>OY856186.1:436102456-436162034 GCA_963693315.1 Diogma glabrata
TCCCCTTTCTTTTCTTCTCTTTCTACTTCTACTACTCTTTTACAATACTGCTCTCATTCTTCCGCCTTATTTTTATATGTTGGTTTAATTAAACATATTTTTTATTTCTTATGATTTAATAAATGAATGAAAATGTTTTTTAGATAACGCAATTTCATTGTGACGCAATATTGTTACAAAATATATAATTTGACAACCACAAAATTTACTATTGACAAATTACTTATAATTTTCTAACATTATATTTAGTTACAGTTTCATTTTTGAAAATATTAATAAAAGAGGAACAATATGTTTTACAAAATTTGATTAATTGATTTGAGCCTCTACTCTCACACTATTAACACTATTGTTATAAAACATGAATTTCCATTATGATATAAAAAAAAACAAAAAATTTCGAAATTCAATTAGAAATGATCGATTAGAAATCATAAATTATTGTACAAAATAGAGAGTTATGATTTTATGTCATGCTCACTTATTTTGTATTGTAGATAAAAGATGCCACACACAAAACAAATAAATATATATTATTACTTTTAAAATTTGTAACATAAATTATTTTTGTTAATTTTAGGTTAAAATATGGTTTCAAAATCGTCGAATGAAGTGGCGTAACTCAAAGGAACGTGAATTATTAGCTAGTGGTGGATCACGAGATCAAACTTTACCAAATAAAAACAATCCAAATCCTGATTTATCTGATGCTCGTTGTGATCGTCCTCCATCATTATCACCACCTTCATCGCCATCTGATAATCCATCATCACCAAAATTATCATCATCACCGATAGGTGGTAATTGTAGTGGGAATAGTAGTGGGAATAATCATCACATAAAAACAGCTTTAACTGGTGGCATTAAAACAACAACATCCGCATCAAAACTATGTTTACAACAAAAATTTTCAACCCAACAAAATAATTCTAAAACAAAATTTGTTGATTCATCAAAATCACAAGCAGACACAATACAACAGAATCGGGAAGTTTTTAAATTCGAATTTGATGAAAATAATCAACGCCATGGGCAAATTTTTAATAATTTCTATGATAGCCGTAGTAGTAGTAATGGTGGTGGTGGTAGTACTGGTAGTGGAATTGGAAATGAAGGAAGTATTTGTTATAATAATTCATCAAACGAAAATGGCAATAAAATAAATTTATATTATGATGAATATGAATCAGATTCAAATGATAGTGATGAAGAAATTAACGTAACGTGACCGTATTAAATTTTAGAAATGGAATTGTAAATAAAATAAATGATTTTGTATATAGAATCAACAAATATAAAGTATTTATTTTTTTTCTATTATATTAATGAATTAGTGTTTACAAATAATTTAAAAATGACTACTTTTTTCATAAAATAATTTATTTCTATTCACTTTAAATTGTAAATAAAAATCTATAATTAATTCTAAATAAATGGAAATTATAAATTTAAGACTGTTTGGTGTTAAGCTGTGTTTGATTCGTTTAACTCTATAGGAAACAACTCTGTTGAAATTGTTTCGGTCAAGTGCTTTATGATTATGCGCACAAATTTCATTGATTAACTAAGTAACATTGATTAGTAAATTTCTCGCTATATAATTTACTTTGTGTCCTGATAGCTAGTCGTTCTCGCTATATTATAATCTCCTCAATTATTGATATTTAACCAGCATTTCCTTGGACTCTTTAGTTGTTAAATTTCCATCAAAACTGTGGAAGTTTTTATGTTACTCGGCTTATAATTAGTAATCGAAATTCCTATTTATATTTATGGTACTGATTTGATGTGCGAATGATAATTACATATTCACCATAATAACACAAGTTTCAGAAAAAGATTTTAGTTAAGGAATTTTCATTTATATTCGAATGGGTAAAGTTGTAACACCAAAATTTTACTCACTTATAAACTATAAAAACTTCACAGAATTTTTTATAAATTTCATTTTTATTTTTAAATACCAACTACACCTTTTACCGCTGTTATTCATCTAATCCCCATAGTTATTCGTGTTATCACCAAAATTATTCGTTTATATCCACTGTTATTCGTATATTCCCCAAAGTTATTCGTATATACCCAAAGTTATTCGTATAATCCCCACTGTTATTCGTTTATACCCAAAGTTATTCGTACATTCTCCAAAGTTATTCGTTTTATCACCACTGTTATTTGTTTATACCCAAAATTATTCGTATAAAGCGAGATTCTTCTTCTTCCTTGCTCATTCCCGCTTTGGAGCAGGGTCAGTCGTTTTCGTTACAAAGTCTTCCTGTCAAGTGCGTTCCTCCTTACTTTTGCTTATAATTTGCACTGCAATCGTAAATTTCTGCTGTTCCATAAAACGCTTTTCATATCAAAAATGAACAAAAAATTATTGGAAGTGCACACGTATCTTTGTAAATGAACAAAAAGGAGAAGGAAATGAACACGCATCATTGTAAATGAAGAAAAACATGTTTAATTAAAAAAGTTATCGAATAATTACAAAAAAATAAAAATTATGAGCAGACACTTATATTCTCTAAGTTTAAAGCCGCTTGATAGAAAACTGACGAATGCTGGACAGCCTTGGCGCAGTACCCTCCTGTTATTGTAGTTTCGGCTTCTTCCACCACTTGTTCCAAATATCTGAGCCGTTGATCACCTACTCCAGGGGCCTGAGACGCCCTTTGACATAGTTTTTTACTATCGACCATACATTTTCGATAGGGTTTAGCATCGGCGAGTACGGCCCCAGTGGCAAGCGTGTCGCTCTCCCACCCTCGTCCGCGATACTCTCGACCGCCGACGCAAGTCCTCTGTGGCACCGAGCGTTATCGCAAACAATAACCAGGTCAGTCAGCTGATTACCTCGCGTTTGCCAAATTTGAAGAAGCCGCAGCATCCACTCGTGCGCATCTTCTGTTTAGAACACTCCCCTCTTTTTTTCGATTGTTAAAACGCCCTCAGCAGTGATGGCCCCAATTAAGTGGATATTGGGACCTTTGGATGCAGGAAGGAAGCTGCATAAATGCTCTTTTTCCTCGGATTGAATGCCCTTTCTTGTGGCGTCAGAAAATATTAAAATTCGTTTCATCTATGTACATACACAATTTGTTTTCCTGTGAATTGAAATTAAATTTATAATTTTTAAAATTAAAGTGTTTTCATATAATTTACCATTTCTTATAAATTCTGTAAGTTTTTGGACATATAAGGCCCTTTTTTCTTTGTTCTCTTTTGAATCCATTGTTTCCGGTTTGTAGTGAATAGACTTCAGAGTAAAACTTTTTCCTTCAAGATAGCGTGATATCGTTGTGGCGCCGACTTGAATTTGGAATTTTTCAACAATTTTCCTCTGCATCTGCCTCAAAGTAATGGTACAGTCACGTTCGATTAGTTCGATTAAGAACTCGATTTTTTCATCCTTGAGAACCCTCGGACGGGGTCCACCTCTTGGCCGTACTTCAGCAGTTTCTCGTTCAATGCAGCTTTTAGCGGTGGCAATGGGATGTTGAGCGTCTTAGTTAGAGATAACCAGTCCTCCCAACTCTCCGCACAAGCTATTATTCGCTCTCTATCAGCCATTGAATGTGTTCGATTAACCTTTCTTAACTGCAGCTGCTGGCCCGTTACAGCACCGCGACATAAAGGGCAAAGAGAATATCCGTCATTGGCTGTTCTGTGGTGCAATTCTTCCGCACACTTCTTGTACTACACAATGGGAGCACGCGATCAGCTATACGATATCTCCATATCACATCGAAAGAATGCAAACACAACAATTACTTCTGAATGCCATTGTCAATTGGCACAAATGAAAAAAAACATCAAACTAAAAACTTAGGTTGCTTGATTACGATTTTAGCTTTCGTTCATATAAAAATTGTATCAAAACATACACCCAATCTCCCTTTATATGAATAATTTTGGGTATAAACGAATAACAGTAGTGATAAAACGAATAACTTTGGAGAATATATGAATAACTTTGGATATAAACGAATAACAGAGGGGATTTTACGAATAACTTTGGGTATATACGAATAACAGTGGGGAATATACGAATAACAGTGGGTATAAACGAATAACTTTGGTGATAATACGATTAACAGTGGGTTTTAACGAATAACTATGGGGATTAGATGAATAACAGCGGTAAAAGGTGTAGTTTCGGACTTCAAAAGTCCATCGACATGGATTTTTAACAACAGTTGTTCAGTTGTTAAAAACCCATGTCGATGCACTTCTGAAGTCCGAAACTAGTTGGTATTTAAAAATAAAAATTAAATTTATAAAAAATTCTGTGAAGTTTTTTTATAGTTTATAAGTGAGTAAAATTTTGGTGTTACAACTCTACCAATTCGAATATATGGCTTACTCAAGTCACTCCGACAACAATATTGAGTATAATTTTCATTTAATATAATATATTCATTTAACATAATTCTATGAATAAATGTATATTTTTCAAATTAACTAATTTTTATTCTACGTAATATATTTATTACTATTTTAAATAAATTTGAAAAATTTTTTTAGCTTTTTAGCAAATGCAGCACTTTTTGTTCAAAAATGAAAATCAACTTTTTGTAGCGTAGTTGAAAAAAACAATTAATTGCGAACAAATGAATTTCTCTTAAACTACTTAAATTTAAAATTAAAAAACAGTGCACTTTTGCAATCAATTAAAACTATTGCCAACTTAATTTTGAAAAAGTTAAATAAACAAATAGTGGAAACGCCACAAATATTCCCTCCCCAATGATTATGAAAAAGAAAATAATAATCACGAAACTATCACATGAGAAAACAAAAAAAAACAATTTCTTTCATACTATACTGGAAGTAAAGATTTCTTAAAATCATTAAAACACTCTCGAATTGAGTTCAAAAGCTTTTACGGTGTTTTAATTACTCTTCCAGATTTTAGGTTTATTTTGGCGAACTGAGACTGATTGATTCGTACCAGTAACATCTGATTGTTTCCGAAGAGAAGTGGGTTCTAACATTTGTTGATTCAAAACGGAATCAGAATGATCAGTTTGATAATTGTTCAAATTAGCAAATGATTCAGTAGGAATGTATTGAGTTGCTTTAACGATAGAACTCTTTATGAAAACATGATTTAAGTCGATCAATTGAAATTTTGGTTGATTTACCATTAATTTCGATATTGAGATTCTTATCATTTCGACTTAAAACTGTAAAAGGACCAGTGTAAGGAGGTTGTAATGAATTCCTTACAGCATCTGTACGCAAAAATACATGTGAGCAGGTTAGTAAGTCTTTACTCAAAAAGAAGGAGGCAAATCATGTCTGGATGCAGGCGTTGGGCGTAACTCATCAAAATGTTGTTTCAAATGTTTGACGAATTCAGATTGAGGCTTAAAAGAATTTAATGTAGAATCGATGAACTGCCCTGGAATTCTTATCGAGCTTCCAAAAGTATGTTCCGTTGAAGTGGTTTGGAGTTTTTCACTGAAAATGGTTCTTAACAAAAGAAGAACAGTTGGTAAAATCTGTGTCCAGTCTGTACGATTATGACACATAATTGCAAACTTAATTGTGCGATACCATCTTTCAATCATCCATTGCACTTCGGATTGTATAGTGGTTGTTCGAAATCTCTTAAAACCTAGTAGATTTGAAATCTTTGAAAACAGTTGCGATTCGAATTGAGTCCCTTGATCAGTAACAATTGATTCTAGAACACCAAATCTAGCAATCCATGAATTATATACGGGGAATGCGATTGTTGCAGCAGTTATATCTGAAACTGGAAT
Organism: Diogma glabrata; assembly: GCA_963693315.1. Taxonomy (NCBI): domain Eukaryota; kingdom Metazoa; phylum Arthropoda; class Insecta; order Diptera; family Cylindrotomidae; genus Diogma; species Diogma glabrata. Next base: position 436,108,228 of record OY856186.1, read on the forward strand.
CGCCTCATGCCACCGCGTATAACGATCTATTAGTGTAATGCAATATCGTTGGTTTTCCGATATTGGAAGAGGACCAATGATATCAAGGTAAATTTGTGAGAATCGCTGTGAAGGAGTTTTAAATGTTCCAAGAGGTGACTTATTATGTCTAGACATCTTGGATTTTTGACACGCTGTACAATTTTGCGCCGTGTTTTTGACATCTTTATTAATAGAAGGTCAAATAACGTGTGTAGTTAATAATTTGGTGGAAACTTTAACAGCAGGATGCGAAAGACAATGAAATGTATCAAAAACCCTTTGGCGAAATGACTAAGGAATATATGGCCTAAGTATAGCTGTTGATGTGTCACAATATATAAGTCTACTTTCATTGAAAGCGACTGAAAAACCTAAGAACTTCAAATTTGTATTGCTTTGAAGAATATTTTTAAATTCCTCATCATTGGTCAGGGCATCCGCGATTGCAGTATAATCAGTTTTCTCTGGAATAAATATTTGATTTATGCAAGATAACGCGTCAGCTACCACATTGTCGACACCAGAAATATGCTGGATATCAGTGGTTAATTGCCCAATGAAATCCAGTTGGCGAAATTGATGAGTTGATGCTTTTTAAAAATTTTGTTTGAAAGCAAAGATTAATGGTTTATGGTCAGTGAATAGTGTAAATTCACGACCTTTTAAAAAATACCGGGAATGCTTAACGCATGAGTATGCCGCGAGTAATTTCTATCAAACGCGCTGTATTTTATCTGAGTGTCATTAAGACGAACAGAGAAAAAACTGAGCGGTTGCTATGTTCCTTCGACAAACTGCTGTACAACAACCCTAATTGCTGTATCTGAAGCATCGACCATAATTGCTAGTCGATTTGAAGATGAAATTATTTAGTAGATTTGATCTGCCGCTGTGGCAGGCAGAAAACGTCGATAACAGTTAATGATGCCTAAAAATCTTTTAAGTTGTTTAACTGTATTGGGACGTTCAAAGTCATTAGTGACTTGAACACGTTCAGGATTAGGTAATATACCATGTTCAGAAACTAAATGGCCTAAGAACTTAATTTCAGATTTTGCAAATATGCATTTATCTGAATTAATGATCAGGCTATTTCAGAAAATCTCTGAAAAATCATTTGCAAATGATTTAAATGCTCATCTAGAGATTTTGATGCAATTAAAACATCATCTAGATAAACGAAGCAGAAATTGAATCCGGATAACACGTAATCCATCAATCTTTGTATTGATTGAGCAGCATACCTAAGACCAAAGGTCATTTTGCAAAAGTCAAAAAGACCGAAATGAGTGGAGAGGCTAGCTGTTGAGAACAGAGAGGTTGATGGATCTATTAGCCTCCTTCTCTGTATATCAACAAGAACTCCTGAGTTTTTTAAAAAATCTGATCCAATAATAGGGATCGAAACGTCGGCAACTATAAATTCCCATGTAAAATTTCTACGAAGACCTATGTTTAAGTTAAGAATTTTTGTGTCATAGACCAAATAATTTGAAAACTGATTATTCTGGCTTAATTTTAACAATATCTAAAGGAATAATGTATCAATTAAAAATTTTCTTTTTGAATAATGCTCAAAATTTGCAAACGATGACTAGACCGATCATCAATGCTCCTGACTGCGCAGTCTAGGGTGGCCCTTAAAAAATTGTTTTTTAATTTTTTGTACGACACCCTCCCATTTCGTGTCAATACCCATAAAAATATTATTTGCAAAATTTGAAATCAATCGTTCAATTCTAAGGCGTGCTCCCGGCCACTTAAATTGCCACTAAAACTTAAAGTGGCCAGGGGTACGGCTTAAAATTGAATAATTGATTTCAAATTTTGCAAATAATATTTTTATGGGTATTGACACAAAATGGGAGACTGTCGTACAAAAAATTTAAATCTTTTTTGTAAGGCCCAGAGCAAAACCTCTCAACTTTTGGTGGTCGGGGGCACGCCTTAGAATTGAACGTTTGATTTCAAATTTTACAAATAATATTTTTATGGGTACTGACACGAAATGTTGAGGGTGCCGCAAACTGTAAAATAAAAAATTATCTAGAGTTAACTAAGGGCCACCCTACTGCGCACTGATGATCATTTACGCGTTTTTTGTATTTGGCATATTGGCTATAAATTGTTTGAAAAATTTACAACCAGAAGCGCATTTTAATGCTTTTTCACCGAAACGACTATGATAAAAACATTGATCGCTAGAAGATTCACTTCTGTTTCTAGATTTGGATCTAGATGCACTTCGACTTAAACGCGATTTAGAACGCGACCTATTTTCACCAGATAAAGAAATAGCATTTATTTTTTGTATTACTTGCGTTTCAAAACTCGAGAATCCATTGTCTAATAATTGATTAATGTATGAAAGACTTTGATGAATTTAATTATTGGTTGAAGAAGATGTTGATTGTACAATGTACATCGACTAAAGAAACATGAAAAGTCAGCACGTTCAGCTAACAACTGTAAACTCACATCATTCTCAAAGGATGTCAACATCAATTGAATGGATTGGGGAAGTCTTGACATCCATATTTGTTTCAATTACTTCTCGTTGACGATGCCACCAGTATTTAATCGCATTTCAGTAAGAAACTGCGATGGTTTTTAGTCTCCATGAGTGAGTCGATGAAGAACATTGTTCATTTTGGTTTTAACACTCTCAACCAATATCCGAATAACTTCAGCCTTAAAAGTTGTATAAGGTTGCGGACCTATATCGCAAAGAAGCAAATCAGATAATTGATTCTGCAAACGATAGTTAATGGATCCTGCTGCATGTGGAAATTTGTTTGTTTCATATCTATTATTAGAGTTTGCAAACTGAAATTCTAAAAGTCTAAACCATATTTCAGGATTTCGATTATACAACACCTGTTGCGGTTTGAATTTCAATGAATCTACACTATTTAGTTCGGTGTTTTTGGATGTTAAACACCCAGAATTAACATTCGTTTCAACGTCAGAATTAACAGCAGATGTAAATGATGCCTGTCTTGTTGACTCGATGTATTTACAAATATTATCCTGGATTATTTTATACAACGCCCTCTGCGTCAGAGTAAAATCGGGTTTCTGCCCCCAATAAACGACACCAAAATTTTCACTTTGAGTGTTAGAATTGTTTCGGCTTATTATAATTTTGAAAATAAAATAATTTGCAAGAACAAATAAATATACCGACCGTTAAAAAATAATACGACCGACCGCAAACAAAACTTTATTACCGTTGTAACTTGTAAACAGTTTAAAAACAAATACATAAAATTTTGTAAAAAAGAAAAGGTAAACAAAAGAATATTTTTTTAAATCTTTATTTTGTTTCGGCAATAATTTTAATTAACTGAAAAAGTACTTACAGTTTTTAATTTAATTTTTCTTCCAAGATGAGATTAATTTTCGAATGATGAGAACTCAGCTCAGTATCACGTCGGGGTCACCACTTTATAGCTTGTAAATTTGTCGCTATATAATTTACTTTGTGTCCTGCTACCTAGCTAGTCATTTTCGCTAGTCATTCTCACTAGCTAGGTAGTCATTCTCGCTATATTATAATCTTCTCAATTATTGATATTTAACCAGTATTTTCCTTGGACTGCTTAGTTGTTATATTTTCATGAAAACTGTTGAAGTTTTTATGTTTCTCGGCTTATAATTAGCAATCGAAATTCCAATTTATATTTATGGTGATTATGGTGAATATGCAATGATAATTGCATATTCACCATAATAACACAAGTCTCAGAAAAAGATTTTAGTTAAGGAATTTTTATTTAATATAATATAATTCATTTAATATAATTCTATGAATAAATGTATATTTTTCAAATTGACTAATTTTTCAAACAATTAATTGAAAACAAAAGAATTTTTCTCAAACTACTTAAACTTAAAATTTAAAAACAGTGTAATTTTTCAATCAATTAAGTCTATTGCCAACTTAATTTTGAAAATGTTAAATAAACTAAAAGGTGGAAATGCCACAGTCCCATTATGTATAGTATAGAGAAAGACTACAGTCAAGCATTAACCAACTACATATTTGGATATATTTCGTTTTTTTCATGACATTTTTTATGAGCCAAAACTAAACCTGGGGTCACCAATTACCCAGATTATATAATAAACAAGATTACAAAAATAAACAAAATTACGATTATTGTATAGTTAGTAGTAAGGTAAGACTGACAAAAAATAACAAGATAATCGGGAATTCACGATGCCTGTCGTGCGTATTAGTATCAACATTTTGAAAACGTTAAGGCCACAACACTCAACTGCTTAGTGGGCACCTTAACATATTTCCCTAAACAGAATATAGTAGGCGAAAATACATGAACAAACTAACAACAAAAATTTAAAATAACATTAACAGCGTTTTGATATTATTTGTAATTAGTGAACTAATTTTATTATTCGTTATGTCATACTAACAACAACATAAAAATAATAATTAAGGAATATCCTCAAAAATGTTTACATGAAATGAAAGCTGCAGGTCTGGTCTATTGAAAACCGTTCTAAGAATTTATGTATCAGATTTCATTAAAATCAAAACACATGGTATTATTTGCTAACAAGCCACTTTTCAGGAAACCCGACACATTACAGAAGAGTGATTGAGGATACCGTATAGCTAGTCTTTACGCTATAAACTATCCAAAAGTATTCCATCTAGCTGAGAATAGAATTTCAAATTGCTGTTGTTAATCCAGTAGAAATAGCTAGTCATTCACGCTATTACAGTTAAAAGCTGTTCGATCTTATTAATAAAATATTTGTAATCCGCAATCTTGTAATATGAAACCAGTGAACTAATAAATTATTTCTTAATAGTTGGATTCAAATTATTTTCTCAAAGAAGATTTTCTTATTAACAGTTTGATTTCTTTTTTTAAATTTTCAATAAAAACAAACGCTTTCCAAACGACGACTTATTTGTGGAACATAACTTTAGAACGAACATAAGTTTAGAATAACTTATTCGAATAAGTATGCTGGCGAGGTGACTTATTTTGTATCTCTTTTTCCATAAAAATCTAATCTGATATGTCAAACAAACTTTTTATTTTATTTAGTTAATATCTGTCACTAATTTGATCAAACGTTTTTATAAATCAGATTTAAACTGACATAATTACAGACATTATTGTCTTGAGTAAATTTTTTGGCATTTTTAATATGGCGTCAAATAAGTAATAAGGGTGCTTTCCAAACGACGACTTATTTGTGGAACGTAACTTATTCTAAACTTATTTGTCGCCATATTAAATAAGTAAGAAAAGTCATTCCAATGGATTAGTCTTACTTATTTTCAATTTTGACAGTTTGTTTGACAATTTGTTTTCAGAAAATTTCCAAAGTTGATTATGCAGATATAAAATCAAAATTATTTATACCTTAAATACAATAAAAATATGTATCATATTTATAATAATTGATTTATAAAGAAATATCAAATATTAAAAGTTTGGTGTAATTCAACATGTTTGAAAAAAATTAATAACAAAATTGATTTAAGTTTAACGCCCGGTTACTTGAACTTCATTCTGCATTTAAATAGTTTTGCATTTTATGATTGCGATTGGACCTTTAAATAAAGCATACAGATTCAAATAAGTTTTCTTATATTTAGTTAAATCTTTGGTTATGTTTACTAAAACATATTTTTGACATTTCAAATTAGATTTTTGTAAGAGAAAGAGGCAGACAATAAGTTACCTCGACAGCATACTTATTTGAATAAGTTTAGAATAAGTTACGTTCCACAAATAAGTTGTCGTTTGGAAAGCACAAAAGCACGAAAGCACAAAAACATTTAATTTCTTAATGTACAAAAGTATATCTTAATCAAATAAGCTCAAGATAAATCAATACAGATGATCACGTTAATTGTTATTAATTAAATTTTTATTAATTTAATCACAGGAGTGAGTTATTTGTAGTTTCTTAATTGAAACTTTAGTTTCATATTTTTTTTTAAACTTGAACATTTATTGAACTAAAATAATCTTTAGTTATCAATTGAATTTATGTATATTTAAATTAAAAGTGAGAATATAATAAATGAACTTTAGCAATTAATAACAAAAAAAGTAAAAGCATTTTTCATAAACGAAAAATTAGAATTTTTTTGTTTTAAGAAAAACGAGAAGTTTTTAAATTTGCGGAAAAAATAGAATGAATAATTTTTGTTTTCTTTCTCATAACGAAAAAAACATCGCCAACTAAATTTGAATTTTTGAAATTCAATTTAGATGTTCGCCACAACACGAACATCCAAGTGTATCCAAAACGCAAAACAAAATTAAATTTTAATTATGCATTTTTCAGAAAAATTCCATAATAAATTATCGACTAACATTTAATTAACTATTCATGTTTGTTTTTGACATTTTTTTATGTACCCCCAAATTACAATCTTTCTCTGGGGTGCGTTTCAAAATTAACTATGGTTAACTGAGGTTAACTTTGCTCTACCAGATGTCGTTCCATAATTAACCACAAAATAAAAAATTTGCTGGATGACAGATGTACCATCGTTCCAAAACTATAAAATTTAGCTGTCATAGTAAATTGTCACGTCACTACTTTAACTTTGTTACTCAAGTCTAGAGTAGAGTCAGTGGCGTAGCTAGCATGGGTGGCACCCGGGGCGGATATTGTGGTGTCACCCCAAAAATAAAAACTGTCAATAATAATAAAAAGCCGATAAACGTAATTTAAAATTTTTTTTAATTAATACAAATGAGCATTATTATTATAAGCCCGCAAGTAATTTTTAACTAATTTTAATTTGCTGAAACTTCTCTCACACGAAGCCACTAATACGCAAATAGTCATAAATAACTTTAGTGCGACCGTAAGATTCGGAAGAAATTCTAAAAAATACCATTCTACGATGAATTTCAAAAAGTCTAGGTACACCCAGTTAGAAACTGTAACATTGGCCGCTTTTAAATGCCTCCTCACCCTTTGTTTCTCTATGAGGAGTTCTGTTGCCAATACCGCATCATAAAAACCAGTAAATTTTGATACCGATAATTTTAACTCTTCACTGTTCGCCAAAAGCTACGTGTTTGTCTGCACAACCTCGAACAATGAAGCTAAATCTTGAACTGACTTCAGTCTAGTTCGGAGTTCAACACTGAATCGGTCAAGACATTCCAACATGTCCTTTTTAAGTTGAGCTCTCAGTGTCAGTCCAACATCAGGTGCAAACTCACCACCCGTTCGTTTTTTGCGTTTTTATGACGAATTCGGCTTCCCATTGGAATGTCATAGTCCTCCGATTTTTTCGCAGCAAGATCTATTGCCTCTTCTACAATAAGACTTCGTTATGAATTGACTCTATTTTTGTAGCTAATTGATCAATATTCAAGCCCGTGCTTTGCAATCCAATCTGAGCACAGATATTATTTCTCTTAGAATATCATTCCAAAACAAAAGATAGCAAAGAAACGAAAAATCACATGCTGCATCTTCTGTGCAGAGCCTCTAGTGTCTACATTTTCTTGTTGATCACTTAACTTCTCAATTTCAGCCACAATCCCATCAAAGTTTTCGGCCAATACTTTTACTGCAGCATAATGAGCACTCCAATGCGCTGTTAAGAGTATTTTAACAGTTGCTTTGTTGTGTTTAGCAAGTACTTCCCAGTGGCTAGTCGAAGCAGAAAAACATGTAAAAATGGCTTCCACTGACGAGTGTTGGCCGTATAAATTAATTGAATGATCTTTGCAGCCCACAAAAATTGCTTTGTTATTTTTTGCTTTAATAATAGCTTGCACTTCTCCATGTATACTACTCATAACAGCTGCATTGTCATAACCTTTGGGAGCGACAATTCATAACATCTATACCATCATTTGCAAGATTTTACACTGAAAAAAACATGTCCTATTTCCAATCGAAATGCAGTTGTCTCAACCTCACCGTGTGGGCAGATATGGCGAATCGAAATACGAGATTGATTCAACAACCGTACAATGATAAGCCGATGCAGTTGAGACAATCACATGAAATATTTATGTGAAAATAAAATATAGTTCAATTAATATCAAATACTTAAATTTTAAAATGAAAAATTCATGATATAAGGCCAAAGAAATATGTTTTCATATTAACTTTATTCAACTGCTGTTATATTGGATAGCACTTTATATTTTAATTACACCTCATTCTGTTATCAGGAAAATGTTACTGAGTACTGAGTAGTTGTCCCAATCACGGTGAAATTGTTTGTAAATATCTTTTCTTTGCATGAATAATAAACTGCAATCTTCGAGATGAGGTTATCATTACTTCAATTTTTTTTTTCAGTGTAAGAATTTCATCGCTTAAATCAGCGGCTTTTTTCCACGTAAAGGAAAAAATCCAAGGAATACTTCCTTGATTTCCACTTTACTACCATCAATTTTCACACAACGAATCACTTCTGACATTTGATCAATATGCGATCAGGTGTGCTATCAAACATAATTCCAAAATATTTAACCGATTTAATGTCGTTGACAAGCTTAAACTTTACGTGGATCGCTAAAACATTTATGAACTCATTTTGTATATCTGGTGACAAATATGATACTTTTGGTGATTTACCATGCTCCAAATTCAAAATGTGTTCTTTTAACACTACATCATACTTTGACAATAGTTTGGTTAGTTTTAAGAAATTGCCTTTATTTGAAGAACTTTGTCCTTCATCATTTCCATGAAATGCTGGGTTTTGTTTAGATAAAAACAAAGTTATGTCCAATAATCTTGATAAAAGATGTTTCCACTTCTGTTTTTTATTATATATTAATTGCAAGGCTGCGTCTCGTATCGTTTTATGAATTTTTAACCTCATTTCCAAAGTTTTCCACTTTTCAAAATTCTCCAGATGTTCATTTGAAGTTTCATGCTCGGCCACTTTGGGATTTAGTTTCCACCGCTTCTGATATCCAGTAGTAAATGTTGATTTTGTATTATTATTATTGGTGACAGCAAATACACGACAACAGAAGCAATACAGGACGCAAGTTATTATTTACAGGAGAATAAACAATCCAATTTTTTCACCATTATTCATCATTTTATAAAACCATTCTTTAGAAAGATGGCGAACATCACCTTTTATGTCCAACCCGTGTCTAGATACAGTAACAAACGACCCTTCTCTATTTTGAAAATGTTCACTTTCTTTTTTTATGATTTCAATGCGAACATTACCAGAGACGATTATATTCCAATGTGATACATCTCTTAAGTCCTGAAGTGATTCACCCATGCAAATACTGTCTTCAATAGTAGAAGCATTAGCGGCATTATCACTGTCATTTTCATTATTCCTTTCTAATTCGTCATCATAGGTTATCATTATTAATTCTGTATTGTTGCTGTTACTTTCCGAAGATGAGCCAATATTCTCTGAAACATTCGTTGCATCAACGTGATAATCAGTTTCTTTTGATGAACCTTGGATATCATCGTGTTTTGTAACATATTTATAGATTTTGTCTTTCTCTGCTGGAACCAACTTTTTCTTTAAAAAGTATGAACTCCTCGTGGCATATTTATTTTTTGGGATATTTGCTAAACGAAATCTAAAAAAATATTTTTAATTATAGTATAGGTATCAGCAAAGCATTAATTCTAAATATATTTGTAGGATACATAATAGGTACATAGTTCATAATAAGTACACTGTGTTAACGACTAAATACACCGCCAAGAAAATTAATTTATTTAAATTTCCTTGTAACAACTTATATTAATATAAATAATATTTGATAAAATGGAATATACAAATCATAGCCTAATATTATAAGGAACTATTTAAAAAAATATAAGTATGAAATCCTAAAAGATATTTTATATAAAGAATTGAAACCAAAATTAAATATCGAATTAGAATCATGCTCAATAATTTACAAAATTGAATGTGATTTTTGTGAAAAATTTTACATCGGGAAAACCGGAAAATGTTTTAAAGACTGATTTAAGGAATACCTGCCTAAGAAGAAAAATAAACAAAATTTAAAGTCTATTTTTGCAAACCATTTACATAGTTAATAACAATAGCTACACCACTTTTAAAAAAAAATTGAAGGCTTTACATTTATGTAGCCAAGGATCTTTAAAAGAATCACTTGATGAGTTTGAAATTTCCAAGGGATTTAAAACCCAACAAAATGTAATTTTAAATGATAAACTTTCATTTAATTCAAATATATAAATATATAAAACTGAAAACAAACAGTATGAGTATGTATCAACCTACAAAAATTTGCAAAACTGCAGTAATTGCATAACTGCCATTTTATTCTACAGTAATTATTTTTGTGTCCATTGAAAAACGATCTATTTCAATTTATTCTTTGAGTTTCAAGATAAAGGAAAAAAAATTATTTTGAGATCATTTACAAACACAGTAATTTGATTGTTTGTTAGTTTCCTTAGGTGTTTGCAATTAATTTGTTTGAAATGTAAAACATATATTAGGTAGTAAGGTTACGCGGATATTTTAGAAATAATTTTGGAATAGAGACATTGTAACTCAAGGGTGCCACCCTATCGACAAAGGGTGCCACATTATCGACGTAAACCACTTTTCCTATACATTATTCAGCATATGTGTTTTCAGACCTGGTCATTAAATAATCATGCTTGCATACTAAATAATATATCGTAAAAAACGGTCAATATGGTATCTATAGGAATATTCAAAGCTATTGAGTAATTGTGGTGATGGGATTCAATGCTCAACATGTTGATTCGATTAATATTGTTAAAATTTTATTTCACGTGATAACTCAAAAATTTTAAAAAGTAGAATAGATTCTTTTTGAACCAATAACACATTTATAGGACACATTTATAAGTTATCACAATTTATAAATTAAAATTATATGGATAACCTGGTTAAAATGGTTTCTAAGTGATTTATCGTTGAAAACATGTGATGGTTTGTTTAAGTTTTTTACGTTCGGGTGTCACCCCAAAACGGTTTCGAAGTGATTTATCGTTGAAAACATTGTAATGGTTTGTTTAAGTTTTTTACGTTCGGGTGTCACCCCAAAACGATTTCGAAGTGATTTATCGTTGAAAACATTGTGATGGTTTGTTTAAGTTTTTTACGTTCGGGTGTCACCCCAAAACGGTTTCGAAGTGATTTATCGTTGAAAACATTGTGATGGTTTGTTTAAGTTGTTTACGTTCGGGTGTCACCCCAAAACGGTTTCGAAGTGATTTATCGTTGAAAACATTGTGATGGTTTGTTTAAGTTGTTTACGTTCGGGTGTCACCCCAAAACGGTTTCGAAGTGATTTACCGTTGAAAACATTGTGATGGTTTGTTTATGTTTTTTACGTTCGGGTGTCACCCCAAAACGGTTTCGAAGTGATTTATCATTGAAAACATTGTGATGGTTTGTTTAAGTTGTTTACGTTCGGGTGTCACCCCAAAACGGTTTCGAAGTGATTTATCGTTGAAAACATTATGATGGTTTGTTTAAGTTGTTTACGTTCGGGTGTCACCCCAAAACGGGTGACACCCGGGGCGGACCGCCCCCCCGCCCCCCCTAGCTACGCCTCTGAGTAGAGTTATGTTGAGGCTCTAATGTCAAAACGTATAAATATTTAAAACGACATGTCAACCGATCTATAAAACACAATATAATTTTTTAAAATAAAAGAAAATTTTAAATTGTTGTGAATAAAAAAAAGTCAGAAATTAAATTGTTTTGTGAATATATCGTACATTTAATTATTTTATACTAAGTCTTTAATAATTTTTAGTGAAATGTGTTATTTTTATTGTTTTTATTTGATTCTTTAGACTGAAAAATAAATTACAGAAATAAAAAACATATACTATATTTTTAGTTTTATTTATCGTAATTAGAATATTAGTTTTTATTAATTTTGAATTTTTAGCGGTCTTTTACAATTTAACATTGACAGCTTTACTATGGTAATTTTAATTTAATATTTGACGTCACTATTTTGACTATGACATTAAGTGTGTTCCATTTACCACATTTTCCTTTACTTTTGTACTAAATTTCGTTTTCAAGTTAACCATATCAAATGATGGTAAAGCTACGTGACAAAGTTACGCTTCTATTCACCGCCAGAGTTTTTGTCAGTTTAGAGAATAATTTCAAATATGTTTGCCCAAATGCTTATACAAATTTAGAATTTCTAGCCTAAATGTCATATTTCTGTCCAGCTTTCTTCAATTGTTTATATTTTGCATGAATCATATTTTTAATTTTCAGAAATTTTTTAATATTTAATTAATTTTCTTAAATTTAACAAACTCAAAATAAAATTTAAACTTAAAATTTTGTCAAACTAATAATTTTCTTTTACGTTGTTTAGCAATATTGTTTTTCAAAACTGTCAAAACAATTTATTGTCAAAAAAAAATGTCGGAAACGTGTGGTAAGAAAGAATTTGAGTTGTAGTAGATCAAAAATCTAATACACCTCACATTTAAGTCGTTCCATTTAAAATTCGGTTCGGGTAGCAAGTTTACCTAAAAGGAACACGGGTATTAGTGACATTATTACGTTATGGTTAACCGTGGTTAATTTCGAAACGCACCCCTGTTGATTTTATTTTAGTAAATACTCGCTCATTGACGTTCTGCTAGAAAAAATCAACAAACTTCACAATTGGTATAAATCGGCATACTCTCCCTATAACAATCTTAGTGACATCTAGGTAGCAATAGATAACACCAACTTTATTCAACCTACTATAATACCCGAGTATGGAAACGGCAATTTCCATGTTATCAACAAGTGACAAACTATATAAATTATATTACAAGGTTTTAGTCCACACTCAAATCTTTTCAATATGGTCAGGTATTGTAAGTAGAAAATTCTATGTTTCACAAATATTTATTGTGGTGTACTAAGGCTAGTTTTAAGAGTTCATAACCGAAATAAAATATCAGAATAGTGAAATAAGAAGTAAAATCGTATTTAGTCCTAAAAGGATACCTGGCTTTTTTATTTGGTTAGCTATATATGGAGTTAAATCATCATTTAATACCCGATGCAACATTTTCTATAATAGAAACCTGATTGTTTCCTAGCACAGAAAAATCGTGAACCTTTAGCTCGATTTTGAAAAATAAAAATCACTACTAACAAAACCCCCGGTATAGAAGCCATCTACATTTTTTAGCACAATAAAAATCGTGAACTTGTAGCGCCATTTTGAAATTAAAACTCAATATAAAAAAAATTCAAAAAATCGCCATAACGCTCATAACGCCATCTGGAAAAATAAAACTCCATATAAAAAAAATTCAAAAATATTTAATCAAAAATACTAATTCAATTTTTTGCATATGGCAATGTTCATTGTTTATTGCAAATGGCGTGAAATGGTATGGCTATGATATATCGGGGGTTTTGCTACTAATTATATACTCAATCGAAGTCAAAATGGCGTCCGAGTAAAATCGTGTTGCTTAATTAATTTTAACTCTTTGGGATAATCTTGCATTTAATTATAAAAACTAGTTATATAAATTTTATAAAATTCAAAGTAAACCAAATATTAACATTACAATGGTCTTGTGTTTAAATTGTGATTCTTTGAGTGCCTGACCATAACATAACCTCACCTAACTATCAAACTTTTCTTATTTTTTATATATCTTTTTTTTTATATTGTTTTTGTTTAGATCACAGCACAGTAAAAAAAATTAATATTTAATTCAGGCATAACATTTTGGAGAAGAGGAGTGGAAAGTGAAGGAGCACGAACTGCAAGGGGATAGTAGAGGAAAGGGAAGGATATGTGTAAAGCGTTGGTTTAATTACTTTTAATGTGAGAGAGTTAGTTTATTTATGTTTAGCTTAAATTTTTGAAGGTAGTAACTAGGTGGGAAAAGAGCGGATTCTAGAGAATTCCATAAAGCGGTCGTTTGTGGGAAAAAAGACGAGACATATTGCTCAGTTCAGCCAAAGAATGGTTCAAGCGACTGCTCATGGGAGTTTGTTACTAGACGAGTTATGCGCGAGAATTGACGTCGTATCTCAGCTGAACACTTACCATAATAGTGTTTATAAAATACACAGAGGGCTCCTATATTGCATCTATGATCGAGGGAATCCAGAGAGTTTGTTATATTAGCGTCATCAATTAACTTGCATGCCCGGCTTTGAATTCTATCTAATGCGACTAAATGAGTTTTAGCTGCCCTGCCCATACATGTGAATTATATTCCATATGTGGTCTTATAAAAGCTTTATGTATAATCAGCAATTCAGAAGGAATAAAGTAGAATTTACTTCTTCTTAGATAACCTAAACATTTAGCTGCGTTTTTGGCTGTTGAGTAAATATGGTCTTCCCAAGAAAGTTTGGAATCAACTTCTAGACCGAGCATGTGAGTCGATAGTTGATAATTGGGGAATCATCAATGCAGGGTGAAAAGTCCGGTCTGTCGCGTTTATGTGTGTAAAGACAAGCTTGAAATTTAGATGTATTGAATTCGACCCGGTTAGCTTTCCCCCATTTAAGGATGGTTGGTATTAATGTCCTGCGACAAAAACGACAGCATTTCATTTCGTTTTGAAGCGACTGTGATTGAATTGATGGGGGCACGGCTGCGGAAATTGAACCCAGAGGATAAGATACTATCATCCATGTACGAATAGACTGGATTAAGAGTGAATAACAAAAGATCGTTTATGAAAATCAAGAATATAGTGGGGGAAAGAACGGATCCTTGAGGAACACCAGAGTCAAAATATGGAAGTTAGAGATTGCGCCATCGACAGCTACCTGTATTATGCGGTTTTTAGAATGCTCTTAATCCAGGAGAATAGGGAGCTTGCAATGCCCATTGCCGTTAGTTTAACAAACGGTGACTTATGGCAAACACGATCGAAGGCTTTAGAAATATCTAAAGCAACTATTTGCATTTCACTTTTATTAACAATATTACGGTTCCACAAGTCAGTCAAATACACCATTAAATCACTAGCAGATATCGGTTTTATTTCATTTTTTTGGAATTGTGTGGACAATTCCAGGTGGTTTTCCAGGATGATGGAAAAGTGCAAGTAATCATAGAAAGGTGCAATAGTCTAGATAACGGTTTAGCTAAAGATTGACGGCCATTTTTAAGGACGATGGCTGGTATACCGTCTGTACCCGCTGATTTATTCACATTCCCGCTGATTTATTCAGTTATTTAAGGATCTTTGATACAACTCGGCTGCGGAAATAGACCTGTTTCATAGAGTATTTGCCAGTTGAGAGGGAAGGTGGCAGCTGATTAGAAGCTGGCAGTTATGAGGCGTCAGCAAAGTGAGAAGCTAATAGATCAGCTTTTTGTTTGGATGTGGAGTGAATCATATTGCGTGATTTGAGAGGAAAAACTGGTGATGTTATTTTACACATAAAATTTCTTTAGATCAAGCCAGCAAATTACCAGAAAGATTTGGGGTTGTTATTACCGTTCAGGATTTGTCTAATTTTGTCACGGGTTTTCAGGTCGTCTAATCGTTTGGTATTTTTGGCACTTCTACGGGCAGCTATCAGAAGTTCACGATTGTTGTTTATCTACAAATAATCTTAAAGAAAAAATTTGATACATTAATAGTGGAAATCTGATATACTTTAACTTAAATTATTTTAATATGCTTAAATCTAATATATCTTAATAGTGAAATTTTAATTAGTGGAAAGCTAATGGTTCTTTTGCGTGTTCAAACATATCATATCACTGTATAAATTCAATTGTTTGATCGTCTATCGGTTAACGGTTAACCACTACGTGTTATCACTGCTGATGCTCTATATAAACTATATTCGTTCATTTTCATTTTTTTTGCAGTAATCGGTCTCCCTACTTCTTCAATACGTGATCACTGGTTAATTGTATTTGCAATTTATGCTGTGCTATATATTGTGACGTTTCTTAGCCGAGTTACAATTATTTAGTTCGATCACTAAATCAGGAAATTTAAAACACAATGGATTTTCCAAACATTATAATTTTATTCGTTCAAGATTTTACAATAAAAATATTTCTCCTATTACTATTCAACTTTTAGTTCTTCTTGTACTAACAATATTTCACCACTTATAATTCTTTTATACTTGTTCACAATATCACTTTTAACTTTCTACTTATAACACTGTTAATTTTACTTCGCCTTTATCACTGCTAAATTGTTATACTTTTTGTATCGCTAACAATTTTATACTAATCCTATCCTCGAAGAACACCTCTTATTTATACTACATGAAATAGCCTCGATATTACTGCAATATTCTAGAACACACCTTTTTTTCCTTCCTTTATCAACAATAAGACGATCTTCAAATATTGACACCTAGGTGTGAAATCTATTCTTTTGTTTTGTTTCTTGTTTTATTTACCAATTTTTATTTCGTTAACCAATCCTTATTCAAGAAAACAAATACTTCCTATTAAATGTTTACTCTGGTTACGTTGATTTGGTTTTATTGATTTTTACATTTCTTTTAGAAGAATTTTCTCGAAGATAATTCTCTAACGAGAATTTTCTTGGAGATTTTCTATTGTTGTTGTGTTCTATCGTCTTCCATAATCGTCACAATATAATCAATATTGGTTTATCATCAAGATTGTGAATTCGATCCAGCTCAATTTCACTAACTCCAGCTCAATTTCATCATCCAGCTCAATTTCACTAACCTATTCAGTGTCTAAGTTTATTCAACCCGTACTACTGTACATACTTCACCATTCATCTATAACTTTTCCATTAACTACTGTCAAGACTGTCATTTTACTCAACTCATCACTAATCACCGTAAGTTCAATTTCACGTATTGCGTACATTTAAGACATTAGTTATATTTAGTATTCTGTTTATCTTCTGTAGTTAATAATTTTTACCTCTACACATCCACTCCTTCTTCTCTGTTTTTCTTGCCTTGAGATTTCCTCTTGTCCCTTGCCTCCTAGGCCGACTCATTTTCTTCCCTCCCTTCTTTCATTTATTCTCTCATCATTATACCTCCAGCACCTATTAACTGTCCAATTTGTGAAATGGGCGTTTCTGATAAAGACACTCCTGCTCATCTGGGGTTCATCAAATCTGCTCTAAACTCTCCCCATCTGAATTTTCAACATTCGGTGCTGATACATCTCTCAAACGGTCTTGTACCCCTTGCTAAAAAAATTAAACTAAATTTGAGTCATCTGATTCTTCTAATTCTCTTATATTAAGCCAACTCGCTCAAATACAAAACCAGCTTTCCGAATTGCATTCAACCTCCAAAACCAATCAACATCTTTCCGATATTGGCATCTCTATTAATACTCTCCGAGACGAATTCTCTTTTACCAAAATAAAAATGTCATCTCTTCGTGCTGACCAAGTCAAATTATCCAACGATTTAGCGAATGTTAACAACGATCTTCGTAGCCTCAAAGCCGCTAATACAAAACGTCTAAGGGAATTCAGGCGACGTGACATCCTTAACGGGCCTTCCAATCAGCACTGACCTTAAAGATGCTTCTCCAAAAACCTTTTCTCACCTTCTTCCTAAATTCCTCTCTTCATCTATCTCTACATGTCTATGGCTTAACAAAAACAAATCGGTTGCATTGATTCAGCACACCACCATTGATATGCATGACTCTATTATGAAAGCCTGCTCTTAAAAAACGGTTACCTAAAGCGGAAATCTTCCCTTCGCTTAAATTAGTAAATCTAATTCACCTGAATGATAATCTTCCTCAAATTCTGTCGTTCTTGGCCAAGCGTACTCGGTCTCAAGTCTAACTCTATCTCTCGCTTTCGAATTGGGTCTTCGAGTATCTTCCTCACCCTTCCTGAAAGCTCAACTCTTGAATTCGACTGTCCCTCTGAACTCTCCGTTAGGTTTCCTCTATAAATCTTTCCTTTTCTCTCTCTGCATCTCATCCTATCCTACACTTTATTCTTCTAGCTCCCATTATCCTTCCATTTCTTGCATTATTCTTCAAGAAAATTTCCTTTCTCTCTTTCCCTTATCCCTATTACCTCCCCTCATTTTTTTCTCACTTGCTTCTCCACCTCACCTTTTTCGTAATCCCTTCTTCCTTCCCTTCCAAATTACGACTGTTTTTTTTCCTCCTTTTTCTACTTGATACTCTATTTCGGGTGGCAAGTGACAGCTGCTTTCTTTCTAAGTCCCTTTCCAAATTTCGTAATTCCTTCAATATTGGACATTTCAATACGCAGAGCCTTTAACCTAGTGAGGAAGTCAAGTGAATTCCCTCTGGCTCCCTTCCTGACATGGTTGGTGTCTCTGAGACTTGGCTGAAATCATATATCTCAAACTCAGCTATTGGTGTTGACGGCTACCCTATTCATAGGTATGATCGTCCTAGAGTTAGGGGTGGGGGTGTTGCTCTCCATGTTAGCAAAAAAATCAAATCTAAAAAGATTCACACCTTTGATGATTCGGAAGCTGAAGCAGTTTTTTTTCAAGTTAGCATGAGTGGTTTTGACATTTAGGTCGTTGCTACCTACCTCTGTAAGGGTTAATTTGCCTTAATTGAGGAGGTAACTGCACCATTTTCTAATCGATATTCCTACATTATTCTTAAGGGTGATTTCAATACTAATATTCTTAATCCACTTTCATTATCTCATGCTTCAGATATTTTTTCTCGTCTGAATCTTTATATCATTCATAATAATTCCCCCCCATCATGCCTATAACTCTCATTCTGGACCTTGCATTGACTACTTCTTTGTCAGTGATCCTTCTCTTCCTCTTTTTAAAGACCAATTCTGGGTGCCTGGGATTTCTGCTCATGCACTCATATTTACTTCTCTTAACCTTTGTAAGGTCTTTTCACCTCTTCCAGTCTACTATCATGATTACAAAAACATTAACCTATACCCATCCGAAACACGAAAAATGTGAATTGGGTTTTTTTTCTGAGAAACTTTAAACCATACCTTTGAATTGAAAAAAATTCCAATTACATACTTCTTTACTTACTTGAGTTTAATTGATCTCAAAAATCCAAAATTAACCTTTACCTTCTGTCTTCTGATATTCTTTGACTTTTCATCTTACTTTACCTCTTCTGATTCTGAAACCTAGCTTCAACTTTTAAACAATCTTCTCCTCAACCTTTTCAATAAGCATGCTCCTTAACGCTCCTTCCTTCCTTCTCCTCCTAACTTAATCTATTTAACTCCGGAAATGCTTCATACCCGTAATCTTCGTGATTTATCTTTTAAAGCATATAAAGCCAGCCCCTCAACCGATTTAAATCCTTGGTGCGTATAGCTAAATTCAAATTTGCCCTCATCTAAAGCTATGTGGAATAGACTTTCGGTTATTGGAGCAACAAATCAATATTCCAAATTTCCTCTCCCTTGCTATGACTCTTCTTCCCCTGAACATATAAAATCCTTCTCCTTCCGCTACTCTGCTACTCACACCGAGATCGAACTGGCCTTCTATTCCATCTACTCTAACGCAGTTGGTTCTGACAGCATTTCTATCAAATTCCATAGAAATCTCTTCCCTCTAATCCTTCACATATCCTCTATCTTACTAACCATATTTTAATGGCCTCATTCTTCCCTTCTTCGTGGAAATTTGCTACCGTCCGTCCTATTCCTAAGAAGGGTAGTGATGACTATCGTCCCATCAGTGCCTTGCTTGCTCTTTCAAAATTCTTTGAGAAGGTTACAAAAATCAGACCATTAAAACCAGACTCCTTAATATCCATATCACCAATCTGATTTTCGTAATAATTTCAGTACAACGCACACGCTAATCGAAATCACAGATCAACTGGTCAAGAATATAAATAAAAAGTTGGTCTCTATTCTCCTTCTCCTTGACTTTAGCAAGGCTTTCGATTCAATAGATCATGCTATTCTTATCTTCAAACTCAAATCTCAAGTTTTGTTTGCAACTTAATTTTCTCCTACCTTTCTGGACGATTTCAATGCGTGGCTTCTGGTGGCCTATCTTAATTTTCCATCCCTGTCATTAAGGGTATTCCTCCAAGCTCCATCTTTGGTCCACTTATTTTTTCTATTTACATCAAATGATATTACCTCAGTTAACTATTCTATCCTTCATCTGTTCGCGGATGATGTTCAAATCGTACATGCTCTTCCCATCTTTGACCTTCAGCGATTTTTCATGGAGAATAACACCTGGCTAATATCTCTGACTGGGCTCAATATGAGCAATAAGCTTGCTCTGAACCACACCAAATCACAAGCCATTTTTATCAACTGCCCTCTCTCCCTTCGCAATCATGGATATGGTGTCTCTCTTTGTGGCATCCCTATAAATTTCGTTCAACATGCTAAAAGTCTTGGGGTTGTTATAGACCAGAACCTTTCATGGAAGCCCCATATCAACTATGTCATAGGCCAAGCTACTGCAACAATGAGGAAGCTCTACAGCCTAAACCATTTTCTCCCGTTGCATATTAGGAAGCTACTCGTTCAAACTTTAGTTATGCCTATTTTTAGCTATGGCGTCGAAATTTACTCGGGGTGTACATTAGAGGGGCTGTCTCGTTTTACCAAATCTTTCAACTGGGCAGTTCGTTTTGTTTTCAACCTCAAAATTCGTCAACATGTTTCTAGATTTGCCTTTGATCTTTTCGGTACCTCTTTTTCTAATCATATTTCTACTCGCCTCCTGCTACTCTTTTTAAAATCTTTAAATTTCATTTTCCGGCTTGTATGTTGTGGTTACCACCGGTCTCTTGCAACTCTTAGGCTCTTTCGTACTCAATCCGTACTAGGGTTTCTCATTTCCCGTAGAAATTCAAATCCCGGGAAGCCGGGACAAAAAGTATCCAATTCCCGGGATCCCGGGAAATCCCGGGAAACGCTGAAAAGCTAGATTTTTCTAATTGGGTGGTAGAAAAATGTGTAAAATTAAAACAGCACAAAAAATGCGCTATTGATTTTTATATTTCCATTATTTTTAATTAGAAAAACTTCAAAAATTAAATAAAAAAGAATACATAAAAACAAAACAAAAATAAATTCATAATACTAATTTTTAAACAATTTTTCAAAAAACTAGGTTGTCAATGGCGGCATCACTCAATTTTGTCCGAATTTTCGTGACGAAACGTCCATTGAACCATCCGTCCAACAGAACCATTAAACATAAATTAAGAGAAATGAAGCGCAAGTTTTAGGTAGATTTCTCAGAAAAATCTACCTATTTTAAGTTTGATTGGTTTTAATTTGTTGTGGTTATATGTGTCAAAAAAACAATACAAAAAAACCATGATACCATATGTGTCAAAAAAATATTTTCCTAATTTTAAACGAAATTAATTACTACAGAGGGAAAAGAATTAAAAACTACTCGATTTTCGAGTGAGAAAACTTTTAATATCTTTGAAAAAAGTACAAAAAAATGTTAATAAAAATTAGCGGGATACCCGGGATCCCGGGGTGAAATCCCGGGAAAACGGGATGAAAATTTACCTCCGGGATCCCGGGAAAACGGGATCCCGGGATCCCGTTTGAGAAACCCTAATCCGTACCTCGAAGCTCTTCAACAATCTACCTGCCGATCTAACGAAATTTAACATAATTGTGCCCGTCTTCAAAACAAATGTACACACCTTTCCTAATATTCTATAGTTGAATTCATAAGCTCTTCCTTTACTCTCCATCTTTATATTCTATTTTCCCTCTCACTCTATTTTTTTTACCTTCTCTTATCCTTACTGTATTCTACCCACTGTTTTGAGTCGTAATTTCTTTGCATCTCTCCATTTTTTTTCCCTCCCTCCTCTTATCCTTCCTACCACATTCCTCATTATCCATTCCTTCTCCCAGCACCCCTTCCTGTTTTGAATTTTATCATAATCCTCTCGAAGGAATTAATTGTTATTTGTGTTTGTATTAATATAAATATTAAACATAAAATAACAATCGTTATTAATTAAATCTATTACTTATAAATTTACTACTTAATTATCAAATTAACTTACTTCATGTTAATCCATACTTATTTGTGATCTCTGATTAAACTGAATTTGAATTTTTTTATTTGTTTAGTTTATCTAAATATTTTATACAGTTTATATATTAATGTATGCGTTTATAATGCATTAGATGTTATTTTATCTCAAATCCAAATATCTCATTTAATACTTAATCTAATCTAATTGTTGTAAATTTTTCTTTATCTAGTCCTTAATCATTAAGCTTGAAATAATAATTATTATTACTTTATTATATTGATATTGTTATCTAGTCTTGTATTAATTAAGTTGTGAAATAATGTATTATGTTTCTTATTCTTCAAATGTTTATATTTTTTCTTCATCTATTTCTTATATATATTTAAATATATATTTCTCTCATATTTTTTTTTTTATTTTTATTTTTATTTAGTACTTTGTATTTTCGAAATCTATATACTCATGCTGTAAGTTATACTTTTACCTTAGTTTTTAGTCTTTAGTCATTAGACAATAATTGTATTCATAAATTGTAACTGGGCAAGAATTGGGCATTAGCCTGTTTGCCATTTTTTCCGAATAAATAAATAATCCATTTTTTGGGTTATGGCAAAACTCCCGATATATCATAGCCCTATTCACGCCATTTGCAATAAACAATGAATATTGCCATATGCAAAAAATTGGGATTAGTGTTTTTGATTAAATAATTTTGAATTTTTTTATATGGAGTTTTATTTTTCCAGATGGCATTATGAGCGTTATGGCGATTTTTTGAATTTTTTTTTGTATTGAGTTTCAATTTCAAAATGGCGCTACAAGTTCACGATTTTTACTGTGCTAAAAAATGAAGAAGGCTTCTATAACGGGGGTTTTGGTTATGGTAAGGATTATTGATTTTTACGTATGACGTCAATCAATCGGGCTTCTATTATTTAAAATTTTGCGATGACCCGTGTTCCTTTTAGGTAAACTTGCTACTCGAACCAAATTTTAAATGGAACGACATAAATGTGAGATGTATTAGATTTTTGATCTACTACAACTCAAATTCTTTCTTACCACACGTTTCCGACATTTTGTTTGACAATAAATTGTTATGACAATTTTGAAAAACAATATTGTTAAAAAACGTAAAAGAAAATTATTAGTTTGGTAAAATTTTACGTTTAAATTTTATTTTGAGTTTGTTAAATTTAAGAAAATTAATTAGATATTAAAAAATTTCTGAAAATTGAAATTATGATTTGTGGCGGATCATTACCATATTAACCTCCACTACAATAAACTGCTTACTTTCGTTCAGTTATCAATGCTTCACAATACTTCAATAACTTGAATATTTTTACAATTCCGGTTTGGTTGCCATATTCGATTTAAATTAATTAATATTGACTAAAAAGAAATTCTCTTCTCGCATCAGTCGTCGAGTAATAATCACATTAAAATATTTTATATTAAAGTAAAATCAATTTAATATTTCCAAGAATAATAAACAATCATTCGTGCAAATTATAATTGCTATATTTAATTTATCTATAAATAAATTGTGAAAAAATATAACCAGTGTTTTCTTAAAAATAATTTTGAATCAATTGTGAATCATATTTTGTGCCAGCCGCTGATCATCCACTATTAGAAATTATATTTGGTGACTCCGACGCCTGTATTTAAGGGGTGCAACGCGCAAAAATTTGGAAGCTTGGTACGAAAATTCGTACCAAGCAAAAGGTACGTACCCAAAATAAAAATTTAATATAATAAAACTATCAGTAACACCTCCATTTAAATTTGCATTTTCGAGAATATATACAACGTGCTGTCGCAACCATATACAATTAAATTGAATACAACATTATTATTGAATGAAACAAAAAAAACTGGAAACCAAAGCTAAATTTTTTTTTTATAATTTAAATACAAAAATGAAAATTATCAAAATTATCAAAATACAACTATAATATCATCCTACATATATAATATCATCATTTCAAAAAAACATCAAAATAAAACTATTAATCATCATAACAAATTTCATCAACATAATCAAAATTTTCTTCAATCAACAATCAAAAAAAAAATCTTTACCGATATCAAACGCAAGTACTTAGAATTTAAGAAAAATTTAAAACATTTTTTTCTCATAAGTAAGGTAGGGTCGCCAAATTTCGTCCCCGAACGTAATTACGTCCCCATCGGTTTCTCTTTTCCTGAAAAGCACCATCTAGTTTTTATACTTGTAATTTAAAGTTACTTATGTCAGTCAGACATTTTAAAAGTTTGGCGGTGAAACGTCGCTCCTATGTTAAGATATTTAAAAAAAGAAAAAACTGTTCAAGGTGAGTTTTTTATTGAAATATGATCGGTATTGTTTAAATATTGATGTGTTTGACTTATTGAAACGAAATTTTGGCAAAATTTGTTGTTGTCGCTTATATTTAAATTGATTGTAAGTTCATTTAGGTTGTGTCATGTGTTTTTTGTTGGATGGAGGTTACCAAAACAATTTGCAAATTCTTAATATCGTCCCCTAACGTGAGCGTAATATCGCCCCTGGACGATATATAGATCACTTTGTCATTTGTTGTGCACTGTTTTTAATCTTTATATATTTGATTTTTAGATGACAAAGAGAAAGTTGTGGGATCCGGAAGCAATGAAAAAAGCCGTTAAAGCTGTCCGAAATAAAGAAATGGGTTATAAAAAAGCAGTTAAGTTATTTAATGTTCCAAGAGCTACTTTGAAAGATCACGTAAAAAATTCTGATAAATCTATAGAAGATATAGTTTCTGGAAAAATGGGACGAAAACCAGTTTTGCCAATTGAATTAGAAGAGGAATTGGTACACTATTGCTTGCAAATACAAAAGAACCACACTATGGTGTCACCGCTTCTGATTTAAAACGAATAGCTTTCCAATTGACCATCAGAAATAATATTCGACACCCATATTCACAAACTAAAAAAAAGCAGACAAAAAATGGATGAAGTTATTATGGCTCGCCATCCAAACTTGTCATTTCGACAACCAGAATCGTCATCTCGAGCTCGCGTACACGGTTTTACTACAGAAAACGTTAAAGCTTTTTTTGACATTTTGAAACCTTTTTGACATTTTTTGACAGCTTTTTTTGACATTTTTGTCATTTGACTTTTTTTTTTTTTCCTTTATCTCCATTTAGGAGTATAGGGCGTCTACTAGACTGGACCATCTAACTCTGTTGGAGGCAATCGCTTTCAGTTCACCCCATGTCTTGTCAACTTGTTTTGCTTCAGCTAGTACCGTTTTCTTCCACGTCATGGGTGGTCTTCCAACTCTCCTTTTACTTTCTCAACTTATGCTAACCGCAATGTTTCTATCAGAGTTCTGACATTCCAGTTTCCTACTCGTGTCCGGGTACGATAGCTAAGGGTCGATATTTGATTATTCCGGTTTGTTTTGCTTTGTTTCTTTCTAGTTGTACGTTTCTTTAATCATTTGAATTTCGGATTCACCTTTCGGATTAACGGGTGATTGGGCCATCGAATCCTAGCCAGTTTCCAGGGCTGCTGGATAAGGTATACTGGCCATACCGTGGGCGAGATATCCCTGCTTCAATGTGATTCAATCATATTTCCATATTTTTTCTGGTGAAGTTCCCAAGCGGTCACCCGTTTAAGTTCGCACCCTTCCCAGTGTTGCTTAACTTCCTTGTAAGTGATGTTGTTGACTTTTCCACTTCTCCATCTCGCCCACCCATTTTGACTTACTTAAACTTTACTGAACTACTTTAATTTATCTGTGCAATTTGTTTGGAGGATTAGAAATACTTAAACAATTATGATTACTAATAATTATTGTTAAAAATACAATTTAAATTTTGTACTGATTATTGTGATCTCAATATCGTCCCCGGGTCATAATTAGGTGCACAAAAATTTATTTTCGGTATTTCTCCTTTTTTGTTAATGCTATTTTTGTAGAAATAGTAACAAAGTTATTGAATTTTTGATTATTTAAACAAATAAAGAAATATTGTAGCTAAACTTTGACCTTTTATTTATTACTTCACTCCTGATATTTTTTTCTAAATTATTATTTTTACAAACAGGGGACGTTATTTGGCGACTGTACCTTAATAAATTTTTTTTTGCTCTATTGCTATATTATAACATAATTAATTGAATTTAAATTATTTTGAATGAATCAAAATTACGGTAAAATTAATATCATAAATTAAACAATTTTATTTAATGTTTGAGCCACATAACTTGCATTTCCATTTCATTTAGTTTTTTATATTTTAAATAGAATTCAGAGTAACATTTTGTAAAATATAAAACCTTTTCATGAGGAGCGGGTAAGAAAGTTTTGGCAACCAAACTCCTCTTTTGTATCCTTCTGTATTGTACAATATTTAACTTTGTAAATGAACATTGGTGTATAAAATTCCATCAAATCTTAAACTGGAGTTGAATCAAAGATATTCTTATTTCTTAATTCGGTTAATCGCATACAAACAATATTTTTCTATATGTTTACTTTAAATGTGAAAATATGTATACAATTGATACATGCATCATATACGAATTAATTAACTGCATTACATTATATTCTCTTAATTGTTAGTATTTTAAATTATTTCTATTTTTCTATTATCTTCTTAAATTATTGTTATTGGTGATCTATACTGAATTATTATTATAATATAATTATATAATAATTATTACTGAACTGAGTTATTTGGAATAGAACCTCATACATCTTATTTTCACTAACTGTCCATTAACCAGACATTGATAATAACATAAAGAGCGACAATAGCGACAACGACAAGCCGCCAGAAACTCTCAGAACGGAGCTTCACGCACATAAACGAGCGTCTAAATTATCGTTGCAACCATTCTGGATGGAAAATCCCGAAAATTGGTTTTATACGACCGAACTTCTGTTCAAGCTAAATGCAATCACGAAAGACGAGGTCAAGTTTACACATGTGATCCAAGCACTTTCTCCCCAGGCAAGCAGACACATTACTGACCTGCTTATTCAGCCACCCATGGTGGATAAATGCAACGCGCTGAAAGAAGCACTGCTTAATAGACTATCTCCGTCGGACGAAAACAAGCTGGAAGCGCTACTTGGTGACCAACACATTGGGGACGGACGGCCTTCTGCCATGCTGCGGCATATTCAAGCACTAGCGAGCGAAAATTTTAAACCGCATATTATAAAATCGTTGTGGACCAGAAAACTCCCGGAAGCGGTCAAAATAGCGATATTGACAATACCAGAAACCGTCACACAACAGGAATTGGCAAAAACAGCAGATAAAATTTACGAAGCCATTCCATCTGCGCAGATTTCTGCAGTGCAACATCTCTCCCGCTCAACATCACGCACCGATCCGCCCAACTCGCATCGAGATAGTCAGAGTCGGCTTGCTGACAACTCTACTCCAATAGCAAATCACCTGGCCAGACTCGAAGCAAGATTCGATGGACTGTTTCGAGGACGTAACCGATCAACGGATCGACGATCTCGTTCACGATCCACAAGCCGGTACACATCATATCCGACGAATCAACGATACAGAAGCAACTCACGTCGCTCCACAGGTCGCTGTTGGCACCACACAAAATTTGGAACTTCAGCAAGACAGTATACAACTCCATGTAATTTTAATCAACGTCAGTCCTCGATAAGCAAAATGGACGTTGAAGAAGCCATTGATAAAAAAAACTAAATAACAGCTGGATCGAGATGGCATTCATCCAAAATGAAACTTCTAACCGTCTCTTCATCCAAGACAAAATAAACAGGCTTATATTTCTAGTGGACACCGGCGCAGACCTGTCTGTTTTACCAATTTCTTTATTTAAAAAAACAATCAATCTGGTTTTATCAGCTGCTAATGGTTCTAGCATTCCTACTTATGGTACGCAATTACTACAAGTCAACATCGGACTCAAACGAACATTCACTCATGCCTTCACAATAGCGGCTGTGAATCGTCCGATTATTGGCGCAGACTTTTTATACAAATTTGGTATTCTTGTTGACCTTAAACGCAAACGACTGGTTGATTCAGCGACTCAGCTGTCAGTCAATGTCTCAACGGTTTGGACATCCACTCCAACACCGATCCTTTTCCAAGTCAACAACGGCTACGGCACTATTCTCAAACGATACCCTTCTCTTACAGCCGAACCGAATTACAACCTACCCGTGCGTCATAACGTGGTCCATCATATAGTTACTGAAGGACATCTTCCAGTATCACGACCACGCAGATTGGATCCTACTCGACCTAAAGCAGCATTCAATGAATTCCAACACATGGTGGAATTAGGGATTAGCAGACCTTCCTCTTCTCCAGTATCTTTTCCCCTACATATGGTGAAGAAAAAAGATCACGACTGGCGTCCATGCGGGGACTATCGAAGACTTAACACAGTCACAACACCTGATCGTTATCCGATACCCCACATTCAAAACTTCTCTATGCATTTACATGGCTCGAAAATATTTTCCAAAATCGATCTCGTCAGAGCATACCATCTCATTCCTGTCGCACCTGAAGACGTTTACAAAACGGCAATCACTACTCCATTTGGCCCATTCGAATTCACCCGAATGCCATTTGGTTCGCAATGCCGCTCAAACGTTTCAGCGATTTATGAACGAAGTACTTCGAGATCTGGACTTCGTTTTTGTCTACATAGACGACATTCTTGTGGCATCTTAATCCGAGGAACAACACAAACTTCACTTGGAATAATTATTCCAAAAGTTAGTGGAGTATGACATTCACATCAAGACATCCAAATGCATATTTGGTGCAACTTCTCTTGATTTCCTCAGTCACAAGATCACTTCTGATGGCATTCTCCCCTCTGATGAACGAATCAAAGCAATTAAAGAATTCCCAGCTCCAAACTCAATAAAAACCATTCAACGCTTTGTCGGCATGGTAAACTTCTACCACCGTTTCATTCCAAAGCTGGCCGAAACTTTGACTCCAATTCACTCTCACTTAGCTTCTCTTCTCAAGAAGCCCAAAACAGCTAAAAATTTTACTTGGCCTGCTGAATGCGACCAAGCATTCATTCAAGTCAAAAATGAATTGGCCCAAATCACACTTCTACGTCATGCACTAAGCGACTCAAAGCTTAGCATCACTACTGATGCATCAAACACTGCAGTCGGCGCAGTTCTGCAACAGTTTTGCAATAAGTGTTGGGAGCCCCTGGGATTCTTTTCAAAGAAACTCTCGGACGCGGAAAAGAAATACTCCGCATTTGACATGGAATTACTGGCTATTAACCTAGCAATCAAACACTTCAGGTATTTTGTCGAAGGTCGAGATTTCACTGTTTACACAGATCACAAGCCTCTGACTCAAGCTATTCAATCCAAAACTGAACGCAATCCAAGACAATCACGTCGCTTAGATTATATTTCACAATTTACAGCGGACATTCAGCACATTCATGGCAAAGATAATGTAGTGGCAGACACACTCTCTCGCACTACAGAATCAGAAACGGCCACAGTTGAGACTCACTTCGACTACAACATAATCATGCAAGCACAAAAAGCAGACGTGGAACTTCAGAATTTAATTTCTGGTTCTAGACGTCACACTAGTTCCAACATGAAAATAGAGCTTTTCAAATTACCTGGCCTAGAAATCACCTGCGAAACATCCACTGGGAACAATCGCCCATATATCGCAGAAGCACTACGTCGAACAATTTTCGATACATTACACAACTTGTCACATCCTGGTGTCCGTGCTACGCGTAAATTAATCACAGAACGTTACTTTTGGCCTAAAATAAACAAGGACGTAATCCGGTGGGCGAAATCCTGTTTATCTTGTCAACGCTCAAAAGTTCAACGTCACACCAAATCACCTCTTGGACAATTCGAAATTCCACCCGGTCGATTTGAACACATTCACTTAGATATAGTAGGACCACTTCCCCCTTCAAACGGATTTCAATATTTACTAACCTATGTCGATCGTTTCACTCGCTGACCCGAAGCTTACTGCATGACCAATATGTCTGCAGCAACCATTGCCACAACATTTGTAAACAACTACGTATCACGATTCGGTGTTCCACTCCACATTACCACTGATCAAGGAACACAGTTCGAGTGCAAACTTTTCTCAGAGTTAACACAACTCCTCGGATCTCATCGAATACGTACAACAGCTTATCATCCACAAGCCAATGGCATGGTCGAATGCTTCCATCGACAGCTTAAAGCTGCTCTCATGGCCCGAGGCAATACTATCAATTGGAGCTCGGAAATTCCAATTGTACTTCTCGGAATCCGGGCAACAGTGAAGGAAGATTTGCAGTGCTCACCAGCTGAAATGGTTTACGGACAAACCATCAAGCTACCCGGGGAGTTCTTCATCGAAAATCCTGCTTCACCTATGCCACCTACAGACACAGTTATCGATCAGCTGCGCAACACTATGCAAAACCTCATTCCAACAATACCACGCACTACAAAACAAACTGACATATTTGTCCCTAAAACATTAGACAACTGCGAATACGTTTTCGTTAGGTCAGACAAAGTACGCATAGGATTATCACCTCCATACAAAGGTCCTTACAAAGTACTCCGCCGACTCCGCAAACACTTTATAATTGAAATCAAAGGCAAAAACCACAACATTTCAATTGACAGGTTGAAACCAGCGTACGGTATCTTATCAGCACCTGAACAAACAACAGGAACCAAACCTAAAA
Organism: Diogma glabrata; assembly: GCA_963693315.1. NCBI lineage: Eukaryota > Metazoa > Arthropoda > Insecta > Diptera > Cylindrotomidae > Diogma > Diogma glabrata. The sequence goes on from OY856186.1 coordinate 436,138,971, forward strand.
AAACAGTTCGTATTACCCCATAGGTCTTGCTTTTCCTGTGGAAAACCGCACTCGCGGGGGAGTCCTGTGGCGGATCATTACCATATTAACCTCCACTACAATAAACTGCTTACTTTCGTTCAGTTATCAATGCTCCACAATACTTCAATAACTTGAATATTTTTACAATTTCGGTTTGGTTGCCATATTCGATTTAAATTAATTAATATTGACTAAAAAGAAATTCTCTTCTCGCATCAGCCGTCGAGTAATAACCACATTAAAATATTTTATATTAAAGTAAAATCAATTTAATATTTCCAAGAATAATAAACTTTCATTCGTGCAAATTATAATTGCTATATTTAATTTATCTATAAATAAATTGTGAAAAAATATAACCAGTGTTTTCTTAAAAATAATTTTGAATCAATTGTGAATCATATTTTGTGCCAGCCGCTGATCATCCACTATTGGAAATTATAGATTCATCAAAATGAAAATAATTAAACAAAGCTGGACAGAAATTTGATATTTAAGCTTTAAATTTTATATATAAACTATATAATTTAATGAATTAAATAAATATAATTATATATAAACTATATAATTAATTTCATGAATAAAAAAAAATAGAACCGACTTCAGAAAAAACAAAAGAGGCAAAAAAAGTGAAAAATAACTCAATTGTTGCTTTTAGAAACAAAAATACGTTACATTTTGATTAATTTAATTTAATTATACCTTACTATAGACAAAAAAATTACGCTATTATACAAAGTTCCTATATTAAAATAGTTACTTTTTATTATAATTATTATAGTTATTATAGTTGTTATAATAGTTATTATATTTTAAAAGTTATTTGTAGTACAAAACTTTTGGAAATCGGTGCCAAGCCCTAGACATATTAGTCGGTTTTTCGTCAATGTGGTACCGACTTCGAACAGTTTTGTACTACAAATAACTTTTAAAATATATTAACTACTATAACAACTATAATAACTATAATAATTATAATAAAAAGTAACTATTTTAATATAGTAACTATGTATAATAGCGTAATTGTTTGTCTATAGTAAGGTATAATTAAATTAAATTAATCAAAATGTAACGTATTTTTGTTTCTAAAAGCAACAATTGAGTTATTTGTCACTTTTTTGTGCCTCTTTTGTTTTTTCTGAAGTCGGTTCTATTTTTTTTTAACAATTTTTTTTATTTTTTTATTTTTAGTGTAGTCATAAAGCAAATGTCGGCTAGAAAGCGTTCTAAAAGTAATAACTTCAAATGATGGAAAAACTTTCATCAGTGACAATCTATTAATTATGGTTTTGCGATTTTTTGCACAAACGGCATACATATTTCCCGTGATGGAAAATTATTTACGATAACCTTGACAAGTATAGCAATATAATACTGCCCAAAATATCCAAACAGAATAATATGTTTTGACGAAATCAGCGAAAATGCATTAAAAATATGGTTTTTTCTAATTTTCTGAATAACGGTATTTTTCACATCAAAGAAACAATTATGGGACCCTCTGGGAAGGAACTCAAATAGAATAAAATTTAAATCATCTAAATCGAACGAGCCGTTTTTGAGAAATCGGTGTACTACATATAAAAAAACCTACAGTGAAACACAGAACCTCCTACTTTTTTGAAGTCGGTTAAAAAGTAACTATTTTAATATAGTAACTTTTTTGATAGCGTAATTTTTTTGTCTATAGTAAACCGTAATTAAATTAAATTAATCAAAATGTAACGTATTTTTGTCAATAAAAGCCATAATTGAGTTATTTTTCACTTGTTTGTGCCTCTTTTGTTTTTTCTGAAGTCGGTTCTATTTCTTTTCAAAACGGTTTTTTAATATTTTTATTTTTAGTGAAGTCATAAAACAAATGTCGGCTAGAAAGCGTTTTAAAAGTAATAACTTCAAATACCGGAAAAACTTTCATCAGCGACAATCTATTAATTATGGTTTTGCGATTTTTTGCACAAACGGCATACACATTTCCCGTCATAGAAAATTATTTACGATAACCTTGACAAGTATAGCAATATAATACTGCCCACAACAAACAAACAGAATAATATGTTTTGACGAAATCAACGAAAATGCATAAAAATATGGTTTTTTCCAATTTTGTGAATAACGGTATTTTTCACATCATAAAAAAAATTATGGGACCCTAGAGAGGGTAATAACCTCAAATAATAAACCTAATAATAAACCCAAATAGAACACAATTTAAATCATCCAAATCGAACGAGCCGTTTTTGAGAAATCGGTGTACATACATAAAAAAAACCCTACAGTGAAACACAGAACCTCCTTCTTTTTGGAAGTCGGTTAAAAATAATAGAAATTTTTCTTCTAAGCGACAAATACTCTGGTGGTAAATGGATGCGTAAGTTTGTTTTTTATCTTTACCATCATTTGAGAGGTAAACTTGAAAACAGAATTTAGTACAAATGTAAAGGAAAATGTTGTAAATGGAACACACGTAAAAGTCACGTTATCATGTGTTGCGTCTATGATTATTTACTACTCAAACCATATAGTTAATATATGGACGCATTTATGGTGCTCTAAAATAATTTTTCTACAGTAGAAATAATTATAAAATATTTTCCTCTAAGCAATAAATACTCTGGTGGGAAATAGATGCCCTAGTTTTATATTTTGAGTTGAAGCAAAACCCCCGATATAGAAGCCTTCTTCATTTTTTAGCACAGTAAAAATCGTGAGCTTGTAGCGCTATTTTGAAATTGAAACTCTATATAAAAAAAATTCGAAAAATCGCAATAGCGCTCATAACGCCATCTGGAAAAATAAAACTCCATATAAAAACAATTCAAAAATATTTAATCAAAAACAATATCCAATTTTTTGCATATGGCAATGTTCATTGTTTATTGCAAATGGCGTGAATGGGTATGGCTATGATAAATCGGGGTTTTGGTTGAATGGAAAACAAAAATTAGTACAATACAAAGTTAAAAACAAATACAGTAATTGTAGTAGTATGTAGTTTAATAGTGATTATCGTTTCACGTTCGGATATATAGAACAGGCGTCTTATCATACAAATTTTACCAGTTTACTGTTTTGAACTGCTGCTGATTGTGATATTTTAAAAAACCAGATTAGTTTAATTGTCTCAACTGATATTGTAGTTTAAATAATAATTGAAACATTTCTGTCATAACGACAGATCGTTACTATAAGAATCGAAACTAAGACCATGTCCAAACCCCTAGAACGAGACTCTAGAAAGCGGATGTCTTCAAATCAATGGTCGAAATAAAAAAGTTTTGTGAATACAGGAAAATTAAAAAAATATTAGAGCGATGCTTCTCTAAACGCAATATTGGATGAAGAAGATTTCCGTTCGCAACAAATTCTGACTCGACGTCTACAATTAGAATAATCTCATGTGATTCAGTATCCAAAAGCAAAAGAAGTAGCCAGAAGAAAAATAACAGGAACCGAAACTAGCAAAAAAGCATCGCAGGACTCTCTACACCATCACCACTATCAAATCCTTTAAGGGATTCAGATTCAACCACATTCTACAGTGACACCAACTTTAGCTGTCCAACAACAACATCAGCGTTAAGCACCATAGATTTTAAGGTCGCTGCGCTATTCAAACTAGTATGCTCGAACCTGTTTAGGTTTGAGACAGCATCAATTAAAACTAGTCTTTTTGCTATGACATTGTTCTTGTTTGTCTTTGTCATTGGCCATGGTTTTTGTTTGGCTTTAACTTGACCTTACATTATACTATATTTATTACGATTTAGATTGATTTATTTCCTTATCCTGTGAAGATTTCCTTTTTTAAAAAGGTTTGTCTTACTAACACAAAAGTAGGAGATGAAAACGGCTTATCATTTTATTTGGAGCTCGGCGGATCACAGTCTTTAAACGCAGTAGGTTATTGATTGTACTTGACGCACACGACCTTCTTGTTTTCCCAAGTGACTCATATCATTTGACGTTTGATATACAAAAGTTTCCCGATCCTCTTTCATTATAGAGATTCTATTCGTATGCAATAACTTCATCGCTTATTTGTAACGGCATTATGCTTGTTTAAAGTAATTTAAAATAGATCGACTCTTTGTTAGGTGTTATTCTATTCAGCAGTATTGGAAGTGAGGAAGATGTGTAATTTAGATTCACTCCAGCACTGCATAATTCTCCGAAATCAATTGCAGACTAGAGTTCTACATCTTACATATTCGATATACCAGAGCATGGAACTACTTTGGATTAAAGTAACTCGTTTTTAAAATAATTCTAGAACAAGTGACACAGTTCAATATTAACTTGGACGGATAAATAAGACACAATCAACAAATTAGTACATAGGGGTGGTGTTGCGTTAGAGAAAAATGGAAGCAATTATCCAAACCAGAATTATGTCTAATATTCAAAGTTTTGTGCATGCACATTTTTGATCTCATAACGATATAAATAGCATTCCTTATCACATACCATTTTTTATTAAAAAAAAAAGTAGATATCTCTTTAGTACCAGCATGCAGTTAACATAGAAGTTAGCAAAAACCCATCTTATATTTTTTCACCTGCATTTGCAGATTTTATAAAATGTCAGAAGAGAGTTCGAACGCCCGAATCAGATAGTTAACACGAAAATGGTGTTAGGCTCCTTCTTCCTCCAACTCAGTTCTATCTGGTACGATATGTGAATATTTTCAAGTTACTTATCAACTTATGTTTAGAATGAAAAATACGTAAAATTTATAATTTTGTTTTAATTTTATTTAACAACAACCAACTATATTCGATACTTAGTTAAACGCGTGTTGAATGATCCAGGATGTATAGGGTGACATTTTTGTATTAACAGATGGACCAGCCCCACATGGTGATGGTCCAAATGAAACTATACCCACTAATTCAGTAACTCCACCGATTGTTTGAACAGTTGGTCCACCAGAATCACCACCACATGTATCGATATTTGAATTCAATGGCCCAGTACACACATTTGAAGCCGTCACTAATGCTGGATTGGTGAACCTACTCCTACACGTTTCTAAGGGTATAATTTCTTTATCAGCAGTTTGTAGATAATCTGGCGAAACGGCTGTGGTTGTGTTTGATGTTGAACCCCAACCAAAAACTTGGGTCATGCCGGTATGTTCTCGCCCTGCTGGTGGTAAATCTATTCCATGAACGAATTGATTAAATACGAACGGCGTAGAACATTTCAATAAAGCAATATCATTCGCCAATGTATTACTGTTGTATCCTTCATGTATAATAAATTCAATGATGTCTGTAAGTTGCTCATTTGGTTCATCAATACTGAATATATGATCACCTCCTACGATACGTGTTGTTCCTGTTGTCATAATACAATGTGCAGCTGTAACTACCCAGTTTTCATTTAAGATAACACCACCACACAGTTGTTGTCCTCTTAAGGCAGGAGTAATACCCCAACGTAGTACTGCCATATAGGGTGCGCTATGAGGTATTGCCTCTCGTCCACCCACAATTCTTCCTCCAAATTCTATAAAAACAAAATCAATTATATTCAGAAAATTAAATACTTTAAATGTACTAACGTGGAACCACTGACGCATAAGCCAAAGCAGCAAATGAGCAAACTAAAATCAATGATAGTTTCATGGTGATTGAAGTAAATGTGATTTTTAATCAAACAACATCAAGTATTTATAGTTAAACAAAAATCCAATTAAGCTTAATCAGATAGACTTTATCGTAAATTTTTAACAAATTTTCATTATCAAATTATTATTAGCAATAATACTTAATGCAAAAATAATATGTCTTGAGATATTAATCGAAACTGAAAGGAAGGTAGATAAGAAAGAATTTCTATTTTATGGTCCAACAGGCCGATAAAGTATGCAACGATATTATAACGAACGTTTGTAGGTTTTAATCTTAAAAACCATTGAAAACTTGGCAGATTTATGATTTTTAAGATTATAGATTTATTGCAGGAATTTTTTTAGCAAATTGCTTACTCATTACGATACTGGAAATAATTGCAATAATTTAACGTTTTGTTAATATGACAATTTTTGGCTACATTATCAAAGCTAGTTGTTTTGACTTCATTTTTGTTATTGTGGGCTTTTGTAATGGGAGGTATATCTGGTAGACCGTGAAGGTCTACCATTTGGTCTTGCACGCCAAAAACCCTGCCGCTAGCTCGTAGAGCGAAGGTTCTAGACCAACCTCACTAACAAGAAATTTTAACATATAAAAAAAATGCGTGCCTTAAAACTTCACCCAGGTTCCCCAGAAGGGAGAACTGCCAGGTCACAACTCTCCCCCAGCTTTTTAACTTAGCAAACCATTGTAAATTAAATTACACCCTGCAGGCAATAATGAAAACGAATATCACATACATTTATCTATTTAAAAGTGAACTAAAACAAATACCTTCCTGAGCGTCTTGATGTTTGTGTCCTATGCCTGCTAGTAGGTAATTGTCCGATGATACAGAAAATCTCTTCGCCTTAGGTTTTAAAGTTACTTCCCACCAGCTCGATCTATTACCTTTATTTTCTCCAAAACTTGTTGTTTCATCTGGGCACCATCATCAAACATATATTTAGACATTAATTAATTGCATTAATTCACTTTCTTTTACAATTCAGTTTTCTTTTGTTCTTGTTACTACTTTTATGAAGTTATTGATTCACTCTCTGATCATCATTGATCACACTGTTTAGTATTAGTTTGATTTCTCTAATTAATTAATAAAACCAAACTTGTATTTTAAAACAAACTTTATTTCACACTTAATTTTAAACTTTATGGTTCATTCTTATGCTAACTAAACAACTTTTATAGCTAGACTTAACATTAATTTCATAAAATTTCTCAAAAATACTCTCATCTTAACTCCCCAAAAAGAACACAACAATAAAAAACATACTAATCTTATCGGAACTCGACTGTCCGATCCTACGGTTAAAACACCAACCCACTCATTTGGTTCTCAAAAAAACTAATTAAAAAAAAACATGCAATCCCATGTTGCAAAAACTGATTGAATTTTCCAATTCAACTGCCAACCACCAACTAATTAATTCCAGAAAAAAAAATTAACAGAAATTTTTTTCCTACGAGCAAAAAAAATTTCGTCAGCATAAATTTTAGTTAAATTTATTAATTCTCACAATTTTCTTCATATTCATGAAAAAAAATATACAGAAAATTAATAAAAAAAACAATTTAATACCGAAGGTGTTGGATGTACATTGGAATGTTTAACCAGTTGTGTTGTTACACAAACGGGTTGAAAAGTGAGTGGAAAATTAAGATCTATAGTATTACTATAGGATAGAAAAGGTAAGTACACCCAACATTTAAAATCTTGCCCATTACACTTGATATACAGTTTCTATCATGCGGAAGGATTTTATGCGTACAAATCATAATTCGATACCAAGTGTTTTGTTATGTTTATTTTTGGACAACACAGTGTTTAATTTATTTTAGTGGCTGGATTTACGACCATGTACCTTTGACTCTCGATTAAGCTTTTGTTCGTTGCCTAAATGCTGCTTTTTTTTGTGAAGAACATTATTAATTAATATAAGTAACCTACTTAAATATTTTTTGTTCGCCTACATAATAAAGTGTTACTTTATTGCTGTAATTTCCGGTCGTAAAGTATCACTTTTTAACCCTATATTTTGTAGTTATAGTTACGACAAAAAAATTAAAAAATATTTAGATTTGTATAAATTATATGAAAGATAAATTTTTTTATCAAAGCAATCTTTCAAATCAAAATTTTATAATCCAATCAAAATATTTGCTATTTTTTGTTTTCATAGTTATATAAGTTTTTGAAAAAAAAAACAAACATTTTGGTCAAAGGTTACTTGTTCAACATATTTTTATTTCAAAATTTATGTAAATTTTTTATTTTGATTTAGATTAAACAATTTTTCTAAAATACTTAGCTTGCGGCGAATAAAAAATAGTATTTGACGCACGGACATAAGCTATTTTGGACTTATTGTGAGTGCAAATCTCGTTTGACGCCTCGATTTGTAAACTCCACATACGTCCCAACATTTTAGCTTTACGTCCTTGCATCATAATCTACTATTATGGTCTCCTGGTAACATCCCAGATTCGTTGTGCAAATAAAAAAGTGTCAAATGAAAGATTTTTTGAATATTTTTTAAATATTTGGAATATTATTTCAAACCAACTTTCGACGTGGAAAGGTCTAACCACAACAACTTAACTGTAACTTAGTAGATGTTGCATAGAAAAAACCCACAAATATGGTAGCTCTCTAATATATAGGATTTAAAAATTTTTCTATAGATTTTGAGTCTGCAACAGGTGACAAATGAGTGGTGTCACTAAAAGAATCGCATAACATGTCAACTAACTTTTTCAGATCTGTTTCTATAGTATGCAATAACCACAGAACTTAGAGAGTACAACAAACTGTAATTTTTACACGAATCCGTTACCTCCTATAGTCTCTGCAGATATTAACTAGCCTGCGTTTACATTTTTTGAGAATCCGTTAGCTAGTGTCACTTTAACATGCTTTGTTGCGCTCGAGTTAAGATTTGAAGTCCAAAAACAGAAATTAAATAATAATAACATGGATTAAAATTTCGATAATAGAGTAACTTACCGAATCTGCTTCTACATGTATAAACCTTACATGTATAATGGTGCAACCAAAATAAGAATAAACCATGCATGTGCAAGAATAAACCGATTGTGATGTCATCATGACCGAATGATCATATTTTTTCTTTCAGTAAAGTTTTTTCACCTGGTAACAATAACGCAACAATTTGTAAAAGGCAAAAGCTAAATATATGTCATTTCGGGATCAAATTGCTGCCATGAAGAAGGTGTCTGTCTACTCTCCTGTTATTGACAGTTTGCTGATTTTCCGTGTTAGTCACCCTCAAAGGTCATTCGTGTAGTAATTTTGTTCACGATCCAATTTTCAATTGAACGATGGAGCACCAACACAAATCCACCGCAACGAACCATTATCAATGCTTCGTTGTAAATTTTTGCTGCAAAACGCACATTCATATTAAAAATTTTCTTGCGTTTTGAAGGCAAATACGTTCAGCCATTTTCGATTTATAATTTTTCCATAAACGAGAAAGAAACCATGCATTTATCACAGTGTCGGCCGTAGCATCTGTAAGGCCGTTGACAATTATCAATTGCAGAAAAACGTTGAACCGGGCTCATTTTCTAACCACATGCGATGAAAGGAGCTTGATTGGGCTACGTACAGTCTAAATAACATAAGTTTCATTGAAAACGCTTGGCTATCAGTCAATTTGCTCTTTGCATTTTAGCCATTGAAATACATTTCTATACTTCTATTCGATGTGTAATACCTAAACGTTTTCGAATATCACAGCGTTTTTAAAAGCGCATAATTTTGCATAATAGTCAAAAAAGCAGTTATCGTTGAAGCCAGTGTGTTCAAGATTTGTTACATTTTTGGAGCTGTGAAAATAGCGCACTTAAAGAAAAAACTCGGTCGCTACAACCGCTTTTGTGCCAACCGAATGATTTCTGTCACAATAACCTCAAATTCGGTTGTTGTTAGACAACTAAGCGATTTTGATCGATTATGATCGATGTTGATCTACGGGTCTGACTACCCTGCGTACTCCAGTCTCTGTCATTGACATATGAGTCAGCGTGAGCTAGCACATACCACTGGCAATGGCAGGAAATATCATTAGCCAAGATGATATCTTAGGGTGCTGGCGGACGAACTTTAATTAGTCAACGGCAGCACTCCTAGTCTTAGCTGGGCCACGTTCCGTAGTGGTACCGCTCGTTAGCTCTTCCGAGGAATCAGACCAACACATAATTATGTGTGGGATTTATGCCTCGATTGAGGTGGTGGATGGTGCGCTTCATCAGATGGATTATTGGCAATTAGTTTTGTTTTGTTTTCTGCAAATTTCTCACAATTTGTTTTTCACTTATTATTTTGCTATTATTTCTTCATCTTATCATGAAATATTGGCATATGTCATATTTTATTGCATGATAGGATTTTTCGCTTAGTTATCCATTCTCTAATAAAACGTAATACAAAAAAAACCTTTTGATACATATATGGGAGTACAACACAAGGAATTTCGGTCTGCAAGTGGTAAAGCAAATATGCGCAATCCACCCGCCCATAAAGCGGCATGTCCACGGTATTTGCAGGGACATCACATATTTGAACCAAACCCAACCTTTAAAATACATGTTCAAAACATTTGCGGATTGAACGCTAACCATGACCACGTGCAACATCATGTTGAGCACGACAAACCAAACATTCTATTCCTTACAGAAACACAAGTTTCTGAAAATTTTCTCTTTATAGAATCGCTTAATTCAAAATATAGGCTTGAATCAGCTTTCAAACTCCATCAGGGCGTTTGCGCATTCATTCATGAGAGTGTTGCGTATACATGCTTTCCAAATTTTGAACTACACGGTGATGGCTTCAATACAATGGTTTTAAAGATTTGTGTTCCTGAAATTACTTTTTTTACAATAGCTTTATACCGGTCCCCCAACAAACGTAACACAAACTTTTTTAATTTATTGACAAAACTTGTGGACGAGATTAGAGCAAAGTGCCCTAATTGTGAAGTTATCGTTACCGGTGACTTCAACGTCCACAACAAACCATGGTTGGAATTCTCCAAATCGACCGACGATGTTGACAATAGTGGAAAACTGGCAGAAATTTTTGCCGCGTCTCAGGGCCTATTCCAAATTGTTAAAAGCCCGACTTTCACTCCCCGTAATGGCGGTGATAATAGTTTTCTTTTAGATCTCTATCTTACCACAATGCCAGATATTACGAGTGTCGATGTCGCGAAAGGTAGTATTGGAAATTCTGATCATTATTTAATCTCATCAGCTATCAAAACTGATTTACTTAAAACTACAGCTCCCGCAAAATATTTCACTACTCAAAAATGGATAAGAGTGGTCTTCAAAATTTTTTCCATGGTTTCCCTTTCGACCGTCATTGTTTTTACACTGACAATGTAAATGTTTCTGCTCAAAACTTTACAGAAACCATCCAGTTTGTTTTCAATAAATTCGTCCCTTTTTCCATTGTAAAACCCAAACAAAAGTACTTGTATTCGAAAGCTGCCAAAACGGCACTTAGAAACAAACGTAGATCATTTAATATTTGGATTCATAACAAAACTCCCACTAATCGATCCCAATATCTAAAGGCCAACAAAATATCTAACCAGATTATCTCAAACGAAAAGTCTGAAATTGACAGAGCGAAAGCTTCAAAACTTACGTCTTTGTCTATTTCTGACAAGAGTTTCTACAGTGCCATCAATTCTTTAAATTCTGTTACAAAATTTTCTATTCCTTCTTTTATTGATGGTGATTTAATCGTCAATGATCCCGCAAGAAAAGCTAACTTGTTCGCTGAACCCTTTGCTCTGAACTCCACTGTTTTGGAAACTCCTAAGGAAATACCCCAAATCCAGTCTTCAGGAGTTAATATGAATGTACTCCACTTCAAATTCAAAATAGTCGCTAAACTTTTAAAGGGATGAAACATCAACAAAGCCTCAGAAATGGACAACATTCCACCCATTATTTTAAAAACCTTTTCCAAAGAACTTGCACCAACTTTGACTAAAATATTCTACCAATCCTACAAATCTGGTATATTTCCCTCGTGCTGGAAGTTGACTAACGTCCAGCCCGTCCCTAAAAAGGGACCAAAATCCGATATCTCAAATTATAGGCCAATAGCTTTACTATAGATCCCGCGCTGTCATACTGGCAGATCGCAGAAAGACTTTTTTGTCGGAACTGCATACAAATGGAATAGTTTGCCGAAATCCTTAGTCTCAGGTGGCTTCAACCCGCAGAGGTTTAAAAAAAGCGTTCATTAACACCTTAGAGCACCAGTTGTTGTGGGACCTAGGTCTTAAAAGGTATTTATGTGTTGTTGTGACACATATTATAAACCCTATTCTACAACACATTTTATTCAAAAAAAAAACATAAGCACTACTACATCTATCCAATTTTGCAACAAACAAATATCAAATCTACCACAGAACATATGTGTGACAATGTATGACACTATATGTCGTGCAATTACTGCAAAATAGTTTATTTCTAAGAAAAAAAAAATTAATTTCTTCTATTCAAATCTTTTTATTTTTTTTTTATTGACCTTATAATAGTTTTTGCAAATTGTTGTTGTTGGGGATTGTTGCAAACTTTTTTGTTGAAGCCGATGTCAAAAACGTCTAACTGCACTCAAACAAAACTATAATATTAAAATTAAACCACAAAATGTTGAGGTTTTGAGTTGGGTCCTTCAATAATTTCTTTTTTGTATTTGACTAATTACTTTTTTTTCTTGTTGGTACTACATCTAATAGAAACACAACATGAATTTTTCCTTTTTTTTTCTTTATATAGGCCAATAGCTTTACTATAGATCCCGCACTGTCATACTGGCAGATCGGAGATCGCAGATTGACTATTATAAGGATTTTGCAAATTGTTGTTGTTGGGGATTGTTGCAAATTTTTTTGTTGAAGCCGACGTAAAAAATCACAGCTATTACTATTTACTTTAATACAAAGCTATTACACAAAAATGCCACTAAATAAATTAATTATATACACGATAGTCAAAAGACAGCTCAACAGATTCTTTTATCACAGTGGGTACTAACTAAACTAAGTTTACTATTCGGTGTGAGATGCGATTAAGATTTCCTAACATATTACGATCGATTATCATATATTAAATGCGATTGATGATTCTAGCATATAAAATTACTATTTTTCGTAATCCACAAGACATTACTTTACGAGTCTTTTTATGCCAACTCACCAAAGTATTATCTAGAATCTCAACTCAGGAAGATTTTAATCACAGCTAGTACAATTTCATTCAATGGTACTAGTTTTGTGTGAGGTAGCAGTAGGCTTCATTATCATATTACTAATGAGTACAATTAACACAAATTAATCACGATTAATAACACTATCAATAGCCTACAAAATGTCTATTTATCTTAATTCGTGAGACATTTCCTTTTTTAGATCATTACTTTTATGCCAACTCACCATACTATATCCAAAACTGACAACTTAAAAAATTCCAATCACAGCTGTTGCTACTTCAGTCAATTGTACTATTTTGTATGAGATGCGATTAGGCTTTTCTAGTACATTACTAACGAGTACAATTATCACAAATTAATCGCGATTAATAGTACCATCACTAGCCTACAAAATGTCATTCGTAAACGTCAAAAATAAGCAATCCAATAAGAGAAAATTCATGGGTGGAGTCGGGTATTTATAATTGATGAAAACATAAAAGTCGATTTCAACGATAAAAAGAAACGATCAGTTTTTTATGTTTCCATCAACTATGTGTACCCACTAAATAAGTGGTGGCTTGTTTTATTTTTTTTTTCTTTTTTGCCCGCATTTTCTTTTGGACACATTTCACCATAACAAAGTTTTTTGATCTGGCTCCACAAATGCGACCGTGAGAGTGCCGGTTGATTTAAACGCATTTTGTGTTTTACATGCTTTTTTGTTGGAGTCGCTCACTCAGAACTTCCAACTGCTGAGGTCTATTTTTTGGAAAAAGTTAATAAAAGAGGTTTTATAAATTCTAAATTTTTGAAGTTTTTAAAAATATTATTATTCAAACGGTTGTTATAACGGATCTAAAAAACAGACTTTTTTCTAGTATAAAGCCTCTAGTTTCTTAACCGTGTGTCGGATTTGATTGATTTACTAACCTGTCCGAAATATTAATAAAACACACCTTTTTAGAAAAGGCTTTTTGCTCTGGCTCTACAAATGCGACCGTGAGAGTGCCAGTTGTTTCAAAAAAAATTTTTTTTTGCAAACTGTTTTGTTGGAGCCGCTCACTCAGAAACCTCTAATTGCAGAGGTTTAGTTTTAGAATAAATTGATAAAAAAGATTTTAAAAACTCTAAATTTGTTATTTTTTTAAAAATATTAGTATCCAAGCGGCCGTTACAACGGTTTTAAAAAGTCAATTTTTTTAGGAAAAAGCCTCTAGTTTCTTAACCACGTGTCGGATAGAACACACATGTACAGAAAATTTTTTTAATCTACCTCAACAAATGCAACCGTGATAGTGCCGGTCGTTATCATTCCCAAGTAACAATTTTCTTAGTGCTGATTTATAGAGCTACGTGTTTTAATATTTGCTCTAAAAGCGCTCTTAGAACTCTTATAGAGCTTAGTAAAAGCAAAAAGTGGCAGTTTATAGAGCAAGTTTATTATTTTTTTGGCTCTATAAGAATTATTCCGGATTCCATTATTGAGCGCATAACTCTATATAGCAATTAAATGAAAACGTTTGAACCACTCATTATAGAGCTTTCTTTCAGCATTTTGCTCTTAAACGAAGTCGAATTATTTCTTAAAATATTAAGCCGACGTAATTTTTAAAACGAATTTATCCGAGTATCATTTTCTCGAAGTAGTATCCATAATAATATAAATATACATTTGACCGACTACAAGAACACGGTGATATAATCAACAAATAAAGGAAACTATCAAACAATATCAAGGAATGAAGGATTCTGCTATTAATTTAGTTAGCTTCATGTATGTTTTTTAAATTTGTTTATTTGTACTTGTTGTGTTGTTATTTTCTTTTTTATTTGATTTATAAAATTTAAAGCATCAAATAATGAAAATGATGATCGCGACTTGAGGACGACCTCATTTCTTTGCCGTGGCAGTTCCCAATTGTGTTTTATAAATCTTTTTTCATTCGATCTCACACAAAATAATTTTTGTTGCAACCACGGGTATATTGGTTAACAAATTCTGAAAAACTGAAGCAAAACCCTAAATAAAAGCCAGATGTGAAAGTTCCAAGTCGCCTGCAACAAGAATTTATTTTACAATATTATCTGAACTCTCCTGGTGCTATTATTGGCTGACCTTAATAAATTGAGAGAGTCAAAAGTGCAAATGCCGTCATATTTAGACCTTTTATAAACACACGAGTTTGATATCAATTATTTCAATAATAGTTTTGTTGGTATCATAGCATCGCTAATCTTGCATCTTTTATAATGGTACAAGTTTTGTAAGATCACCATTTCCGCAACAGCTACACGATACTAATTACGCATCATTGACGATCACGCCATTTACGCATCACAGGTAGTAACATTCTACCAGATTGAAGATCGGACGACCAGCAATCAACACTAAATTAGTATTATTAGTAGTAAGTCTTTTTATATGCATTTGTAGTCTAGTATTTTTTTTACTCACACTTTTAGGGTTCCGTTTTTTATACGGAACACTATTGGTGAGAGTACAACGTGTTTTTCACATTATTTCGATTATCTCGTGAACCATTAATCCGATGAACTTAAAATTTGAGGTGCTTATAAAACTTTTTTGGAACCAAACGAGTGGGGTGTCATTTGGAAGAACACTTAATTTAAGAAACATTGCAACATTTTTTCGAATTCTGCGATGCACATATTTTTAGGATTTGATGAAAAAAGTGCTATTTTAAGTGTATGTATACCACTCTCTAGTACTGACTACTGTCTCTAGTACTGACTGTCTCTAGTACTGTCTCTAGTGTCTCTGTCTCTAGTACTGACAACTGTCATGCTAGTCGACTTTAGATTAATTTCTACATTCTCACCATCTACCTTTCTCGAATCCTAAATTGAACTGAACCCTTTTTAGGGTAGTTTTTGAGATAAAAAAAAATTCACATTTTCGAAAATAAGTCGAAAACTGTGCTTTTGAAAATGACAAAAAAAACTATTTTGAATTGCACGAAAAATCACCCAATTTGTCAAGGTCAAAATTATTTTTTTCAAAATATCTTCTCTCAACCCCTTTCAAACAATGTTTTAAAAGATACGTCGACCGCTATAGTTTTTGTTCATCTTTACAACATTTCCTACAACCGTGATTTTTTTCAATTTTTTTTCTTTGCAATGCTCGAAGTTGAGGGGGTAAGGGGAAGGGGTTCAGGAGAAAGCACAAGTTTTTGGATAATTCATTGAACATTTTTTTTTTAAATATTTAGTTTTTGTTTTATTTTTTAAAACCCAATTCCTTGAAAAAAACTTTTGTTTTACTAACTCCTTATCTGTGTCGATAAAATATAGATAAAAACAAGCATTAATAATTTTTTTGTTTTCATTAGCAGTGAACAACTACATTTTATAACTGTAAAAATTTCAAGTTGATAGAACAATTATAGTTTGTGAGAAAATCGATTATGTAGAAATTCGGACGGACCGAAGTCTCACCAATAGGGTACCGTTTTTACTTTTTCAATGTACTTTACTTTCACAAAGCTGCTTGAGTTTAATTGATCAAAAATCCCAAATAATTAAAAAAATGATTCAAAGTTGTTACCAAACTTCTATAGAGATAAAAAAAGATCAATATATTTTCTCTATAGCTAAAATAAATCAACTCTTTTAAAAATTTAATGCTAGAATATCTTTAAGACTCTTTGACAGTACTTCTCAAATCCTTCAAATCCTTTGGTTATAATTTTCCACTACTGTCTGTTTATATATGACTTAATGTTGAATACGATACTCTGACAACAAGTAGAAATTGAAAATATGTATGTCGAGGAGAAACTGATTGACCAACACAAATTATAAAACAATAATAAACTATTCCGACGCTGATGCATAGGCTTGACTTCACCACAGCTCTGGAAACATAGTGTTCTGGATATATAATGAGCTAATATCCATCAAATACTTTAATTAAAAGCTAACCAAGGTTATAGATTTTGCGTAGTTCTAATTATAAAAATATTAAAAAAAGCAGTAGTATCCCATCAAACATAAATTCTGTTGTACGAGAAAAAGTAAAAAAAAAATTTTAACCGAAAGTGACAAACAGGAAGTTGGGATGCAGAACTGTTGTGAACCGTACTAAATGGTTATGTATCAAGTTTCATCTAATTCGATTATCAGGTACATATGTTATTGAGCTTTCAAAAAAACAGGTATATGGGACAGCCCCCCACTAATTCGTTCACTATCGCTCAAAAACTAATCAGTTCCTTGCCATATGTAGTTGCATCTTTTCCAAAGTGTCATCAAAATTTATTCACGAACGAATGCTGTGTGCTTCTAAGTAACATTGAAAAAATTGTGACACAGTAAACAGGTGTTCGGGAGGCCCCCCGCCACTTACTTCAATATTGTCCAAAAACTGATCGGTTCTTTGTTATTTAAGTCTCTATCTTTTTTCTAATTGTCATTAAAATAAATTAATGAATGAAGTCTGTATTAGTGATGTGTCGGTCGTGAACGACCGAAGTTAATTGAACGGATCAGTTCAGTGAACCACGACCGATCGTTCAGTAATAAAAGAAACGTCGTTCGTCGGTCACTAACTTTTTATGTACTATTGACATTTTTTTTATGTGCAGTGAACGTCTTTTAGTATATAATATAATGGCAGCAGTGTTATATTTAACAATTAACATCATGCTTTTTCGAAATCCATATGTTAAATTAAAAACGTAGTTTTGGATTTGAACATGATTTCAATAATACACCTCAAATAACCCTTCAATAAAAAGTAATAATGCACCTCCAATATCGCTTCGTCTTCAAATTTTCATTACGATCAAATTTTGATTCCGATCATTGTGATATGCGAATTTGTTTTTCTCCTCTCAAACATTTATTCATTATATTCAACAACTTCGCATAAAAAAGTCACCTGAAAAAATGTATCTAACTAATCGTGCAGATTTTCATAACAACATAAAGAAACCAATACACATTTAAAAATTATAAAAAACATACGCACTTCATCTAACAATGAAAATTAACAAGAAAAAAAAATATTCTTATGAAAATTTTATCATAAAAAACAAAAACTGAACTGTTCGAATTTACTAATAAACAAAACAACACGTCCGCCAAAAGAAATGACCTGCGTATAAAACGAATTAGTTCACAAAAAATATTGTAATGAAAAATTTATCATAAAGAACAAAAACTGAACTCGTTCAGCTCGCTCACCTCGTTCAGCTCGTTCAACAATTAAGCAAAACACAAAATGATAAAAATAAACAAAATTAAATATACGTTCGTTCGAAAAAGAAAGAATGAAAAAATGCCATTTTTGAAGAAAATATAAATGCTATTGAAAAAAAAGAATTGGATTTCATTTAAATTTTACAAATTATGAATAATTGTGAAATAAAAGTGGAAAAAAATTGATTATGAAGATGATTATTTGTATATATTAATTATTAATGAATGATTATGAAAAAAAAACATTTGTTTGCACATATACATACTTATATGTATTTAAATTGTTTTTATTATTATTTTTAATTTTTGTTAGTGGATAATTACTAATAATAGAATTAATTTCATTTAAGTGTTTCAGATTTAATTTAATTTTGTATGCAATATTTGCTATAAAAAAATTGTTTGTTGTACCTTAGCTAAAGCTTTAGTTAAAAATTAACGATTTACTACATGTCAGGACTTAAACATTATGTTCATTATTCTATAGTCAATAGTGCAATTTTGTTTTTAATAATGTTTTTTCCTTAAATCGATGTATAGAATGGATGAGGATTTGTTTATTGAATGTTAATTAGAGGATGAGATGTTAGACTGTATGGCTCATTAAAATGAGATTGCAATATGTTATAAAGGAGAATCCTTTAAGACAAACGGTACAAAACAAACAAATACAGGGTGGCTTAAAATAGGCGATGTACTATAGTATAAACCCTGTATAGATTTTCAAGCAATGATTTATTAATCTTTTTAAATAAATTACATTAGTATATGAGCAATATTTTTTTTAAACGGAAGAGGCTTTCTTCTTTATTTCGCTACTCATCCTCTAAGTTTTGAATATCCTTCGCAACTTTTTAGACGAATTGGTCTTAGATTTATGGGGATTGTTGCTTGTTAATTAGGATTTAGTTCTTGACCTATTAACGAGGTATTTTTATTATTATTTTTGACTGAAATATTTAATATTTTTGTAAGTGACCGATTGAATGAAAACCGATGTTTTTAAATCGGTCAGTGCAAATGAACGATCCGGTCTGAACAGAGTGCTAATTTAGCTGAGGTTACCCATCACTAATCTGTATGCTCTCAACAAACTTTAAAAACAAAGTGTGAAAAGTCAGCAGTTGTATGGTAGACCCCTCGCCACTTCCATCAATGTGCCCACAAGATGATAATTATCTTCTCACACTAATTGAAACCTTTTCCATAAGTTTCATCATAATCACTTCGTTATTGTAGGCTGTAGTATGCATAAAGACACTGATAAAATGGAAAAATTAAAAAAAAATGTTTACCGGAAGTGCAAAACCGGAAAATGGGATGCAGAACTATTATGAACCGTACTAAATTCTCATGTACAAAGTTTCATCCGATTCGATTATCAGGTACAGATGTTATTGAGCTTTCAAAAAAACAGGTGTATGGGACACCCCCTAATCAGTTCCTTGCCATACATTTTTGCATCTTTTTCCAAAGTGTCATCAAAGTTCGTTCACGAACGAATGCTGTGTGCTCCGGGAGGTGCAGGTACAGGTGTTCGGGAGGACCCCCAACACTTATTCCAATATTGTCCTAATCAGTTCTTTGTTATTTAAGTTGCCATCTTTTTTCAAAGTATCATTAAAATTGATAAATGAATGAAGTCTGTATGCTCCCAACAAACTTAAAAAACAAAGTGTAAAAAGTTAGCATTTGTATGGTGGATCCCCCGCCACTCTGATCAATGTGTCCCAAAAAATGATTATAATCTTCTTACACTAATTGGACCCCTTTCCATAAGTTTCATCATAATCACTTCGTTATTGCAGGCTGTAGTGTTCATAAAGACATTGAAAAAACTTCCAACAAATATAAAAAAATTTTTTTTTACCGGAAGTGAAAAACCGGAAGTTGGGATGCAGAACTATTGTGAACCGTACTAAATGCTCATGTACCAAGTTTCATCCAATTCGATTGTCAGGTACAGATGTTATAGAATTAAAAAAAAACAGGTGTTCCAGGAACCCCACACCATTTTGTTCACTATCGCCCAAAAACTAATCAGTTCCTTGTCATACAAGTTTGCATCTTTTTCCAAAGTGTCATCAAAATTCATTCACGGAAAAATGTTTTATGCTCCCAACAAACATAAAAACATTGTGGAAAAAACCACCTGTTTTATGGAGAACCTTAACCCTTTATCCAATGTACTCCAAAAGCTCCTAAAATCTTTTTCATGTTACTTGAAAGCTTTTACCAACGTTTCATGAAAATCGATCGGTAATTGTAGGCTACAGTAGGGATAAACACCTGGAAAAAAACCTTTTAACCGGAAGTGCCAAACCGGAAGTTGGTATGCAGAAATATTGGAAACTGTACTAAAACCTTATGTAGTAAGTTTCAATAAGATCATAGTCCGGGATTAGAAGTTATTCAAGATTTAAACTTAGAGGTGTTCGGGAGACCCCCCGCCATTTTGTCCAAATTTGAAATGAATCCAGATCTTCCATTTTCAAGTGAGCTTGTATCATTGCCAAAGTTTCATCAAGATCCTATGCAGAAAGTACACACACTCACCCACCCAAACACTCACGCACACACAGACGTATACCAAAATTTTTATTGGCTATTTAGATAGAGAATGGTCCCAAACAAAAGAGAAAACAAAATTTGGGGTATGTAAGATTTTTTTTTTCACGATAGATTGCATTACTTCACACAATTTAAAATTGTGGTGAAGTAAAAAGAGATAAAACATTCTGGTAATTTTTGTTTTTTCCTATAGGTTTATTAATCCACATTTAAAGGAGGTAAATTTTCATTTATCAATAACCTATATGATGACAAACGTACATTAACAGATAATCCACTGCCACATATATTTGGTCCAAACGAAACTAAACCAACCACTTCAGGCACTCCATTGATTATTTGAACCTTTGGACCTGTACTGTCCCCACTACATGTATCAATATTTTGGTGGATTGGTCCAGTGCAAATATTTGTTAGTTGTACTAAAGTTGGAACTGTAAACCTACTACAACACTCATCCTTCGAAATAACAATTTTTTCAACAACTTGCAAGATTTTGGTAAAATCGATACACTTGAGCTTGAGATAGAATATCAACCAAAAGGTTGAGTCCATCCAGAATATTGTCTTTCAGCTGCTGGTAAACTAGCCGCTTGAACGAATTGATAGGAAATAAAAGGCTCTGATACTTGTATTAAAGCCAGATAGTGTTGAAGTAGTACGCTATTGTAATCTTCTTGTACAATTACATTATTGATATCTCTAACTTGTTCATTTGGCTCATCAACACTAAAAAAGTTATCACCTGCTACGACACGAGTTGTTTCTGTTCTCATAATACAATGTGCAGCTGTTGGACTCCAATTTTGATTCAAAATGATTCCACCACATAGGATGACCCTCTTAGTGTTGAAAGAATTTCCCATCGAAGATTTACTTTAAATGGTACAATGTGTGGTATTGCATCTCTTCCTCCTACAATGCTGCCTTCAAATTCTTAAGCCGTTTACAACAATGATGTTTAAATCAATAAATTTGTAATATTTAGTTTTGCGAAACTTACCTGGAACTACTCAGGCAGATGTTAACACAAAAATTGAGCAAATAAAAACTGTTAATATTCTCATTTTGATAATGGTAAATTTAATTCCTCGTAACATCAACTATTTATACCCTACCCCACTTTAAGATTAGAGTCTAATCTTAATATTAAGAGTTATAAAATCCGATCTCGAAATAATAATCATAATCAGAATATTGGAACTGTGGGACACCTTTTTATACAAGATCATTAGCATTAACTTAAAGCCTCTAAAATCCAAACTTTGTTTTCCTAACTGGAAAGTTATAGTATTTTTAAAAAAATATATCTCAAAAGCTGCATAAATTTGTAATAAAGATACAATCAATAGCATTATCTAAAGAATTATTGGATAATAGGTAAAAAAACGTGCAATAATTATAAATTTTATCAACTAAACGGTAACACAGAAATGGGACTTGATAACATTTTAAAAATTTAGTGTTTTATTACAGGAAAGTCTAATGAATTTTTATTCCTTCAATATATTTCTTTATATAAAACCGAGATACATTTACCGAACACCTATTAGTTGGTTAAAGTAATTCAATTGTGATAAAACATAATGAAAGGTTTAAGCATTTTTATTTTTTGTGTACTGAGCGTAGTTTCTGGAATCAGTAAGCTATTTTAAATTTACGAACATAGATTTTGAATTAAAAAATTTCGTTTTTAGCTATTCCAGAATTTGGCGGACGAGTTTCTGGCGGTCAAACTGCTTCAAGAAATGATGCACCATTTCTTGCCACATTAAATTGGACACCAGATCTATCAATTGCAACACAACAATACTGTCATGGAGTTTTGATTAGAAATAATTGGGTTTTAACAACTGCCAGCTGTTGGTTACCTGATGGATATACAGTTGTGCATTTCGGAGAATATAATTTACGAGCAAATGAGCCAGAAGTTCAGAAGCGTTTATTAGAACGTATTATTGTGCATGAAAATTATACCGGCAATGTTGGACCTGATGATATATGTTTAATGAAATTAGTTGACCCAGTTGAGATAAATGCTTTTGTTATCATTGCTGCATTACCAGAACGAGGTGCAATTCCGATAGGAAACGGTGAACTATTTGGATTTGGAAGTACATCAACAACAGAGTCACCAAATTTTCCATCTTTGCTTCAAGGAGTTGGAAAAACAATGTTAACAGTTGACGAATGCCGATTGCTGCCAGGGATCAATCCAAGAAATATTCATGACGAAATGTTATGTACTGGTCCAATCAATCAAGGTATTGATGCATGTAAAGGCGATTCTGGTGCACCAATTATACAACGAGCTAATGTTACTTCACACCGCCGCAACATGTGTTGGACTAGTTTCATGGGGATTCTTT
>OY856186.1:436162234-436323151 GCA_963693315.1 Diogma glabrata
GTCTATTTTCTATGGGACCAAGGAATATGTGCACGTACCAAAGGTTGTCGCGAATGATACTATCATATTCTTCCATGCAATCAAACTAGAGCCGATGAGTGCTGATGTTGTAATAATAAATTTTCTTCATAATCATCCTTAATGTATAACATTTATCTGTGTTAGAACGGTTGCCACGAAAACCATACTGATAGTTAGCGAACCGATATTCGACAAAAGAGATGAGTCGAACATCTACAACGTTAGTGAGCTTATATGCAGTATTCATCAGTGCGATGCCACAATAATTCGCACACTTTATACAGTCGTCTTTCTTATATACAGCGATTAAATGAAAAATGTTTTCCATTCAGCAGGCATCATTGTATTTTCAAAGCCATCTGTGGAGTAAAATCAAGCTCTTCCATGTTTTGAATCTCTATTTAAATTTAGCGCACGGTCTTCTTTTTTTGTTTATTGAATGTATAGATGACTACTTCCACTTGTAATTAAATATGATAGACAAATGATTGATGTCCATATCAGCACCTATGAATAATTGAACGTCAGATGCACTTTGTAATGAACACTGAACCTACTAATGACTTACTAACAAGAATCAATCGGAGGGTTGCGTGCCTGCCAGATTTGTAATCCGACGAGCTTCAGCCATGTGTGTTCGAGCAGTAATATCCTCCAGTTTTGGACAAATAATCCAATATGCAAGTAAAAGAGACTGTCTAAACGGAATTAAATAAGCAAAACAAAATGGCAGGGACTCTGATGACCCCAAAGACCGAAGAAACCGTGAGCATCACACCAACACCACTACTACTACAATTATTACATATGAAGATTTAGATAAATCCAAATTTTAATTCCTTGGAAAACTTAACTAACAGATCATCTCACCAACTCAAACATACGATTGATATATTAAAATCAGTTAGAAATATATATTCAATGATGGAATAAAATTGTTGAATTTGCTGAAAATATATTCAAGTGATGTAAGAAAATTAATGGCTTTAAATGTTGAAATTGTTGTTAACTTATAACTTATATTAACTTATAATTATTTAAGTTGTTGGTAATATATTAAATCGTGTAACAAAATGTATGTCGGCAATAGTTAAATTTGTTGGAAATCTTCAATGTCTTCATCAATTTGGTAAAAATATATTAACTGATGAGCTGATATACCTTCAAACGATGATGACAACGACGAGTTTTACTTTTCACAATGTAATAACTTTTTTTATAATAAAAATATTAAATGTTATTCAAAATTGTTGCAATGAATGTATTAAAACAAGAATTTATTTATTTATTAAACGCAGTTTTTGTATACAAAATATAAAATCAAGCTATCAATATGAACTTTTTTATTCGACACGAAAACCTGCCATTCACAACTATAATTTACTATTTCACAAATTGATTTGATCATTACAACTATTCTGGATGTTAACTTTACTCGCGACGACGTTTGATTAATCTATCGTGAAAACAATTATACTTTGATACAAGAAAATTCGAAATTATACCCGTTTTTGCTAAAAACTTTTTTCTTTATTAATTTTTATTTTTGGTTGTTTACATTTACATACACAAAACCATTTCACAAAACAGTAACGTTTTTTCTAATTCGAAATATAATAAATATAATAATATTTCACAATGATTGGACACAATCAATAATGACTATATCGTGACTTAGGAATTAGGATGTTAATTATAATAGAAATATTCTCCAGAAGATTCTCAGGAAAAAACTCCACTTCTCATATTACGTGTTTCGGATGAAGGTTTTTGGATGAATGTTCTTACATTATATGGGAAATTTTGAATAACATTTCTAAACATTACTTTGTATTTTGCATAACATTTCTAAACATTACTTTTTTATTCACACAAAGTAATGTTTAGAAATGTTATGCAAAATTTCCCATATAATGTAAGAACATTCATCCAAAAACCTTCATCCGAAACACGTAATATGAGAAGTGGAGTTTTTTCCTGAGAATCTTCTAACCATACCTTTGAATTGAAAAAAAATAACTTTCTTACTTATATTTGAGTTTAATTGTTATCAAAAATCCTCAATAATAATTAAGTTTTGCGAAAAAAAATTCGGGTTTCCTAATTTCTTTCGTTTTAATTTTAACTATTAATTAATTACAGAATTGTCCTATTGAATTGCAACAATTTCATGACCCAACAGCATACAAAATGAGATAGCAAGTCAATCAGGTTGAAAAAAGATATGAACAAAAAACGATAAGTTGTATTGCGCCCTTTGATTGTTTAGACGAATGAATTTTTACAGGGAAAACAGCTTCATAACAACTTGTGAAGAAATCATGATATAATCGATTTGATTTTCTGTTCTACGTCATTTGATTTTCACGTCGCTTTGTGGATTTTCTTGTAAGAGAGAAGGTGCTAGAAATAACTAAATCATACATCGTAGTAAGCGCAGTTGCTTGAAAGCCGTTATTGTTAATGGTACGATGCAAGCTGTTACGGTCAGTATGTGTTTTTAGGTCTGCACTTCTGTCAATTTCAGTATTCAAGTCATCTATCATGATATTTCAATCTTTCCGCGGAAGGTTATTGATCATTTCTTCGTTCTAGGAAGAACATTTTTTTAATATCATTGGATTTGTCTTCAGTAGATGCATGCCAATGATGATTAAATTTTTGAGTTCGGATTCTTAGTGTTTGTGAGTAACCCGACGATGTATGAGAAAGTCAACCCAAAATTATGTCCCATTTTAATAATCACAATATAGTTGAGAGTGTATTCTTGCGATAAGCTAATCCCTTAAGCTAATCTTAAGTTGGCTTTCTACGTCAAACAGCATTCACTATACAACCATTCGGATTAATTTATTTTCTAATTGACTTAAACTACACAAACTAACATGATATATTTTATTTTCTATCAAAAGAAAAAAAAAGTTCCTCAGTGGTTCTGCAATTTCATTTTGTACAAATTTATTTTTATTTTTCGTTGTAAGCATATAAATACGAATACAAAGTAACTATACATAGCTTCTTTCGTTCATTCCTTTCGTTTACCGCGTTAAAAAAAAAATAGAAAATTACAGGTACATTAAATTGAAAGTTAAAGTAAAAGAAACTAAAACAAAACTCTTTAAAGAAAAATTGAAAACTTAAAGAAAATTAAATTGAAATTTTTATAATAATAGTTAACGGTAGAAATTGTTTTCAGAAAACTTAAAATCAAAATAATAATGAAAGGAAGAAAACAAATTGAAAAATATTTTTAAAGTAAAAAGTTATCGAAATAGCGAAGAAAATTGCAAAAGAAATGATTCGTAACAAGAAAACGTAAAAAATTGATCGAACCTGTAATTTGGAAAGTTCATTTTTTAAAAACAGTTAGAGAACTTACCGTTTTTATATGAATTTCTAATACAAGTGAAAAGTTTAGAATTCCAAAATCAAACTTTTCGTTAACACATTAATTAATTAACTGAAACAACTCGTCAATAACTCGACATCGTCCATTCATTCGCTACTCAACATTCCAAATCGTATGAAAACATCAATTAATAAAAAAAAACACCACTGGTCTAATTTTATTTAAACAACCTCTTTAATTACATCATATCAAAACGCTAGAATAAATTAATAGCGGAAA
The DNA here is from genome assembly GCA_963693315.1 of Diogma glabrata. Lineage (NCBI taxonomy): Eukaryota > Metazoa > Arthropoda > Insecta > Diptera > Cylindrotomidae > Diogma > Diogma glabrata. The sequence goes on from OY856186.1 coordinate 436,165,884, forward strand.
TAGCTTTGGCACACGGAATGTAAAAAAAACAAGAAAACAAAAAATCAACATTAATAACGATTTGGATAAAAAAACTGTTTACTTTTTTCGTTTGTTTGTTTTTCTTATTAGAAAATTTATGCTTTTCAATTGAAGATTGGTGGAATTTGCCAGTTTTATAATGATTGGAATTTTATTCACTATAAATATAACCTATGTAACATGAAATTTTAAAACGTTTTTATTTATTCAAAACTCTTAAAAAATTTAATGTTTGGATTAAAGATATTTCATACAAATAAAAATTTTCCATATTCTAGCCATTTTTTGAACACAAGCAACATAAACGATAGAGATAGATTATAAAAATGGTAAATAGAACCTATACTAAAATTGATGGAAACATTTGAAACCGTTCATTTCCGGTTTTCTTGAAACTTCGGTAATCGTAAGGACAATAAAAAAATTAGAACATGTTTTTTATTTTTGCACTAGTTTTGACACAGGGTGACCCAAAATTTGTTAAGAAATTTTGAGGCACGGAGAGGTACTAAGTAGGATTTTATAAGAATATTACACTGTTAAAAAAAGTTTACATTTTATTTTATTTTTTTTAATTTAAATTTTTCAAACATGGTGATTTTGAAAAGCAATATTTTTTTTTCATTTTTTGAAGTGAAAACTTCTTTAGCTGCGATATGCAATTTTGTTTGGAGTAAAATTTATATATTCGCGTTATCATTTTTAAATCCGGAAAATATTTTTAAATATGAAACACATCTATCAATTCTTAATGTTTCAAATTGAGATGTGGATATCGCACTCGACTGATGTTCTATAGGTCGTGAGCTCAATTACTGGACTGGTACATTTTTTTATTGTTTTTTTTTATTTTTAATAAATACCATTAAAATTGTTTTTTTTATTCATTAATTCATAAAAGTAATAAAAATTCTTTTTACGAATTTTAAAAAATTGATCTACAATGCAGTTTTTAAAGTTATATTGCTACTGTCTTTTGCAATTTGCATTCGAGTCATCATGCTAAATAAATATTGAATATTTATATAAAACTGAAAGTACGTCTGTTTGTCCTTTATGCATTAATACATTAATCATCATGAAAAGTTGGGAAGTTTTTGTGTACACTTAATTTGCTTTTTATTTAACTATCGTTTTAAACGGTAGTTTGCTTTGATCAATGTTTTTTTTGTTGAACATAATTTTTATGAAATTAAAAATAACGTAAGAAAGATAGTATAACCTGAAACAATTACATTTTTATATCAAAATTATATGTATTGGAATTTAATATATCATGATGCTACAAATTTGATCATCTTCACCAAATATGTTGTTGATTTGGAATTGTATATAATACATGTTTCTAATATTAAGTGAATACTTGATTCTTGTAACTTAATAAAATCGCATAAATTCTATATAAAGAAGCATAGCTTATGTATGATTAAACATAGATGGCAATCATGATAAATAAACTAATTAAAAATGGTGGCACTTAGCTGATAGTGATTTGCAAACGGCAACAATGCGCATTACTACCAATGGATTTACTTAGCTTTCCGCAGGAAGATTTGTAAAATTTAAAATTGTTGATCAATGGGTGTGACAACCACTCGTACTTTAGTCCCTGCTATGGTCATATGAGTTATCTTGAGATATCATATACCACTGGCAATAGCAGTCAACTTTTTGGAAATAAAAATTTAGCTGATTGTTTGACGTAAATGTAATTGAACATGAAATTGGATATGGAAATCTTTGAATTTGTTATAGTTTTTGAAATATTTTTGGAATTTTGGAAAAAGTTTTAATTTTTGATTTTGTTATATAATTTTTGTAATATTTTTAGAATTTTGAAAGAAAATAGAATTTTTGATTTTGTGAATTTTATATATATATTTTTAGAATTTTGAAAAAAGTTTCAATATTTGATTTTGTAAGAATTTTTGGATTATTTTCAGAATTTTGAAAAATTTTAAATTTTTGATTTGATAATTTTTGGAATTTTGAAAAAAAATTCAACTTTTGATATTGTTATAAATTTTTGCAATATGTTTAGAATTTTGGAAAATGTTTGAATTTTTAAATTTTTAAGAATTTTTGGAATAATATTAGAATTTAGAAAAAGTTTAAATATTTGATTTTATTCTAATTTTTGGAATACATATATTGAAATTTTGAAGAAAGTTTCAATTTTTAATTTTGTTATAATTTTTGCAATATTTTTAGAATTTTTGAAAAAAGATTTAATCTTTGATTTTGCTATAATTTTTGGAATATGTATAGAATTTTGAAAAAAGTTTGAAGTTTTGATTTTATTTAATTTTTAAAATATTTTTCGAATTTTGAAAGAAATATGAATTTGCGATTTTGAAATATTTTCTCGAAACGCTAAATGGAGAGATTTTTGAGTAGTTTGCTGATTGTATCATCTTTTCACTAAATTGTGTTAATATATGATCTGTTATAATTTTTCTGCCATGAATTGATGATTCGTGTTAGTTTTGTAATACATTTCTAAGCAGAGATAAAATACCTGTAATTTTCAAAGAGTTTTATGTTTGATATACATCGCTGCCGATTACTAAAAACAATGTTCTGATAAAAGTTTTAAGCCGAAAACTATATCAAAATGCTTAACCAAAACCGAAGTCTTGATATCTCAGAGCTGTGAGATTTCAGCCCCTTCATATTTTCATTGGATTAAAATAAAAATAAAGCAAAAAATTTTCAAAAAAATTTCACTGAAAAAGTTTTTATTTATTTTAGCTGGTATCTTATATATTAATACGCTAAAAAAAACTTTGAGGAGCCTAAGGCTTTTTTATTCGCAGATGGATTCATTTCAAATTTTCACTGCTAACTGATATTAGTGTAACTTAGATTTAAAGATTTTTCACATAAATCGGATCATCAATAAAAAAGTTATAGACGAATTAAAATCTATTTTTGAATTTAACGCCCCACAATATGAAATGGACTTGCCCAAATCATATATTTTTTTTTTCACAAAAACGATACGATGTTATTTTGTTATTCTTTTATACATTTTATTTTAGTCTTCTTATGTACATTTATGAGTTTATTTATATGTTTACATTTTTACATTTATATGTTATTTTTGATTGTCCATACAACACAAATTTTAATCATATTGAATTACTTTAAGAACACCTTATATTCGGCTGTGATAGCGTTTGAAATTTCGTTTGACAACGATGGATTGAGAAAAATTACATTAACGATACGATGTTATTTTGTTATTCTTTTATACATTTTATTTTAGTCTTCTTATGTACATTGATGTGAATGCATGTGAAAATTTTGTTCAGTTTTTTTTCACAAAAACGATACGATGTTATTTTGTTATTCTTTTATATATAGTAATTTGTATTTTATTTCAGTTTTCTTATAAATACTAGGATTAGGTAGAACATAGGCGAGCCATTTTACCATCTGTTCGTCGTCCACTCGACCATTACATAGCAAAGTTTGAAGTGAATGTCCTTCTTTGATTAATCCCAGCTCCTTCGCGCTAAGCATCGTATGGGTATATCCTGTCGCCAGAATATCCACCTTAGTTGCCCTAGTTACAGCACCATCGATGGTGCTTGGTCTGAGTCGATGTTGTCTTATAAGAAACGGCTAACCTGGGATTCTTTGCTGCAGTACCCTGTGGCATCGGGGACTTATTGGCCGGTTTCATGTTTGCTGCTCCAACGGTTGGAGCCTTGCTTTTCCGTTCCAGAGTCTTTTCCTTTGAGTCTTTTAGAAAAAACCCTCCACGAGGAATCTCAATTTGGTTCCAGCTCCACTGTGCCTCCGTATTAGTTGGTCGTTCAGTTTTTCAAACCGATCTAAGGATGGTTGGTGTAGAGCTCTATGTCTAGTACTGCTTGTTCTGTTTGTTGTCACATTGGAAGCCCTATTCTGCCCCGTGACACGTCAGTTCCACTTGACGCTGGTACATTGACATCGTCAACATATTGAGGAGGTTCGTTATTACATCTGCCACTTGTTTGATGTCCCGTCTTTTATGTTTTTTAAAGCTTGTATTCTTTTTCTTTGTATTTGTCGACCAAGTTAGGTCATATTAACTGGCAAAATATACCTAGAGGTTTTTTCGGTATCCTGATGGCTCCGACTGGGGTATTTGAAGCGGAGCTGAATTGCATTGTGAAGCTTCACTATTAAAAAATTAAAAACCAAAAATTAAAAACCTATAGATTTTTTTACTATAGTAACGATTAACGAAGTTTTGATAAAATCGGAAATGGTCGGTTTCAAATTTTTTATTTTATCGGCGTTTTGATTCAATTTTCCATCTATAAAATTTATAACAATAATTAAATATATTACGAAGCCTTTGGGCCAGTTGTGTTTGGGCCAGTAATTAAGTAAGTTGCCTTTTTATTTTGTTTGTATTTCCTTAATTCTATCCTAGCATGAAATATTGACCTATGTCTATTTTAATATGTGATAGGATTTATTGTTAATTTTCCATTCTCTTAAAAAAGAAAACCTTAGAACGCCTGTAAAAGATTTTATGTGTTGTAACTTGTGAATTGTGACACATATTGTAATTCCTACTACACAACACAGTTTATTACATAAAATGAAATTTTATAGCAATAACCTTATCAGTAATTAACCAACTTCACCACTTGTCATTATATAACCTTACGATTATTATTACTGGTAATAAAATATTAAATAAAATTAAATAGATGATCTTTTATAATAATCAGAATTAAATATTAAAAAATTAAAATTTGTCTGCAATTGATATCAGTTTATTGTATAAGAAAGTGTTTTTGTTTAATCGATAAGATTTCAATTATAAAAATTGTTATTATTGTAGTTTAATTGAAGTTATTTTTTGGATTGTTATCGCGATTAGATTAGTTTTATATTTGGCTCGTTTTTAAAATAGATTTATTAATAGATTTTTGTATATTTGAATTACTCACTTTTAGATATAAATGAAATAGGGTCAAATTTTGTACGAAAGAAAGTTTTGGCTTAGTATTTTTATTGTAATGCAAGAGGTAATTGTATGCTTTATTGTGTTACCGGTATTTTTGGTTTCTGCAACGCGTGTGTTTAGCATATGTTAGAAATGTTTAAATTATTCGTTTCAAATAATTCACATCTTAATGTACCTATAGTTTCTTTCACTGTTTGTATAAGTTGATCATTAGGAATAGGATAGCTGAAGTTTAAGATTATAATATTTCGCTCAAAACACGAAAGCATTTTTTGACCGCATTGATAGACTGCCGTCCTTGTTATATCAACTCAATACAAGTATACGAGCGCTTCAAGAAAAGTGGTTCTTTGTAGCTACAGTGCTCTGCTTACCTCACCATATTGTGCAACTCCATTTCAGTAAATTGCTCCTCAGTTAAGTTTATTAGATCCTATAAAGTCTGACCATCTTCATTTTTGTTGGTTACAGCAGGTGTTCGAAGGTTGTGATTAAATCTTATAATATTTAAATTTATGTTATTATAACAAAATGAGTTATTTATGAGAGTAAAAAGTGAAAAAGAAAATATTCCAACCAACATGAATAAAAATTGAATAATGATTTATTTCTAACATTTTAATAAATTTATTTATTTTATTTTCTCATACATAACTTTATTTTCCAACATTTCCATTTTATTCCCCTAATTAGAAGGAGAACCATTTATTTTTCTCCAATTTTCCCCTTTCGTATTCTTTTTATGTTTGGGTGGCTGCGCAAATTACAACCAGAGTATTAACACTAAAATTTAATATTTTTTACAAAAACCTGCAAAAACCAGGACAAATAAACTGTTCACTGTGTCTTAAGAAATAATTTTTTTCCTAAAAATAATATTAAATCGAAAAAACTTTTTATCCACAACTTTTTCTTTACTTACAAAATTGTTTTTGTTGTTAATTTCACAAATAATTTTCCGCATATTAAGCCTTAAACAAACTTTTTTTCCACTTTTCATCGATTATGAATAAAATTTGAAATATATTATAATATTCGATTGAGAAACAAACAAAAAACTTTTTTTTTAAAATTACTTTGATATAATTTGGGGAAAAATTTTAGAAAATTGGGAAAGAAAACTGTTTTGGTAGTCAGATGTTTAAGTTTAAGTAAGGGTGAATAATATTATTTAATAATTTATTGGGTGATATAAGTGTGTTCATACTGTTCAATCAACAGAATGAGGTACAAGGGTGTTGTGGAAAAATAATTCAAAACTGTTTACTTTTTTATATATTTTTTATTAAAATTTTTTTAATTCTGAAACGCAATTGAATTTTGTTATTGATTAATTTGTTCCTTGAATTTTCATTTCAAATGCAGTTTGTTTTATTAACGGCAACATTCGAAATTTTTATGATATCTTTATGTTTCATGACCTCCTGACGCTGTTAAGGGTTTGTTGCTGTTTGAAAACTACAGATGACGATTTTCTCACCAATTCATGGCTCGATTCAAATAAAGTGAAAATTAAAATAAACTGAAAATCATCTGTTTTTAATATCATTAAAATAAATAAAGACCAAACTTTATCATGCATACATATGTAATTTTTACCGTTCACATCTAAACCCGCGCTTATTTGCAAATCTAAGTTTGGCTTGCTAGTCAAAACGAGAAAATGAAAGGTAAATAAAATTCTTTTCTACTAAATTGTTGGTTTGTAAATAATATTTTGTTACAAATTTATTTATTAAATAGTGGCGTTTGGATAACAGTTTATCTTGTTACGGCTTTAACAAAATCATAACGATATATAACATATAATTCTATTTAATTCAACATAAGTGAAGGTAAACTGTACAAAATTACGAAATAAAATTCGTAATGAATGATCATTGTCAATGATTATAAAACGCATATTGTTGTTGTTATTCTTAGAAAGGTCAAAAATAATTTTTTTCTGGATTTGTTTTCTATAACCTTTTTTAAAGTTAGCTTACTGATACACATTATTCGTTATTTTTTTAAATGGAACATTCCAGATAAAAGGAGGTTAGAATAGTATCGATTTTTCTAGATTTTACGGAATAGTATTTAAGCAGGCATTTTTAGGCAGAATGAATTAATTGTAAACGAAGCGCTGTATCGTGCAAATGAAATCGTGTAAATAGAAGAAGTTATTTTTGTAGAAATAACTTGTGCATTATTTCGAAAGCTGTGAACTGGAAATTTCTACAACCAACCGTTGGAGTTTCGAAACTGTTGGAAGAATATTCTAGATAGCTAGATAGATAGATAGATAGATAATATTTTTTCCTGTTGTTGTGGAACAATTAAGGTGTTGAATACATAATAAAACCTTGTGTTTGCTTACTAATCAGTGATCAAATCCAGAAAGCATTTTGGAAATTGCGTTTATCGAATTGAGAGTAAGGCCAAAACGGAGGATGGTTGAAAAACGTTACAATATTCTTCAGTGATTTGAATATAAATTAATTAAACTTCATGTGATATAAACAAACCCGGTTTGCCTCAGACCGGTCAGAAATTGAATTGAATAAAAAAAAATTAATTCCTAAAACATAAATAATATTAAAAATTAACTTACCTCCAAAAGACAACACCAGTAAGAAGTCAAGTTTTTATCATCTGTTTGTTAATACAACCAACCACTGAAAAAGTAGAATTCTGCTGCAAAATGTTTCAAAACCAATTTTAAAGCTTCAAACATTCCTGTACTAGAGCTTTTATTAAATCTTATGTTAAAATAATAATTTTTGAAATATTTTATATAAAGAATATGTATGTCGTTATAGGATGTGGTTTGTTTGTCTTGTTTTTAGAGATTAGTTAATTTACAGTGTTTCAATAAAATGTTAGAAAATCGATTTTTTTCTAGGGTTCAATCCAATCCAGTAATCCATTTTTTTTTTCTTATGGAAAGGTGCATTGCTTTTTGCCAATGGCTGGCGTCAATCAATCGGGCAATGAATATCGGCGGATTTGATTTCAACCATTGTTTAATCGTTATTTTTATCCAGTAGGTATTGAGATAACAGTAGATGTTTAACATTATGAAACCGCGTCATAAAATATTGGTTTGTAGTTATTCGTATAGTTTTATATGTAATAGTCATTTATTATCATTAACTATAACAATCCGACCGGTATTGAAGAAGAACTTTTGTTTCCTTTATTTTTGATTCAACATTTGATTGGGATTGCAATTGTGAACCACATTGCCAATTTCGGTGTGCTGTATTTTTGTTTATAATACCGATATCATACCGGTATTGGTGATTCTTATAAAATGCTATTATGAATTGAACAAGTTACTTGTTCCAGTAATTCTTAACTGATTCAGTGGAAACACTGTTCCACTTGACCAGTGTTTCTTAACTGATTCCATGCTATGGACCAATAAATATTTTAAGATTCTATTACGGACCTTGCGAAATGTTTAATATTAGATGAGCGAAGGTACAGGTTATATCTAGCTCACTTACATAATATAACTTAAAACAACAGGGATGATCGAAATAAAGTTTAGAGAAACCAAAACGAGAAAGAACGAATTTTGATGTGTAATAAACAGAGTTTAAAACGCTTCTTATAGCACCAATTTTCTCCGTTCTTTCAGAGCGACTAAGAAAAGGAAATATATGAATATCGTTCTTACTTCTAACTCGAAATAATAGTATTTTATTGTGTAAGTGTTTAATGCTATATTTTGTTTTTCGAGCAAAAGTTCTCAATGCGAGCGAGCATTGCATATTTGCGATAGAATAAAATTCATAAAATGATCTTTCCGGCAGAGTGTTAATGTAAATTGAATTATTTTAAAATTCATTGGTAAAACAAGTAAAACGAAAAAAAAACAATGAATTTTATTTAATTTTTTGTACCCTTAATTTCAAACAATTAAATATATTTTATTCAATTTCGATACCTATTTAAATGTTTGGAATTTTGAAAATGACATTACCTACAATGAAAGACATCAAAGTTCTAAGTACTAAAATAATAATGAGAATAGATAAACCAAAAAATAATCATAAAATAATAGTGTAAGCAAGCAGTGTTTAATGAGATAGTTTATTCTTAAGTGAAAGTTTAAAATTTGAGTGAGGCACGTTCGACACTACTTTATTCTCTGACAAAGAATTCTTTTTATAAAATAAAAACGTTTTCTTCAATTAAAACAATAAATTTTTATTGTTTTTATTGAGAAATCAAATTTCTGATTAAAAACCCTAATTCCATACAATCAACCAAATTCAACTAAAATAATAGAAGAAAATTTAACTTAAAATTTGATTTTTGAACAAAACGTATCAAAGCCATTGTCAGTGGCGGTTTTAAGCAGAGGCAAACCAGGCATTTGCCGGTGGCCTCGCATTTTGTTTCTTAGTACAAGTAATATAAAAAATTTTTCTTAGTACAATAAATATAAACAACGAAACTCATTTATTAAAATTCAATATGATGTGTGCGTACAGTATTTTTATAAACAGTATTTTTATAAAATATTTAACTTTACATATACATCTATTATTATGTATGTAGCAATTTTTTTGCGTTATGCATAATGCCTGGCAACCATATGAAAGAGTATGCGGTTTCTAGTCTCATATACATAAACGAAATTTGAAATTTTTTCTAAGTCTACTAGATTTTTTTTTGACATTTTACAGTTATTATATTTTTGTGAATATATGATTGCTATAGCTGTAGTATGATTGTTATTGGTATAAAAAATGTTGTGTTATGATTGTGTGCGAGCTACAATTTTTTGGTATAATGTAAGTAATGAATGATGTATAAATAGAGATTATTTGTTTTCCATTTCACTTCTAAATTATAATTCTTATAGTTCAGACGTTCTTTTTTGGTGTTCTTAGTAATTTATGGGATTTTAATGTTGACGATTTTTGCTTTTCTCCTGGTTATTCTTCTTCTGATTATACATTTTATATTGACGACTTCTGGTCTTTCCTTGGCTATTCTTCTGATTATTCGCTTTTATATTAATATTATATAAATTATATTATATATTTATAAATAAATATCAAACTTTAGAAAAAGTTTAAATTTATATTCATCGTTATTTAACTATGAATCCTCATCGTGATCGAGATACTGGAAGAAAATGGGCTTCGGGTGCCGAAAAAAAAAAGAAATAAGAAAAAACATACATATATGTTAAAGAAAATTAAACCATTGACAAGTTTTTTTAATATATCATCAGGTACTAACACAACTTTTGATGCAGGTGCTAGTACTTCGCAAGATGTTTCAGAAAAATTGGTAGATATTTTATCTGACCAGTCTGAAACATCTTTAGGGTCTTTATCTTTTGTTGTTTCAAATTCTGAAGTTTCTGCTGTCCTATTACCGGACACCCATGAAAAAGATTTTGAAATGAATTTGTCTCAAGAGTCTTCGTTAGCTTCCAATGATTTTGTTTTAGCTTCGAATCCCAAATTGCATGAAGCACATCAAGACATAACTGATGTGGCTATTGTTTCCGACGACCCGGCGTTATGGCCCATTTCGTTTAATGAACGAGAAAGAGTCGATATTGCTAAAAAAGGACCGAGTCAGGTTAAACAAATAAATTTTAAAGCCGATAAATCGGGTCGCAGATTTAATACTAGTTTCTGCACGAGAGTTCTTGCTAACTTTGCTGTCCAAATACCTCGTTGTAGAACAATGTCCTTCCAGAACGATTATTTTGATAGAGTGGTCAAATTATGGAACTCAATGCCCGGATCCGTATTTCCCGATGAATATTCTCCTCAGATGTTTAAAGAAAATGTCCATCGCCATTTAAAAGAATCAGTATAGTTATTCCTATATCCTCATTCCTTCCATATTCCTCATCTCCTTCCTTTATAGTTGACATGGTATCTTCGGATATTCAAAGAGTCTAAATAATGAATATTTCATATTTAGTGTGCTAAACATGTCTAACTAATTAATAAAAAAAAAAAAAAAAATAACGGTGAAGAAGTTTCTAGAAGCTGGCTAGTGTATTCTATACAAAATAATTCGGTATTTTGCTTTTGTTGCAAAATTTTTTCTACCCGAAAAATATGTTTATCGTCGACTGAAGGTTATTCAGATTGGAAAAATATAGGTTCTAGCTTAAAACAACATGATTAATCTCAGGATCACATTAGCTGTATGCAAAAATGAATGAATATGTCAGTTAATTTAAAATCAAATGCAACAATTGATCAAAATTTGCAGAGAATGATAGAAAATGAGGAGAAACATTGGCGCTTGGTACTTGAACGTCTTTTTACTATAGTTCTAATGTTAGCTGAAAGATCATTACCTTTTCGTGGACACCATGAGCAACTTTATCAACCTAATAATGGACACTTCTTGGCACAAGTAGAACTTATTGCAAAATTTGATCCAGTTATGTTAGTTAGAGCATCTCAAACGAATAAAAAATAAAGAATGCTTTGACACTTATCTTGGAAAAGATGTGCAGAATGAAATAATTGGACTTATATCGAGAAGAATACTGAAAACTATCGTATCTTCTGTACAGTCATCAAAATATTTTTCTGTTATCATGGACTGCACCAGTGATGTAAGTCATAAGGAACAGCTTTCAATTCTTTTGAGATGCGTTAAAATTAATCAGGAAGAAGTACAAATTGAGAATTTTTTTGTGGTTTTTTTCACATAACTGATAGCACTGTTCAGGTTTAGTTGAAATTTTTTTAAATTTATTTGCTGAGTATAATTTGGATCTAATGAATCGTCGCGGGCAATCGTATGATAATGGTGCTAACATGCGAGGGCAATACAAAGGGGTTCAAGCTTTAATCAAAGAAAAAAATCCCAGAGCTCCTTACGTTCCATGTGCTAACCACACATTTAATCTAATGGTATGTGATGCTGCGAAATCAGTATCAATTGCAATTAACTTTTTTGGTACTGTTCAACGAATTTTTACATTTTTTGCTGCATCAACCGTTCGATGGGACATACTGCAAAGTGTTTGTAAAATGACTGTTAAATCATTATCAGATACGCGTTGGGAAAGCCGTATAAATATTATAAAAGTTGTAAAAGATAATTTGGTTCAAATTATAGAAGCTTTATACAAAGTTGCAGATTCAAGTTCAATTGGAGTTGCTGTTTCTGAAGCTAACGGTCTTGCAAATGAGATATCCTCAGATCAGTTTATACCTTCACTTACAATTTGGCATGATATATTGTATGAAATTAACAAAGTAAGTAAAGTTATGCAGAATCCCTCGGCAGATATTTTTATTATGATAAAATTGGTGGAAACTACGAACAAATTTTTAGAATCATTCAGAAGTGATAAATTTTTTGAAGTGATTATTAAAAAATCTGAACAAATAGCTATAAAATTAGGTACTGAGCTAGTATTCCCTCAAGTGCGGCTTCGCCGAAAACGACGTTTTTTTGAATATGAAGGAACTGATACACCTCTAAATGGAAAGTCTAAATATAAAGTAGATTTTTTTAATGCAATAATTGATGTTGCATTAGTAAGCTTAAATGAAAGATTCAAAATGCTTGATTCATACAACAAAATATTTGGTTTTTTAACCCGTACCGAAAAAATGCGAAGTTTAGATGCAAATGAATTGTTGAATGATTGTACAAATTTAGAAATATCACTGAGAAATCCTAGTACAGAACAATCGGACGTGAACCATGAAGAGTTATACTCGAAAATAAATACATTTTTAAGAATGGAAGCTTCGGCGGAATCGAAAGATGCACTGGAAATTTTGAAGTATATTACGACAAATTCTTTAATCGAAATTTTTCCAAATTTATTTATTGCCCTACGAATTTTACTTACTTCCCCTATTTCAGTAGCAAGCGCAGAGAGGTCATTTTTCAAATTAAAACTCATAAAACACTATTTACGTTCCACAATGGGTCAAGACCGCTTATCTGCATTAGCTTTAATTTCTATTGAAAATAAAATAAGTCGGTCCTTGGACTGTTCTGATTTAATTGATGAGTTTGCGTCCTTAAAAGTCCGAAAGGTTAAGTTTTAAGTCAATGTAATCGATCCTCCTAAAATCTGCGAAAAAAATAAATGGTACCGCATTTTGAGTAGTCTTATTAGTGCATCTTCATCCAAAATAAAAAAAATACTTTATGTACATTTAAAACCTATGTGCGTTTTTTGTTTCGTTACGTTCTAATAAATATCCAAAACACAATAGAACACAAGAATTAAAAACTCAACTAATATAATAGAAAACTTGCCTATGGCCTCGCATATGGTAAATCCGCCACTGGCCATTGTGATTATAATTTAAAAATAATTTTAATGCCATCAAAACAATTTGACCGATTGAATCATACCAATTGAATAATGATAGTTTTTTTATTGGAAAATTTTCATTACACAATAGGTTAAGTTCATTCTACAGGCTAGAAAACAATACAATAAATAATACATATTATTATTATGGAAAAAAAACATACAAATAATGTTGATATTAATAACTGGAAAAGAATAAACACTAATTTTTTCACAATGAAAACTAAATTTAATTTAATCATAGTAGCTTTTGCTTTTTTCAATATCCGAGAGAGGGACATGCACATTAATTTGAATTTATTTTTTTTGTATAATCAGACAGAAAATTTTGGTTTTGATTTTTTATACAATAAAATTAAATTATTTTCAAAATAAATTTTTAATATAATAAATAATAAATTTTTAATATCAATTTTTAATATCATTAAAGTAAACCTATATTTATAGTTGCCCGAAAGATTTATTTGATTGTATTGAACTCTAAAAATAATTTTTTTGATAAAATTATTTTAAGAGTTCAATACAATCAAATAAATCTTTCGGGCAACTATAAATAAAGGTTTACTTTTAGAACCATAATTGGGTATGTTATTTGTGTTAATAGAATAAAATAAATATCTGTTAATTTTATTCTGGTGCGTGAATGCTGCGCCACACAATAAATTATTTTGATTGTATTTCATAAATGTTTTCATTTTATTTCATAAAAAGTCAACAAAAATATTTTCACTCTGATTATATAAAAAACCAATAAGTTCTAACTAATGCGCATGTCCCTCTCCCAAATATTGAAAAAGGCAAAGGTTACTACGGTTAAATTGAATTGGATTTCTATTGTGAAAAAAATTAGTGTTATTATAATTTTTTGGCTTCTTAATTCTCATTAGTATAAAACTTGATGTCTTTTATTGAAGACCAAAAAATTAAATTGCCTAAAATTAATAATAAAGTAATATTTTTTGCTTTTTATATTCGTTTTACTTATTTTACCAATGATTTTAAAATGATTCAATTTAAATTAATACATGCTACTTTGTCGGACGTTTATCCTTCATTGTATGGGTTCGTGTTTAATGAATTTTATTCTCTCGGAAATTGGCAAACTTTTGCTCGTAAAATAAAATATATCATTTAACACTGACCCAATTAAATACTAATATTGTGTGCCGTAGCAATCGTACAACAGAATAAAATTGAGAGCTGTTTATTTTATTCAATTAAGACTAATAACGAACACAATTATGGCTGTAAAAAAACATAAATAAACCAATATTTGTAGTTAACGGAAGGCTAAATTTATTTTCCAAACTCTCACACATTTAAATTTTGCTTCAAATTTGATGCTCTCTTTGTATCAAAAATAAAAATAGATAGTAAAACAAGGGTTTTCTTTGAAATATTTCCAACCATACCTTTGAATTGAAAAAATTCAAATTACTCCCTTAGTTACTTGAGTTCAATTACTCATAAAAATCCCGAACAATAAAAATAGATTATTTTTCTGAATGGTTTTTCCAATTTTATTATGCAAGTATTGTTATAAAACACATAAAAAGGATGACGAGAAAATACTAGTTTGCTTTTTCTGCATATGAAATGAAAGAAAATAATAAAATCTACTTCTAAGGAGTGAAATAAAAACAAATAAAAAATTTTATTCTTATGAGTAAGAACGATATTAAAAATATATAGTACATTTTGCTGTTTTTCAGGAACGTAAAATGTTGTCATCTCAAGTAGCTGAAACACATTTTTTCTATGATAGTAGATATATAATCTATATTTATTATAAATTATAAAATTCGAAACAGTCAAAATTCATATTCTATTTTTACATGGTTGCTTTGATTTAAAACCTTTATAAACTTACATGAAAATATCATAGCAACAACAATTATTAGCGAAAATGAATTTACACTATAGGAAAAAAAACATTTCCACAAATTTTGATTTGTGAAATAGCATAAGGAGTGCAAAAAGGGCTCGAATTAAATTAAATGGTAATAAATATAAAAAAATTCGTTGACCACTAAAGTTTTCCACCGGGCCACTAATGGTCCACGGACCAACGGCTGAGAAACACTGTTCTAGAGAAATAAAAATAATGACTTTATTCTATAAGTTTATCAACTTTGTTCGTTGAAGACTTTATTTTTCTAGGGTTCCGTTTTCTATAGTGAACCCTATTGGGAAGAGTAAAACGTGTTTGCTCATTATTTCGATTATCTTGAAAACTATAAACTCTATGGACCTGAAATTTGTTATCCGTATAAAACTAACCTATCCTCACAAGATGAGATGGATTTAGGATTGAAAAATAAATAAAATGCTTATCGTTTGTTTTACAGGGCAACGATGTGAGGTTTTTGAGAAAATAATTTGGAAACAAAATTAAGAAACGGTGCAATTTTTTTAGAATTTTGCGACCCACAGTTTTGAATTATTGTCAAGTTTTCTTACAGGTCGCCAATTTCATGTTAATTTAGATGGTATCACATCCAATATTTTCACAACCAATGCTGGGGTTCCCCAAGGTTCGGCACTCTCACCAACCTTGTTTCTTCTATACATTAATGACTTACTTATTTCCACAGTGCACCCAATCTATAGTTTTGCTGATGACAGCACATTACATGCATCACATGCGTCTCCTAAATTTCGATCTCATACTGCAGTTACCACGGATAGAGAGCTGCTAATTGATTCCATCAACAAAGATCTGGAACGTATAATGGAATGGGGTGATCGTAATCTTGTTTTATTTAATCCAACCAAAACCAAATTATGCCGTCTTTCACGAATAGAGCGACATAAAAATTTTCCTATTAAAATAAACAATGAGGAATTGCGTGAGGTTGAATCAGTTAGACTTCTTGGAGTGGATATTCAAAATAACCTGAAATGGAATAAACATGTGTTCAACCTCGCTAAATCTGCAATGCAAAAATTAGGATTCTTGAGTCGATGTAAAAAGTATTTCAATCCCGAGCAAATTTTGCTAATCTTCAAGTCCTTTATTCGTCCATGTATGGAGTACTGCTGTCATGTTTGGGGAGGTGCTTGTCAGTCAACAATAAATTGTCTAGACTCTGTACAGAGAAAAGCAATACGGTTGATTGGTAATACCGAGCTAACGGACCAGCTTGATTCGCTCCAGCACAGAAGAAATGTGGCTGAATTGTCAATCTACTATAAATATAACTTTAGCGAATTCTCCTCTAAGGAAATTCAAAATATCCTTCCATCGTGTGCGCAGTATAATCGACAAACAAGAGCTGCCGAGTTATCCCATCCATTTGTTGTACAAATACCTCGTTGTAGAACTGTGTCCTTCCAAAACGACTATTTTAATAGAGTGGCCAAATTATGGAACTCATTGCCTTCCTCTGTATTTCCCGATGAATTTTCCCCTCAGGCATTTAAAGAAAATGTCCATCATCATTTAAAAAAATTAGTATAGTTATCCCTATATCCCCATTCCTTCCATTTTCCTCATCTCCTTCCTTTATAGTTGACATGGTATCTTCGGATATTCAAAGAGTCTAAATAATGAATACTTCATATTTAGTGTGCTAAACATGTCTAACTAATTAATACAAAAAAAAAAAAAAAAGTGCAACCAAAAGATGGCTCCGTACCCTACGTTTCTTCGTTGACTGACAGAAAAATTTGAAGAAATTCTAAAAGACAGGAAATTTGGTAGACTCTTAACGAAAAATGGGAGTGGGGCAGGGTGTAAAACAGGTTTTTTGGCGGAAATGAGCAGGGTGTCACTTGAAAGAACACTAAAATTAAGAAACCTTGCAATTTTTTTAGAATTTTGCGGTGCACAGTTTTTGAATTATTGTAAAACAAGTGCTATTATTAGTATTAAACCAACCCATTTCCTAAAATTCGTCGTTGATTGACCGAATTTTTTTTTCCAATATATAAACTCAATTATTCACATAATTATTTTGATATTGTGTTCTTTACATTCACGGAACTCTTGGCGAGCGAATTTTATTTAATGAAAAGTGTTGTGTAATAGGAACTTGGTCTTTGATCTGAAAAAAGTCAATAGCTGTGTTAGGCTGGAATTAAAATTGACAAAATTATTGTCGAATTGGCGGCTTTTCTTAGGTCCTCGTTTACATTTATGGCAGCGTCTCTTCGAACGGAATTGTTTCGTTCTTGCATTTTATCCTTTAAGATATAGGGAAACGAATGACTTGTGCTGTGTATTTCCACCTGCAAAACTATTTATTGGCTTACTGCTGATTTTCAATAGTTCGTTGATATAAATTAAAAACAGAGTAGAAGACAAAACAGAACCTTGGTATTCATCCCAATTAAAACCAGCCTAAAAAAATATAAAATTTAAAAAAAAAATTCATAATTTGTACAGTGAAATTATTCTTGAGGCAACTAATTTTGTTCTATGAAATTCGGTTATTAAACCTCAAGGACATATGATAATATATATGGTAACTATTACATTTTACGAAATTGTTGGTGCTATATAAATGCATTAAAATGGATGCTTTTTGCACAAGATATGACAAACCTTATTTTATCAAGTAGGCTTAGATATTTTATTCAACTTTAAATTTGAAAAATTTATAAAATATGTTAACCATGGGAACTAGCAAGCGTCGTATAATAAAATAGGTTGCTTTGATCTTAAAATAGTATATTAAGAAACTAGTTTCATAATCGACGATTTTATCGCACGCAATCTGTTTAGAAAACGACCCGCGCAGCGGGGAGTTTTCTAAAGGATAAGTGTGATAAAACGTCTTATGAAACGAGTTTTTTATACTATTTTTTCTATTTTGCATTTTTTGTCTTGAAATTTTATAAAATATTTTTGATGTTTTAATGTTTTAAAGAAAACTTCTAAAAATTTCAATTCAAAATAGTAAGCTCTGCGTTTCATCATATTTCTATATATTTTTTTGTTGCAAAACTAGCTTTCATAAAATGTGTATTTTATTAAAATATAGTCCATTTGATATTTTGTTATTATTACTAATTATTTTAATTAATTAAAATATTTAATACTAATTTAGATTAGTTTTTAATAATAAGATTAATTAATAAGAATAATTTTATTTATATAATTATTCGTTTTAACTTTCACTGACGTTTGTATGACCAATGTGACCAACCTTGAAAAACAAAACTTTGCGTATCTTAATGAAGGCCATTTCGATACGCATTTGGGTATCGAAATGACTTTATTTTAGACGCAAAATAGAAAAATGTATTTTAATGCTTGAAAATCTTAGTTTCAATGTTTTGGTTTTTAAGATTTACAAATTTTTGTGTATTCGATACAACAGCTGTTACGTGCTACTAATGCATATGGGTTTGTCAAAACTTGTGTTGTCCTAACTGTCGTTCGTGCAGTTAATTTCAAACGCGTTGTTTTAAACCCGTACTTACTTTTTTTATACAAATAATAAAAATTACTTATTTCCACCAAATGATTGTATTACAAAATAATGAGTAAGTCTGGTTACTATACTTACTAATAAGATCAATTAATAATTAAATGTTGTGAGGTCTTGCACGACGTTCGTATTGTTTACATTCAGTTTTGTTTAATATTTCGTTTGCAACATAAACTCGGATTAAAAAACGTTTGAAAAATTTATAAAATAATTGATGATGAAGTTTCAAGATAAGATGATGAAGTTTTATGTCTTGATAATGAAGTTCCAAGTCTTCCAGGTAAAGGTAGGCTTCCCACCTTTGAATTTTTCCAAAAGCGTATACATATATTTTGAAATAAAATAATTAAAAGAAATTTTTTTACTCATATATTTTATTTATTTTATAAGTTAATTGGAAAAAACGATAACAATACCCTGCTTAGACTGTCCCATTAGAAAAGGTACAATCCTATAGAATATTGATGAAAACTGGATAGGAAAAGGATGATTTTAATGGGATCAACCGAGAAATTCTTTACTTCATAAAAATGTTGGGAAGGAAAGACTCATTTTCAATGGGAAAATGGAATTAAGCATAATCCTTTAAATATCAGACTTTTCATATTGAAATATTTTTATAGGAATGATCGTAATTGAAAAGGAAAATAAAACTTAGACAATTTTTCTCTTAGGCCAATATCCCTTAATAGGATTCTTTATAGTTTTAAGGGAAAACATTGAAACGGTTTCAACGGAAAATAGATAATTTGTAAAGGAAAAAAAATTTAGAAAATTGTTTTGTTACGACAACATTTCCCAATTAATAGTTTCACAGGAAGACATTGAGATAGTTTTAATAGGAAGTGTATAATTTCTACAGGAACATACGACCTTAAAATTATAATTTCACGACAGTATTTTTCAATAGGATTCTACATATTTTTATGGGAAGACATTGAGAAAGTTTTAATAGGAAGTGTTTAATTTCTAAAGGAAAATACGACTGAAATTCTTATTATTCTTCAATAGGATTCTGTAAAGTTTTAGAGGAAGATATTGAGATTGTTTCAATGGGAAGTGTATAATTTGTACAGGAACATACGACTTTAAATTTATAATTTCACGATAGTATTTTTCAATAGGATTCTATACAGTTTTATGGGAAGACATTGATAATGTTTCAATATTAAATGGATAATTCTTACAGGAAAATACGATCGAAATTTTTCTTATGTCTGTTTAAAATTCACTAGAGTATTATCCATTTTAGAAATATGTAGTCAAAATCGTTTTATGTGTATAGTTATCGCTTCTCGGCTGAAAGACTATAATAATAGTGGTTAAGGTTGTATATGTTTATTTTACTTTAATTGATTGTTATTTAATAGGAAATTTGAAGGTTTTAGAAATTCCCATTAAAACATAGTCAATCCCATTAAGAATGGAAAAGGATTACATATGAAATTCTAAGACTAAAAAACTCCCTTTCAAATGTGTTTAGTCCTATTATAAAGTCAAATGGGATTCTTTATTATTGAAAATTCAATTAAAATGTAGTCAATCCCATTGAAGAATTTATAATCCTATAAAAATGTTTTTATTTCTATTAAAAGGATTCAATGTATTTCTATAGAACAATTGAATAGGATTCAATCGATTTCTATAGGACAATTGAATAGGATTCAATCATTTTCAAAAGGGAAAAACATTTTTTAATAGGATTTTATAGGAAATTTCCGATGCAATTTTCCCATTAAACTTTGTTTTTCAATAGGATAGTTTAAGCAGGGTATAAACATAATAAATATATTAAAAAAATGTCTTACTTTAAAGTTTAATTGACTAAGACTGTGTTCCAATCCATGCTAATTAGTACTAAAATTCTAAATTGAAATAGTCAAAAATTTAGTTGACTATTTCCGCCATTTAATTCTAAATTTTTATGCCTTATATAAACATATAATATAGCAACTCAATATTTTATATTGAAATCTCCTCGTCGGACGGACCGTATATAATTCTAGTTTTTAACATTAAATGAAAAAACAAACAAAACAATGTTTAACTGTCAATTTAGAATATATTTGAATTGGAACGATGAAATTGCCAATTTGACAGTTTTAGTACAATTTAGAATTTGGTACTGAATAGCATGGATTGGAACACAGTCTGAATAACATATAATAACATAGTTAAAAATTTTATAAATGGTAACCAAATAGTATAGGAATACCAAATATTTAATGTAAAGCTTTAATTTTATATTTTTGTTCGATTTTGCTGCTTTGATCAATTTTTTGTTAGACAATTATCTTTTTTTCTTAATAAAACTTGCAATTCAGTGCAACTCAGTAATGGATTTCTAAATAGGCTAGCTAGGCTGTAGCCTACGGCGGCAAATTTTCGTAGGCGGTAAATTTTCGTAGGCGGTAAATTTTTGTGCGGAAAATTTTAAAAATATAAAAATTTTTCAAAATAGAAATCTTTTTGCGGCGGCGAGAGCCGCCCGCCACTATAAACAGAGTATCCAGATTAAATCAATCAAATTCGTAAAATTTCTTAACTCTATACTCGAAACATAGCGGCGGCGTGCTCTACAGTTTTTATTGCATTTTATTTGATTTTAATAAACGTTTGTATTATTTTCGTATTTTGTATTATATTAACTGTTTTTGCCAGATTTGCACGTTTTTAATTGAAAGCGTAATTTTAAAGTAGAGGGAAGTGGGGATAGTATAAACATGGGGCAACTGTAAACAGTTTAAATTTCCCTCACAAAACATCAATCAAAAAATTCGACAAAAATATCACAGATGTCGCTTCGATCGACTACACACACCAGGAGAATTTGACAGCTGAAGTCAGTCTTGCTCAAAAGTTATTGGTGAATAAGTGTTTCGGCAACCCAAAAGTAAATATTTTTTTTTTTTGTAAAACTCGAATAACTTTTTTTACCATCATATGTTTAAAAATATTCCAACATGTTTTGATAGCTGAAATATTCAAGAAACATAATATTTCTTTGTTTTAGCCAAATTTTAGACCTTGGAATATTTCTTCAAAACATAACCCTAAACTCGCCACGTGGGGCACATATAAACAAAAAAAAATGGGATAGTATAAGCGCGTTTATATGTGCCGTATGGTATGGCTATATGGTATACGTATGGTTGCCCGTTTCAATTTTGATATTGATTTGCAAAACCTAAACATACGATGAGATTGAATTTTTGCTTTTTTCTTTATAATTTTCAACCTGAATTTATTGAGGTTTTACAACAATCGAAAAATATTGTTTTTTGTAAAGAAATATATATGTTATATGCTTATATATATTGTTTGAAGCACAATAAATAATAAAAAATTTAAAAAAAAGTACTTTATGAATTTTATTGTGGTTTTTTTTGGCTGTTTATATGTGCCCCATACAAAAATGCTCATTGTTTATAAGTACCCCACCAGTGGGGATACTTTAAACGAGAAATATAATGTTTTGAAATTCAAAATTTTTATACTTAATGTTTAGTTACGTAATTAAAAAAAATAGTTTTATGTAGTAAAGATATGAAATTTTACAATGAAACAGTTTTTAAGTAAAAATGTTTTATGGTTTTAAAGTTATTGAGCTTTAAGTAAAAACTGTTTATACCATCCCCACTTCCCCCTACTTGTAAATAACGTGACCTTGAAATTTCGAAAAAAATTCACCTGTGGCGCGCTTTTTTTGATCGCTGCGTTCGTATTTTATAATTTTTTAAAATATATTAGGCGGCAATATAAGTTAGCCTATAGGCGGCAAATTTGTAAATCCGCCACTGGTGAAACTCATCTGTTATTGAAATGCATAAATAATTCTGATTTCATATCGGTATGAAGCCTTTTGATTTGTTAGTCCATATATTTCCCATCACGCTAAAAATTCATTCAACAAAACAATTAAAATTATTAATTGGCACTGCAAAAACAAATTTGCAAATTTTAAGTAATTCAGGTGCGTTTGTGTTGATTTTAAAATATTCAGTCCACTTTTCTCTGCAATTCATTCCAGTTAATAAGGGAAAAACTTCATTTAGGATACGTATTTCTGAAAATAACTGAATTTAATTATTTATAACCAAAAAAGCGTATATTTTTGAATATTTTCAAAAAACGTACGTATAGCGTATTCACAAATATTTTTGATAAAAAAAACGTATTATACGCTCCAAAAACGTATAGGTGGCAAGCCTAGGTAAAGGTAATTTAAATATCCACGATATAGAAAATAGACTTCAAAATGTAATCTCTAAATCAAGGTTAGTAAGCTCAACTCAAGTAGTCGTATGCTCTTTCCAGGTTACTTTTATATTGCTTTGATAACATATCTGTAATATATAATTGTCTAATTTGCCTAAGATTTTATTTATATTTGATACGCACAGCATATATGTATTACGAAATACGCTCATCACCATGATTCCCAAAACTTTTATTCATACATGCGATATCAACAAAATAAATAAACAAACAAAATTCGTTTACTTATAAAGAAGAAAAAAATGACATGTTTATCTGTATTTCTCGTGAGAGATAAAATAATTTATGGTAACACTTGTTTTGTTAAGTTTAAGAAATTTTTTTTGTTCTGTCGTTGTTTTTCTTGATATTTCTGTTAGTGTTCTCTGTTTTTTTCTATCGAACAGCAGTAACTCCTATTTATCTACAAATTTTTTATCAAGTTGGAAATTTGTGTACATCAAAATACGAGTATAACAGTTAAACGAGTACGAGTACGAGTTAAAAAGTTGACAAGTATTTTAAGTTTGTGATTGCAATAATAAGGGTTTTTTGCAAAGCAATATTACCATGAGCCCAACAACTCATTTTTAGCCCTCTGCATCCAAGAGTCGAAATTTATTTATTGTCTTAAGCGAAAAGCTGTTAGGTTACAATATCGTTCAGTTAATGTGTTGGCTCGAAGGGTTTTATTTACAGCATCTATTTGTATTTTCAAGTATGTAAGTCGAACTCTCACTGATGTCATGGAAATTAAAAATAAATCTTTGAGTTGAGTTGGATAGATATGTTGATAGTTGAAGAATAGCAAAACGCTTCAAAACCAAAATATTAATTATTGCCAAACTGATTTATTTTTTACTGTAATGGTTAAAATTAATTGCAACTCATGATTTGGTTAACTTGAATTAAGTTAATCATATCTTTATTTTATTAAAAGTTTATGTTACCAAAGTTAAATTATTGGGGGATTTTTTTTTAAAGATTATTTACACAAAAACTGCTTTTATATCTCCATCTCCGGATACTTGATAAACTTTAGTGTTATAAATAAAAATTAAAAAGAATATTTATACAGCAACATAGAATAAAGTACCATTTTGCTTAAGCAAAATCTTGCGTGGAAAACATGTCCCGATCAAGTTTTTTGAAGAGTTTATTAACAGAAAAGGTTACCATTCTTAATGGTTGTTTTTGTGGCGTTAATTCTCTACTTGAAAGTACGTGAAGAATCGTAAAAGGCTAGAGAAGTTCTTTCAAAGGGAACCAGTGCTTCCGGTTCCCTTTGAAAGCAATTTTTTTCTCCCCAAATTTTATAATATTTCGCAGTTATTTCAAAATAGTACATTATGATGGACGTAAAGTTAAAAATTTTGGACATATGTGGAGCTTGCAAATCGAGGCGCTAGCCGAGATTTGCACCCACATTAAGTCCAAAATAGCTTACGTTCGTGCGTCATAAACTATTTTTTATTCGTTGCAAGCAAAATATTTTTAAAAAAATTGTTTATTCTAAATCAAAATTATAAATATGCATAAATTTTGAAATAAAAATATGTTGAACAAGTAACCTTTGAGAAAATATATGTTATTTTTTCCAAATTATTGTATAACTATGACAACAAATGATAACAATAATTTTAATTGGATAATGAAATTTTGAATTTAATGGTTGCTTTGATAAAAATCTCTATTTTTATAGAATTTAAACAAATACAAACAAATTTTTTTTTACTTTTTAGGCGTAACTATGACAACAAAATATATGGTTAAAAAGTAACACTTTGCGGCCGCAAATCACAGTAATAAAGCACCACTTTAATATGTAGGCGAATAAAAAAATATGTATATATTACACCCAGAGAAATTTCTCATCATAATTTATGCAAAAGGATTGTATAATTATAAGTAAAGGATTGTTGTAATTACCATTCTGCATTATTAATAATGCACATAAAACATGCTTAATTTCGGTTGAATTTTACATAGATTGAATGATTTATGATATTTTATCGAGTAATATTTTAATCATAGTAAATATGATTCCCGATTTTTTTAAACGTTTTATTTACTATTAATGCCTTATGTTTTGTAGAAAAATAACAATAAATCATACGGTCGCCGAATAATTCAAGTTTATTTACTCTTATTTACTCTTTTTATGCTTCTTATCAACAGAATATGCAACGAAAAGAATTTATTTGATGCTGTATCTAAATTTTTCTTTCCATACTATAGTATTAGTGACGCGACTTAAAACAAAAGCCCTCTTAAAAAAAGGCAATTATACTTAAAAGTGTTTAAATTATAATGTTACTTTTTTAATATGTTATAGTGTGTTACAAATAATATTATTTATTATATGTACTATGTAATTAGTTCAAGTGATTAAATTTTTTAAGATTTTTGAGATTCCATACTAAAATAAATGTTTTGAAGTTTCTAAAATTAACTATAAGGTGAGTGAACGATTTTGTCCCAATGTAATGGGAGAATCGCAGATCTATATAATGTAAATAATAAACTTTTTTTTATTTAATTTTGTGTTTGCTATTTTTTATGCAGAAAAGTTGATAAAAAAATCAAAACGATATTTTGAAAAACATTCAAGTTATGAACTGGAGTTTTTGCGCTTGAAATGTAATGTTTTAGGCTTTATTTTGTATTTCACAGGCACCAGTATCAATATTTTAATAAGTGCCCTTGTTTAAGCGAAACAATAAGAAAAACATACGAGAGACTATAATGTGGAAAAATTTTAGAAAATTTAGAAGGGCATCCTAATGGACAGTTCCACTCGCAGAAAATGATTGGTAACTTTAAATGAATTATTTAACTTTTAGTATTTCTTTCTTGTTAGATTAGTAATCGGGTGCTTTGTGGGAAAGGAAATATATTTAATGATCATTTTATTATTTGTGCATCTGGAGAAAAATGGAGAAAAAGTTCTTTCTCATCACTGAAAAAAATAAAGTTAAACTTAAGCTAGTTTAAAGCGTTTAAGTAATAACTACCCTGTTTTTGGTTAATTTGTTCAAAATAGGCTATGTTTAATTTAAACTATGCGTGTTTTATATTACAAAACTAGCTATGTTAATTAATGTTGTGATTTTTTAAGATAACATTGAATGCAAAACTGAAGTGTGATTTTAAAACTCAAGTCTGAAACTCAAGTCTGATATGTGAGGCAAATGATAGTGGAATTTTCTGTAGTATTATTAAATGTAAATATATGGTTTTACATATGTAAATAAAAATGTTCATATATTAGGATATTATAACTTTTTTTTAAAAATTTAACATGTGCGAACGGTTGACATTACTATGCAATATAACGATGAACTGGCTAATTTAAATGATGCAAAGTAAAATCTACTTATGCACCACTAAATTTTTAGGTTCATTTCACCGTATTATTTATTTTTTATTTTTTGTTTTAGTTTATTTAGTAATGATTTTGCAACTGCAAAGCAAAACTTTAAACTTTTTTAAAATGGTTTCAGTGAGAGTTTCTTAAATCTTTTTTATAGTAAATAATGGATTGTTAAGGTGTTGTGTGGTCATGTGGTGCTGAGTTAAAAGTATTAAATATATTTAATAATTTAACAGTTAATATTACTGCAAATGTGGTATATTATTCTATGTGATATCTTATGTCGTTTTCTTTTTGCCAGAGCAGAAAGAGTGATATTTTTTTCATAAAAAGAATATGACAGAATTCGATCTAGTTTTGTAGTTGTGTTTGTGAAACTGTCATTTAATGTTTTAGTAATTAATTGTATTTAATTAAATAATTTGTATTAGTTTTTAATTTAAAACACGATTTAAACATAAAATTTATTTAACCACTAATATTTCACTTAAAAAAAATAATAATAACTAAATGGCGTTTTGTTTGTCTACATGTTTTGAGAGATGTGTAAATGTATTTGTGCAACTCTGTGCAACAACTTGCTCAACGAAAAAATCTAGATTTATTTTCAGAGCAAAAAGAGTGCTTTTTTTTGTCAAATAGAATACGTAATGTCAAAAAAAATCGATCTAGATCGAAAATGGGCGTGTTTAGAGCAATTTTTTGGGTAAAAAGAAAATGACATTATACTACTTTACTTTAGTAAAAATATGCAATACAAACAAAAGAACTAATGTATATAGGTACGCCCGGGGAGGAAGATATGCATTGATTATAAAGACATGCATTGAAAATTGCATGTAAAATTCAACAAACAGTTGTCTGTTTTTCAATGGACATGTGGTTTGAATTTGAGTGTATTAACAAAACATATTTCTTTTAACAATGCTTACAAGCTGTTCGTTGATTTCTGTTGTTAAATAAAATAAATGAAAACCAAAATTATAATAAAAATTTGAAGGCGAATGGTTTGAAATTTAGTGGACTTAATGTAAATACCGTAAAAGTGCGATTTGTGAAATATGAACACAGATTTTAAACAATAGTTCAAAAAGTTTCTGTTTGTTTCAAGCAAAATGCGTAAAATGTGTGAAATTATAGTTTTTACCAATTAAATAGTTTAAAAGCTTAATGTCAAACTAAAAAAATGTATTGAAAGTGCATCAACAATTTTGTCTTAAAAGATGTCGTCTATAAAGGTAAATTATATTCCTTCAAAATTGTTATCTTTAATTAAAATCATCTAAGGAAACATACAAGTTATAACCTTACTAATTATGTACATCAAAGTTGCGCGAATATTTTGTAAAATAAATAAAAATCGTTTAAAGTTCAAAATTTAATACATGTACTATTTGCTATTTTTATTTATCAGAGTTAAAGTTAGGAGGTTGTTTTGTACCCACGTTGTTTTGTGATTTCCTAACTTTTTTAGTACAAACTTTCAGAATTTGAGCTAAATTTTTAAAAACGGTTCATTGCTTTCAGTAACATTAACAAAAAGTTGCCAAACAAAATATTATTAATATTTTTTCCAACATGTATAACATTTATTTATTTTTACTTTATTTATTTTATTTTTACTTACATCTTTTACTCAAAAACAAAAAAGTTTCGGAGGTTCTGTTATTTTAAGTTCAAAGTTATGTTACTCAAATTTCTGTTATTTTAAGCATTTTTTCAAATTTTCCGTTTAACTGAACAGTGAATTTCTAAAAACAATATTAAACAGACAAAATATACTGAATGCAATTAAGTACAATATTAGATTATATATTTATTACAAAATTATTTGGAGATAAAAATATTTGCAAAGCCACTCATATGAAAACAATTATTTTGGAAAATGCTGCAAAACGAGTTTCAAGCATTTCATTCGTATTAGCATCGCAACGATTTTTGATTTTTTGAGTAAAAACTTCTTTAGGCGAGTTGTACGATTTTGTATGGTGAAAAATTTATATATTCGAGTTATAGTCACACTAAATAAATATTAAATTTAAAATAAATATTGAGAGTTAAATAAATTGTAATTATTTGTTATATTCTTATTTTCTTGATTTATAATTTGTTTCTTTTTCTTTTTATTGAATTAAATTTTTGATTTTTAATAACAGTATGTACGTGTGGTATAATAAGCAAAGATTTTGTTGTAATTTAAGTTATATAAAAAAAATTGTTTATGTCATATTTGATTTGTGTGTTTTTCTTTATAGTTTTTAATATAGAAAATGCAATTGATAGTACGAATAACCTAAGTATTGTTGAAATTACTTTATAATATATAATAAATAATTTTACTCTCGTTCTTTTGGTTTATATTTTGGTTCTTTCTTTTTATTAAATATTCTGATGTTTTCTCAGTTAATAACAGTGTGTAAGTGTGGTAAAATAAGTAAAGATTTAGTTCTATTTAGCCGATAAAAACACAGCTATCTCACAGTTTTAAGCTTTCACTTCTGTCGGCAGTCCTCAAGACTGTCTTCTTTTTTTTTAAATCCAGGTTTCGGGTTTAACACGTTTATGTCTTAAAATTTTGGTGCAAAAACTCATTATTTGAGAAGAAATTTAAAAAAAATTAACTATAAATTGATGGCAACTCTTGAAATTTGTATTTTCGGTAGAGTGCCTCGGTAGAGTTTACACAATAATAGAATAATAGCAAATACTAAACTATTACGATATTAACTACTAAACTATTACGATATTAACTGATATAATAATACTGTTTTACTATAACAGATAGTTATTCGATATTTATGATTTTGATCTATATTATAATGTCCAAATTCTAGTCGTTAAACTTATCCTTAACATTACCTTAAACTTTTCGGTAACGCAAGACCCTATGAGTTTGACGTTTGATTTTACATTAATTTTGGGTTTATGATGAATTTTATAAATCTGTCAATTCTTTTTGTTTGTGCTCAAAGCAATCGCGGCACTCGTCATCAAACCATTCATTAGGTGATTTTGGTGGTTGTTTTCCGATTGTAGTTTGTGCTAAGGATATAATGTTTGATTGAAGCGTTTGACATTCTTCTGATATGTTTAGTGGCATCTCAGACGGCACCTCACATTAATGGAACATCACATCTCTATCCAGCGTTTCCTGATGTTTAAATGCTTCGACATTCCAGCGTACCGTCGTTTTTGCTTGTCTATTAAACGTAGATGACAACTTGCGGTGTCCATATCAGCACCTCTATATTGATCGAACGTCAGTCACACTTGTAGAGTGTGTCTTAGAAATCATGACATGATCGATTTGATTGTCAGTTATTCCATCACTTGATTTCCACGTTGCTTTGTGTATTCTCTTATGAGGACAGAATGTCCTAGATATTACTAGATAATACACCATAGCCAGTTTACCTGCACGAAAGCCGTTATTGTTACCGGTATGGTGCAAGCTGTTAGGGCCGATATGTGTTTAAAGTTCTGTACTTCTTCCAATTTGAGCATTCAAGTCACCTACCACGGTTTTTATATCGTGCCGCGATATGTTATTAATGACTCCTTCGAGTTCTAGAAAAAACCGGTCTTTAATATCATCTGCTCTGTCTTCAGTAGGTGCATGAACATTGATGATCGTTACTCATTGTGCATTATCGAATATTAATTGGGCAAAAGTCGATAATATGTTGATTCACGCGACGATGTATGAGAAAGCCAACTCCAAATTCTCCTCCTGTTGATGACCGCAATAGTAGAGAGTGTATCCTTTGGTTGTTTCATAGATTCTACTACCTGGCTATCTTAGTTCTTGTAATTCCGCTATATCTAGTGTGTAGCTACCGCTTTGGTTTGTAAGTTTTAGTAGATCTCCTGGTCTTCTAAGGCTTAGCACGTTCCAGGTTCTCATTTTTAAATCCTAGTTCGGGTACTGTTTCCGAGAACGTTCTTGTAATGAATCCGAGATAATCCAAGGCCAGTGTACAGAATTCATGACCAATAATTTTTTACGGAAATGGAGTGTTAACCCATCACCCAACCCAAATTTTCGTGAATGGGTTCGTTCTGCATCTTAGGTCACCAGAAACAAACTTTTTACAGGTTTATATAGCGAGCCGCTTGATCCAAGACAGACGCCCGCTCCAAGCCGCCCCTAATATGGAGAACATACGCTTTTTACACTTTTATATAGCAAGCCGTTTGATCCAAGACAGATGCATGCTCCAAGCCGTACCTAACATGGAGAACAGACTCTTGAGTTGCATTGGTTATATGGCGCCAATGACTCGCCATGGTGCAGAATCATTGAGTATAAGCAGTATTTACTCTGCCCCTCTTAACTACACCAATCTAGTTCTGTTAGCGTTGCCCAGAATGACGAATTAGAAATATGGCTACCGCATTCTATCTCTCAAATTTATTCCGACCGTTTATACCACAGATAGAACCCTGAAAAAAAATTCACTAAACTCCAATAAAATTGTTCGTTGTATTAATAAACAGTAAATAATGAGCTACTTTTCATTGGATCTATAAACAATTTATCATTCGTTATTCGAAACCATTCGTAATATTAACAAATTATTTATCGAACCAACGATGTTGTTTATTGAGCCAACGAGAGGAGCTCAATAATCATTAATGTTTTTTATTTAACGACAATTTTATTGAATTTTATTTTCAGTGAATACATAATACTTTTTTGTGGTATAAACACCCATGATATCGTTAGTTTAATAGTAAAAACATATTATTCTATTAAACTATCGGCGGTATAAACTTAGCATTAGCAATCATGCAATTATTTCATACCTGTTTAAATTTATTTTGTTTTTAATGTATTTAGTGTTTAATTTTTATTTAATGTATTCTTATATTAATTTCTAATAAATGAGCTAAAAATCAAGTATTTCTTTGTTTAGTATATAATTAATTATAAAGTTATTTTAACTTAGTAAAAAGTTCAAATGTGTGTTAAACATAACATAACAAACATGCGTTAACTTAACTAAGAAATAGGTCAAAATTTAGTTTAAATGAACTATAACGCATAGTTTAAGAATGGTTAAATTAAACAAGCCACATTTTTAAAATTCGTTAAAAATAACGTTAAAAATAGTTTAATACAAACTAACATTTATTAACTATACATAAGTGAATTTGACTAAAAAATTTGTTAAGTTAAATGATTAGCAAAGGTCAAAATAACTAAGCAATTACTGATGTCATTTATAGTTAAAATTGACAGATGCAAAGTTCTAATTTACTAAGCAAAAGCAAGTGTTAAAGTAACCCATGCAAAATTAATAATATTAAACTTGCGCTTAGCTGGTTGAAAAACAACCGAAATTCTTGGTTAAGTTAAGTATGTTTTTTGGTTACAATTACCCAGAAATTTTTTTCAGTGATTAATCTGCAAGACCGTCCATCGTTAAATAATGAAAAATGTAGTTTTAAATAAACAGCAACGCAAATACTTTTAAATTTATTGGTTTATTTCTCTATATTTCAGATTGCAGATATGCTGGCTCTTTAGTTATTCAACTAAATGAAAATATGCCCAAAAAGGATAAACAATTTTAAGAAAACACTTTTCATTTCAAGCATTTACTCTGGAAGCAAAACCAACAAAATCAAAGATTCCAGTTTGTAAAATTTTTCGCAATAATGATTTTGTGATTTTTATTTTGTAAATGTTTAAATTTTTCCTTAAATATATAAATATAGCTTTTTAAATTATTTTTAATTTAAACCTAAACTTTAAACCTAAACTTTATACTATATCAGAAGTTAAAATTAGAAATAAATTCTTCAGATAAAATTCTGTAAATTTTTTTTTAAATAAATAAAGCTCAGTTTTGTAAAAATAAATTTATGTATTTTTTATTTAATTACGAAATATTTAAAAATAAATTTATTATGAATAGGAAGTAATATAGTAACATAATCAAGCCATGTAAGTATGGTATGGTTCATGTATATGCCGGTTATTAAATCAAACAAATTAATGGATAATTTATTGTTAAAAATTATGTTTATAATGTATAATTTGTACATTTGTCCGTATAATTGCTTAAATTAATTTCATAAATTCATCACAGAATAGGTTATGATTCATGTGGAAGAAGCATAAATATTGTTTGTCAAATTTATAAAAACTTGTTAAACGAAAATGCATGATTTATGAAATTCGCGTCTTAGTTCTTTTTTACGCGGTCTTATGCATAATTTGTACGGTCATATGCATAATAAAAGCAAGCATTTCTCTGGGTGTATATAAAATAATATATAGTATATTGTCAGCCAGTCAGATATAGCACACACAGTATTTTTTTTTGTTTCCTGTCAATTGCACTACTACTTCTGTTAGATTTGAAAGTAAAATTTATGAATTCGCTGCTGTCTAAAAACAGAAAAATAACATATAAATAAAAGTTCGTTTAAATATTTTTTTCAAAAAACCTGGAGCCAAATTCTGTTCTTTGAGATTTTTCATTAAAAAATTATCCCTTGCACTTCACAGTGGTACACTTCACAACTATAGAATTGAGCTGCTGGACCAAATTATCTTAAGCCGTCTCAGATTAACTCAAGCTGTTTAACATAATTTTGACATTTGAGAAAATTCAGACGAAAGAAAACAAAAAGTGGTTATTCAAACGTTTTATTGTGGCACTATAATGTTGTGTTATCATTTTATACTAAAAACTTTGATATTCTTTTGAAATTTTGTATAAATATTTGAGTTGAAAAATTTAAATTCAGTTAAGCATTTTTTTGAAAACAAAATTATTTAAAAATGCAACTTATTAAAGTTATTTTATTAATTTCATTAAGTTTTTCTGCCGTTATAGGAAAAGAATCTGTTTCATATTATTTTAGTTATCCAATGGAGGTATTTTTCATATCACATAAATTTTTCTTTTTAATTGTGATTTAATCTTATTTTTTGTTTATATTTAGCTAAACTGGCATCAAGCTTATAGATTTTGTATATATCATGGAACTGAACTAATTGATATTCACACAAAAGAAGCTTACACTAATATTTTGTCAGCAATTAGAACATATACAAATGAAAATAATGTGACATCATTTCATATTTGGACAAGTGGAACCGATCAAGGTAGTGAAGGTTCTTTTTACTGGAGTACAACAGGATTACCGATGTTATTTACAAATTGGCTCGTAAACTATCCATCTAATCCAGCAAACAATACAAAACATTGCATTTTGATCAATAGAGATCATGGCTATAAGATGCATGATTGGGAATGTGATAAGAAATATAATTTCATGTGTAAAGGTGTTATCAGACTTCCACAGGTTTATTTACCCTCCACAGATTCAATTGTGTGTACAAAAGCAATTGATTAGTTCAATATTGAATCAACATTTGTTACTAATTCCATGGTATACATGACACACTATGTAACCAACTATTCTCTAATATAATCCTATAAAACAGGCAGATCTATTCGATTGGCAAGAAAAATAAGTGCTATTATAAACAGAACAAATGCATATGAAAGATATTTAATTTTTTGTTGTCTTCATTTTGTCAACACTTCTCTGTTTATTTGAACTTCGAAGGAAAAAACTTATTCTACAAATTTAAGTTTTGGGACTTTTTTTATTGTTAAATATTAATATATGTATACCTAAACTTATTTGCTGCCAGATAAAGACGAAAGTAATCGAAAATATTTTAACTGTTGATAGTATTAAAATAAATCTTGCGCCTTAAAACTACAAGTAAACGAAACCCTTATACGTTTCCATTAAAATTTGAGTTACAATTAGTTATTTCATTATTCCATTAACCTGGATCATAATATTATGTACCCACCAATAATAATAAAATGTCTCTCGTAAGCCCAAAAGAAAAATTAAAATAAAATGTTTTCTTACAGCTTTCATTACGAAAAATCCAATTTGCTTTTGGATTAGCTTTTATCTTGTTATACAAAAAGTTTTGTGGCATTTTAATTTCGTTTTTTAAATAAAATAAATTTATTTGAATTTTTGTTTTACTATACTGTTTGCATATATGAAGGTTCTAATTAATGGAGATTTTGTTAAGGGATTTAGTTGAGATTGTTGGTTTAAAAGGAGTATTGGTAGGAGGTATATAGAATTTATGTAATTACATATTTTTGATATTATTTAAAAGAAGAAAAAACTTAAATTTATAGAAATTGTTCAGAAGTGTTTTTCTACGTTAAACCATGTCAACAGCAGAACCTATAAGTTAAAATACACAGGACACCGCGGAATATACATGTTTAAAATTTAGCTGTTATGTTTGTTTTCATTATTAGTAACTTATAACCATTTAGGAACATCTTGATGCCATTTGATAAGAACCGAAAGTAGATTTTAATTTTTATAAAATATATGATCAATAGCTAATAAAATCGTTTGCTTAATAGAGATTGATTTTTGTTGGCTCATTTTCTCAAAACAGTACAAAATCAATTATGTTTCGCACTGTCACATATAAACTGACGTGCAGATGCAAATAACACGAGTATTATATACTGCTTTGTGGATGTAGAAACAATGAAAGATTTTATTGAAACTTTCGACAGATCACTGGAATTTGAAATATTTTGTTGGCTGTAAAAAGTTGAAATTTCGAATATATTCATAAACGGCTCTTGACTCTACGTAGAATTAATTCATTTCTTATAAAAATCTATTCATGTGCGTCCGTTAGGATTTTCTCTAAAATTGTAATGAAGCGCTGCTTCGTTGACTAACAACGAAGTGGCATAGCAGGCCGCGTACCTAGCGAGGTTGTATTAATAGACACAAACCAGCCGCGGGACGAGAAAGAAATCCTGCTGCTCCAGCACAAATACCGATTTAGTACGCGTAACATGAGAAAACAAAAAAAATGTTATAAATTTCGAAAATTGAAACAATATGATATCAATTTAAACGTAAAATATATATTAAATGCAATGGTTTTATACGTTTAGCAACAGAAAAGAATTTAACAGTTTTTTCCTTTATTACTTAAATTGATAGTAATTCTTCACTTGATTATGTTTTTTTTTTATTTTGTATACCTTCCGAATTAAATCAAATAATTAAACGTTAATGGTCTATGCAATATAGTTTTTTTTTATATACTCTTATGTTTATTAGATTAATATAATTAGATATAAAAAGAGTTCAAAAAAAAATTAGGCATCAAGTTTAATTCAACTTAAAGGTATCGAAGATTTATACATATATCATTTTCTATAGATCACTTTAATTCACGAATAATTCTTTATTTGTTTATCCTTTGTTACAATATATATTACAATTGACAATTTTTTTTCATACGTTTTTTAAAAAAAAAAAATAAAATTAAAATATTAAATGAAGAAAAAAAAATCGAAAAATTAAGTTCATTGTTCAAAACTGTTATGTAGACTGGAGTATGATAACGTAGTGTAGTACAGTCATAGATTCATGTAGTTTCCATTTCCTTGCATCTCACAATTTTACCTATCACGCATAGTTCACATCATTTCTCATTCATCCATAATCTATAGTTATAGTTTCATATAGCTTCCGTTACACATAGTTTTTTTATAACAACACCATTAACCATAATATTTTACTTTGCAATCCCCTAATATTAGTTCATACTGCGTTTTCACCAGCATTATTTCACCATACTACATGAATTTGAATTCTCCGGACCTTTAACCGTAATTGCTCAACAAAATTTTCAAACCTTTAACTAAAAATTATTATCCTACAATCAGTTTTGTAATTGTCTTCGAAACGTATTATATTTCTTATATGGGTATTTTTATCAATTTCTCTTTCCGTTATAGATCTAAATTTTACTGTAATACTGTTGTAAGGTATTATTCCATAATACATAAACATCATAAAATCGGTTAAACTTACGTTTGATCCATTTTAATGTTGCTTACAAATGCGTTGGAAATAACTTATTTCGTGAAATTATCTTGCAATTTTATGTATTACAAAGTAACAACCAGTATTTGTTTTTAAACAAGGAAAATGTACTAACATTATTTTATATAAAAATTCCGTAGCTCAATTTTCGATATTAAATAACTATATAAGAGATGGATATATGGTCTGTGGTCTCTTAGTCTATTCTTTTCCAATTGGAATTTTTTGCGTGTTTGACGTCTCTTAGTCTGTCTCTTATTATTATTCTGCTGGCAGATCGTTTCAAAACGTAAAATAAGATGTCCGACGTAACTAAATAAAATTAAGTTTTAAAATAATTATTAAAATCATTTATTTAATTTTAATTGGAAACCAAACCAAAAATTATTATTAAAAAGGCAGAAAATCATTATAGTAAGTAAGTGAAATAAATTTTTCAACATTAAAATAAGAGAAATTCCTATTTCTATATGTCTTCCAAATTCATTTAAATTAAAAAGTTAAAAGTTAATGTTTTGCGTTTAGTGTTGTGAAAAATCAAATTGTAACCTAAAAAAGCGATTTTATTTTTGTGTGAGCAAGTTAATTAGTACGAAAAAAAACACAAAAAAATTAAAAGAAAAATATGGAAATAAATAGAAAAATCGAGTTAAATTAATTACGGTACATTTTGTTTGTTCTAACTGTTATTGTTAATGGATGAATAAATTATTGCAACGTCTAATCGTCTGGTTGTTTACAAACACAAACCGAAAACCGGTATTAACACTGCAAAATTTCTGTTAAAATTGTTGGGATTATTACATATTTTCGTTTCAACAATGAATGTTATATGCTTTCACGTATAATTAGGCAACGCTCTGCGTATGAGGATACACTTGATGCAACAGCTATATATTTCATAGTATACCTACCCAACATTTAAACACATTCGCTGATGCAGCAGTTATATATGCCATTACGTATAATTAATCAATCTTCAACCATCTGCTCCTGGTTCAACCGCTATATATTTCATATTTAATTTATATCAATTTGTCATCAGTCGCCTTGGCTATTTCAACGCAATCTTTAAATACAATTTTTGTGCTATTACTATCGTATTTTAACGCAACATTTATTCAAAATTTATGTTATTTGTTGTATCAATTGCCTGATTTATTCCGACGCATCATTACTACAGTGTTTCAACGCAACATTTATACAAATTTATATTATTTGCTACAACAATTGCCTGATTAATTTCAACGCAACATTTATACAAAACTTTTGCTATTACTATCGTATTTCAACGCAACATTTGTATAAAATTTTTGTGCTATTACTGCCGCATTTCAACCGTATTTCAACGCATCAGTTATATAAAATTTTTTGCTATTACTACCGAATTTCAACGCAACATTGATATACAATTTTTTTGTGCTATTACCACCGAATTTCAACGCAACATTGGTATAAAATTTTGGTGCTATTACAACCGAATTTCAACGCAACATTTTTTTATAAATTTCTGGCTGTCTACCGAATTTCAACGCAGCATTTAAGTATTATTTATGCAATTTCGGCAATGATACCTTGCCTATGAGATTTTTCGCTGCTGATGGAGGGCTAAGACCTTAAGACTTCGAAGCCTGGATATAATCATGGGGTGAGCGCATTTTGTTTATTTTATTTACTTTTTTTAACGTAGAGGTGTGAATGCGTGTGAAAGGGGTGTGTGTAGCGTGTACGATGACGCGTTCGGTCTAAATTGGAAATGATTATAATCGAAATATTTTTGCTCTGAGGTAATATCTCGTTTTCCAAATAAATTTTTTTTATTATGTTAAATTATATTACCTAAATTTATCAATTTTTATTTTTATTAATTAAAAATCAATCCCAAATAATATGAAAACCAAACAAAAAAAAAACAAATTCTTGTCATGTTTTATATTTATTAACCGTATTATACATTAACCAACTGTAAACTACAGGTATTTAGTTAAATTGGTTTTGAAATATTTTTAAACAATGAAGACTTTCAATATAGCGTGTGAAGTTCTTCCGTGCTCTAAGAATTGATTCTCGGTTTACCAGCAATGGCAGTGGTTTACGAGCTGTATCATATTGATCAGATGGCAGCAATACAACTTATTCTTGATTACTACCATTGGCGGTACTGGCTGCAGGTCTTTGAGCTTAATTGTCTTGCTTCGCAGTCTGAGTGTGTGGGTGAATGTTAGCGTGTATGCAGCGTTAGTGTGTGGGCGTATGGGAATGATTGTGGAGGTTGGACGTGCTGATCGTGGTTCTTTCGCAAAAGGGGTCGCCAGAGTTTCATTTTTTCATTCGTATTGTTTCCACTTCTGTTTATTCACGTAACTTGCGTACATTTCTGTATTTGTGTTGAAGTAGCAGGTAACAATCTATCAAATCCACGATGACTGAGCTTTAGTCGTTAAGGCGTTAAATAACTCTAGGTACGCATCCTGCTATGCCGCTTCATTGGTTCGCCAATGGAAAAGATCTTCATAACAAAACGTATACGATACTTATCTGTACTATGATTTATGTATGAATGAAACAAAAGTTTGAATATTAAAAATAATAACATTACAACCTATCACTGTTTTTTTTTAATTTTTTGTTGTTTTTCTGTTTAATGTAGAAATTCTAGATTATATTATTGTAGAGAAATAGTAGTGCTATGTTTTATCGTTTATAATTGCATCAGAATTATTGATTTTATTGTAAGCTGTTTAAATTTTGAATAATAATTATTAGAAATTAATCAATAATTAAAAAAAAAAAACAATTCATTAGCATTTTGGTTTGTTTTATAGTACACCACCCAAACACACCCCATGCATACACGCACACGTCCACACACTCACGCCCACATTCATGCATGCATACACTCCCACATATATATATATATATATATATATATATATATATATATATATATATATATATATATATATATATATATATATATATATATATATATATATATATATATATATATATATATATCCCAAGTAGCAAAAATAGTGTTTATCAGTACTTAAAGAAGGAGTTAAGAAGACTTAATCGAGGCAACGCGCCTTCTTAAAGAAGGATTTAAGTATGAATTAAGTACAA
Organism: Diogma glabrata; assembly: GCA_963693315.1. Classification (NCBI taxonomy): domain Eukaryota; kingdom Metazoa; phylum Arthropoda; class Insecta; order Diptera; family Cylindrotomidae; genus Diogma; species Diogma glabrata. The sequence goes on from OY856186.1 coordinate 436,205,300, forward strand.
AAAGGCCTATGTGGGCGGTCCGATAGAACGAATTAAGAAGCGTATTTCTATCTTATTTCCTTCTTAAATAGGCATGTGATTTTTAACTCCTACTAAAGTCCTTCTTAACTCCTTCTTAACTCCAGCTTAACTCTTTCTTAAATCGGTATGTCATTTTTTTGTTATACTATCAAAGTCAAAGAGTGACACAGATATTTCTATCTCTTTTTTTCTTTATTGAATTAATTTAAATTAAAGATAATGACAATAATGAAATGAAACAAAAAAAATATGTTGTGTGCTGTTTAAAAATTTTATGAAGAGAAGATAATAAAAATATATTATATATTGGGGGTTTGAAAATCGGTTTTAAGATAACATTAACCCAATATCTTCAAACGGAACGAGTTTTATGATGAAATAGGGTCTTCTAACCCCTTCAAAACTCACGCGCCTTTATAATTTCTCTAATTTATTTAAATTGTTGAAAATATGTCAAAATTCAATGCGCCTAAAACTTTATTTAAAATTTTTTGTTGATCAGAACTTGAACATATTCATGCTCACATCGTTGTTAGCTATCTAAATATAAGTTAAAATAAAAAATTGGAGCAGTATTTATTATTTATATTTTTAACGAAAATTTTTCAAATTGTATTTTAAAAATTTTGTATAAAAATATGGCGGAATCTTGTTCATTATCAAGTATATGATGATTTCTCAAATTAAGTACAAATATCTTCTTAATTTAGTATGACACAATACCAAAATAGTTGAAATCTCTTCTTAATTCGGGTGAAAAACCAAGAACGAATTTATACTATTTTGGGTATGATCATTAGTTTTCAATTGTACACTGGAAAAAAAGTTGGTTTAATCTATAATATTAGTTCAATCAAATTATTTTTGTAGCATCATCTAAAATTAAGAACAACGGTAAAACGGTAACGGTAAAACGTTTTGTCATTCGTACTAAATTTTAGATAGTGCTACAAAGTTTATTTTGCTGAACTAATAATGAAGAATATGCCAATGTGTTTTTTTAGTGTACATTACTGCAAAAATACGGTATGTGACATACCAATTTAAGTACAAATTTGTACTATTTCGAGTATTGAAATACCGATTTAAGTACATACAATGTTTACTTTTTTCTGTACCTGACAGTTATGAATAATTCGATTGGATTTGTTTAAATTTTACTTAAATTTAGGATAGTTTAGTTATTTGGTTAGTTTGGCTGATTTGAAATATATTGCAGAAGAAACACTAGAATTGACTGCCAGAGTATCCCTTGTTTGAATCGACTCAACATCGCTCATGGTATCAGATGTAACCAAACTAGGCTCTACATAATTTCGTTTTAACTGCTGATTAAATATTTCTTGAATTTTCATATACTTTGATCTCTTATAATAACCGGTTCGTTTCTTTTTTCTCCATAAATTTAATAAACTATTTTGTTCCATTTTAACAAAACACGTATAGTAATCATAAGATATAAACGTAACAAACAAACAATAAAAACTGTCACACGTATACAAAGAAAGCATAAAATATCATACCAATTTAATTAAAAAATTCGAAGTATTAAAGCCGGATTATCATACCGATTTACAACTTCAAATATACATACCAAATTAAGAAGCCTTTAAGAATTCTTTACTCGAGCTCGTACATTCCAATTTAATCTTTCTATATGAATACCAATTTAAGAAGCCTTTAAGAATGCTTAAAAAGAGATGTTACATACCGATTTAAAACCCAGGTGACCATACCATTTTAAGAAAGATTTAAGAAGCATTAAAGTAACAAACATTCAACATACCAAAAAAAGAATGAATTAAGTTGCAATAAAGAAATGACATCCCAAAGCAATACCAATTTTTGCTACTTGGGATATATATATATATATATATATATATATATATATATATATATATATATATATATATATATATATATATATATATATATATATATATATATATATATATATATATATATATATATATATATATATATATATATATATATATATATATATATATATATATATATATATATATATATATATATATATATATATATATATATATATATATATATATATATATATATATATATATATATATATATATATATATATATATTTAAAAACGACTCACCCCATAGCTTGGCCAGATCCCCCTTCAGTAGCTCAAAAAAATTAATCGATCATCCTCCCACAGTTCATCGATCGGTGAGCTCAGTAATCCGTATCTCGACGACGATGGAAAAATTATTGCGGTGGGTGGGTGAGTTTTCTACATAGGATCTTGATGAAACTTTGGCAAATGATACAGGTTCACTTGAAAATGGAAGATCTGGATTCATTTCAAATCTGGACAAAATGGCGGGGGGTCTCCCGAACACCTCTAAGTTTAAATCTTGAATAACTTCTGATCCCGGACTATGATCTTATTGAAACTTAGTATATAAGGTTTTAGTAGTTTCCAATATTTCTGCATACCAACTTCCGGTTTATCACTTCCAGATAAAGTTTTTTTTTCAGGTTTTTATCCCTACTGTAGCCTACAATTACCGATCGATTTTCATGAAACGTAGGTACAAACTTTTAAATAACATGAGAAAGATTTTATCAGCTTTTGGAGCACATTGGATAAAGGGTTGGGGGGTCTACCATACCAAAAACCACCAGTTGTTTTTTCCACAAAGTTTTTATGTTTGTTGGGAGCATAAAACATTCATTCGTGAATGAATTTTGATGACACTTTGGAAAAAGATGCAAACATGTATGACAAGGAACTGATTAGTTTTTGAGCGATAGTAAACAAAGTGGTGGGGGGTCCCTGGAGCACCTGTTTTTTTAAAAGCTCTATAACATCTGTACCTGATAAGCGAATTAGATGAAACTGGGTACATGAGCATGTAGTACGGTTCACAATAGTTCTGCATCCCCACTTCCGGTTTTTCACTTCCGGTAAAAAATTTTTTTTTGTACTTTTTTGAATTTTTTTCAGTGTCTTTATGCACACTACAGCCTACAATAATGAAGTGATTATGATGAAAATTATGGAAAAGGGTTCCAATTAGTGTGAGAAGATAATTATCATGTTTTGGGACACATTGATAAAAGTGGTAGGGGGTCTACCATACAAATGCTGACTTTTCACACTTGGTTTTTTAAGTTTGTTGGGAGCATACAGACTTCATTCATTAATTTATTTAAATGACACTTTGAAAAAAGATGAAGATTTAAGTAACAAAGAACTGATTAGTTTTTGGATAATATTGGAATAAGTGGTGGGGGTCCTCCCGAACACCTGTTTAATGTGTCACACTTTTTTCAATGTTTGTTGGGAGCACACAGCATTCGTTCGTGAATGAATTTTGATGACACTTTGGAAAAAGATGCAAACATGTATGGCAAGAAACTGATTAGTTTTTGAGCGATAGTGAACAAAGTGGTGGGGGGTGTCCCATATACCTGTTTTTTTTTAAACCTCAATAACATCTGTACCTGGTAATCGAATTGGATGAAACTTGGTACATGAGCATTTAGTACAGTTCACACCAACTTCCGGTTTTTCACTTTCGGTAAATTTTTTTTTGTAAATTTTTGAAGTTTTTTCAGTGTCTTTATGCACACTACAGCCTACAATAATGAAGTGATTATGATGAAACTTATGGAAAAGGGTTCAATTAGTGTGAAAAAATAATTATCATCTTTTGGGACACATTGATTAAAGTGGCGAGGGGTCTACCATACAACTGCTGACTTTTCACACTTTGTTTTTAAAGTTTGTTGCGAGCATACAGACTTCATTCATTAATCAATTCTAATGACACTTTTGAAAAAGATGGAGATTTAAATAACAAAGAACTGGTTAGTTTTTGGACAATATTGGGATAAGTGGTACGGGGCCTCCCGAATACCTGTTTACTGTGTCATAATTGTTTTAATGTTTGTTGGGAGCACACAGCATTCGTTCGTGAACCAATTTTGATGACACTTTGGAACAAATGCAAACATGAATGGCAAAGAACTGATTAGTTTTTGAGCGGTAGTGAACAAAGTGGTGGGGGGTGTCCCATGCACCTGTTTTTTTAAAAGCTCAATAACATCTGTACCTGATAATCAAATTGGAGAAACTTTGCACATAAGCATTTAGTATGATTTACAAAAGTTCTGCATCCCAACTTCCGGTTTTTTACTTCCGGTAAAAATTTTTTTTTTAATTATTGGCAGTTTTTTCAGTATCTTTATGCACACTACAGCCTACAATAATGAAGTGATTATGATGAAACTTATGGAAAAGGGTTCAATTAGTGTGAGAAGATATTTATCATCTTTTGGGACACTTTGATCAAAGTGGCGGGGGGGGGGGGGGGTCTACCATACAACTGCTGACTTTTCACACTTGGTTTTTAACGTTTGTTGGGAGCATACAGATTTCATTCATTAATCAATTTTAATGGCACTTTGAAAAAAGATAAAAACTTTAATGACAAAGAATTGATTAGTTTTTGGACAATATTGGGATAAGCGGTGGGGTCCTCCCGAACACCTGTTTATTGTTTCAATGTTTATTGGAAGCATACAACATTCGTTCGTTAAGTAATTTTGATTACATTTTGCAAAAAGATGCAAATATGTATGGCAAGGAACTGATTTTTTTAGCGATAGTGAACAAAGTGGTAGGGGGTCCTCTAAGCACCTGTTATTTTGGAAGCTCAATAACTTCTGTACCTGATAATCGAATTGGATGAAATTTGGTACATACACATTTAGTACGGTTTACAACAGTTCTGCATCCTAATTTCCGGTTTGTCATTTCCGATAAAATTTTTTTTACTTTTTCTCGTACTACAGAATTTATGTTTGTTGGGATACTACTGCTTGCTTTAATATTTTTATTATTAGAACTACGAAGTTCATAATATTGGTTAGCTTTTAATTAAAGTATTTTTTGGATATTAGCTCATTATATATCCAGAACACTATGTTTCCAGAGCTGTGGTGAAGTCAGCCTATGCATTTTTTTTTTATTTTGAGAATAATTTAATATATTTTCAATGGTAGTATTTCTAGTAGCTTTCAATAGTTACGAATCTCGGGCTAACACCGATTTATAGTTTGTTTTTATTAAGACTAATTTGACTCATCCAAATTCTAATTGCTCACATGTTTGTTGTGAAAAATCTAGCTACGTAAACAACCTGCTGCTCGAACTTTTTATAAACTCTATTTGTTCACAAAAGTTCCATTATGCAAAGTCTTATGAAAAACATTTAAACAACCCTTCGTCCTCATTTCCCAACAAAATAAAACTCTGCTGACGTTAACAAAAAATACAAATACCTATTAAAGTGTCTGAAAATTTAAAAAAGCAATTAAAAAGGATAAAAGTATTTATAGAATATTCTAACACTTAAATCGAAATTCACTTAAAATAGAATAATTTCCCTTGTTCTTATGAATATATGATGAGGATTAATTTATAAATTTTAAAGAAGGTTAAGGATTTTTTATTCAATTATTCAGGACTGTTGTTTGAAAAATTTTAGGGATAATTTTTTAATAATTTGTCCTTTGTCAGTTTTTCTTAAATAAATTATCTATCAATATTTGGAAAGGATTACGTCGTTTTGAAAAAAAAAATGGTGATTGTTAATATTTTTTTATAATTTTCAACATAAAATCAATTATATTGATTTGAATTTTAGACTAGTGTCATACTGTTATAATCGAACTGTTTTTAATAATTTTATATATTTTCAAGTTTTTCTACTTTTCTTTGGTAACTGGTAAGCTGATTGCTTAAGTTAAGCTTACGTTACTTCATTCTGGGAAAAATTAAATATTGATTTCAATAAAATAAATATTGATTAATTAAATATAAGGTATCGCGAAAATTTTCCAAAATAAAAATTAGAGTTTCCATTTAAAAGATTTAATTAACAAATTGGAATCCTGCGTTAGACAAATTCAAGTTTATAATATCAAATTTAGATAATATTTTTACGATTTTATCCTAAACGGAAGTTTACCCTCTCAACTCCGCATGAACAACTTGATGTTACACATTTCAAAATTTTTTTAGTTTTTCATAATTTGTTTGACATAAAGCATTGTTTGTGATAAACAAGGATTTTCAGACCTAATGCATTGACCTTAGTTTTATATAATTGTAACGCAATTTTTTCTGGCTTTCGATATTTTCTACACCATAAAAAAAATTTGAAAACGATCAGAGTGAACTGAATTTGTAAAATGTTACCCAACTATGAAATAATTAGAATTAGAAAATTACCTTTAGAAAGACATATCGACTGGATCAACCTTTTTAACATTTTCAAAATTTGTCGTTATCCAATATGCCTTATAGAGTCGATACGTTCAAAACTGAGTAAAGTTCACATCCTAAACTTATTCGAGATTTTGATATTTTCTCCATTTTCATAATTATTATCGTGGATTTATAAAATTGATCGCGTAAATGTTATTTCGTTAGTTAGAAAGCATTATTCAGTTGGTTAAATGTTTTGCGTAGTTTTGGTATTATACATTGCCTGCGAAATATGAGTTGGATAAGCCGTTGTCTTTTTTAGAGAATATGTACTAATTTTTTATTTTTGTGTTTTTTTTTCATCCACAATTTTTTCACACAATTTAAATTTAAATATTCCAATAATTTGTCGCAAAATTCATTAAATATGAAAGATGACTTGAATTGACGGCATCTTTTACTGTAGATATGCAAAATTTATTTTCGATTGGGATATTATTTCTGGACGACCTAAAACGTCGAAATTTGAACCGGACCATTGTTTATCAACTTCATACTTGGCATACATGAAGTATAGGCAAAATTAAAATGTATGTGCTTCTATAAAATTTTAAAGTGTTTTATTTGAGAACAGGATGGTCCGAAAGATTTCTAAAAATTCAAACTCATTCAAACTACTTTGAAATCAAATTGTATGAGAACGGCTCACTCGGTATCAACTATTCTGTATGCGTTAGCAAGGTATAAGACAGCCCTATTGTTACTGTCAAAAATATTACAAAGTAAATTTGTTAAAAATGGCGTTGATGTCGTAGGTCAAGGATGTTGTGAAGTTTTTCCACAGTATGTAAGTTCCTACCTTTACACCAAATTTGTGATCTGAACTACCAATGCTAAACTCGACTACTTTTGACCGACTAAATCTTGAGCAAAACAGTATAGGTGAATAGGTGAAACAAATACTTGCTTTTTAGAAAAAAATTTAAGGCGTTTATTTTGAGAACAGACTGGTTCCAAAGTTTTTTACAAATCCAAACCCAGGTTATCTTTGAAATCTAATTCCAAGCTCACCTGATTTTATCACCTGATCACCCTATATCACCTTGTTTTATTTGACATATACTACTTGAATGACAAGTATGAAATTGACTGAACAAATTGAATTGAACCAAACTGGTTCAAACGGGAAAAGCGTTGGTCGTCTAGCTCACAAATTTAATCTAAAACTAAAACTTTGGATCTGAGGTTCCTATCTTTAAAAATAAATTTCTTTAAAAAACAAAAAATGCTGTCTTTTAGTTTTGGCATGTTGTAGGATAAAGTTAGAATTTTCATATTGTTCAAAAAAAATTCATAAAATGTTTGAACTACGGTCATGTTCAAAAAATTTCTTGATTAACCTTCGCGTGAATAGTATCTACCCGGGTAGATATCACGGTTCATGTAATTCAATAACTTTATGAGTTTTTTACCGATCATCATGCCTATATTCAGCTATGTGACTAACGTTTAAATTGATTTCGCAAAATCTAAAACAAAAATATTTTGGACTTTCTTTGACACTTATTTTTGATTTTTATGTTTTTTTTACACAAGAAAACAATATCTACCCGGGTAGATATGTAGGTAGATTTTTTTCTTGGGTTTTGAATGAACATTTTTACTGGTCAATGTGAAAAACAAGTAACTTTGTTTTTAAATACATCCTTTTATTGTATACTTACACAAAAGTAAAATAAATACATAGTAACGTTTGTTGATATTATGATTTATGTAAATATCTACCGGGGTAGATATTGTTCATATCAGTCGCTAAAAATATCTGTTCACGCGAAGGTTAATATTTTTATCTGTGTAAGCAAAATCTTACATGTGTTTTTTTCCAATATGTCAGTGTTTTACCTTTCCAATGCATATAAAACAGTTGATAGCGAGTGAGCCGAACTCTTGCAACTCCATTCCAAAGTAAACTCTGAATATGAATTTCCAGATGTGTTTTGGAAAGTCCGGTTCTCAAATTAAAGACTTTAAAAAAATTTTAAAAACACAGGTGTTTTTATTTTACATTCATTTCGTGTATTTCAAGTTTGAATTCGTTCCAAAATGGTCAAATAGTTCAAATAGTCTATCGGATATGAAGAGTGTTCTGTGCTCGAACCATTAAGGTTATAGTGCAAGTTGCAACTACAAAGAAATATGTACAACGAAATTATTGACTAACGTATTTGTTTAGCACTTGTTTGATACGCACGTTAAAATAAATTTAAAAAAATAAAAGATTTAATTTTATTTCTATGATCACTCAATATATTTCGTCTTTTTAGGACATCCTCGAGAGTAACCATTACTCCTGAGGATGTCCTAAGAAGACGAAATATATTGAGTGATCATAGAAATAAAATAAAATCTTTTATTTTTTAAAATTTATGTTAACGTGCGTATAAAACAAGTGCTAAACAAATATGTTAATCAACGAATTACGCCAAGAGCCTACGGCAAAAAAAAGTGTAAACGAAATTATTGACTATAGACGTATACTTTAGTTAATCTTACATAAATACTAACATTCTACAATAATAAATTAAACTTTAACTTTTGTTCATTTACAAAATTCAAAAAATAACATGTGTTGTAATGCTATGATACTCTTTTATAGTGATGTGTCGTGAACGGCCGAAGTTAATTGAACGGGTCACTTCAATGAACAAAGACCAATCGTTCAGTTAATAAAAGAAACGTCGTTCGTTGTTCAATAACCTTTTATGTACTTCGTCTTCAAATTTTCATTATGGTCAAATTTTGATTCCGATCATTGTGATATGTGAATTTGATTTTCTCCTCTCAAACATTTATTCATTATATTCAACAACTTCTCATAAAAAAGTGACCTGAAAAAATATATCGAACTAATCGCGCAGATTTTCGTAACAACATAAAAAAACCAATACACATTTAAAAATTATAAAAATTATACGCACTTCATCTAACAATGAATAGGAAAAATCATAAACCTTTATATGAAAATAACACTATCAATAACACAAAACTAATATCCAATCCAATAAAACAAAACCAACCTAACAATACCATTATACATTTATTAAAATCATAAATTCATGCAAGTTTCATTTTGCGACGATCGACCGAAAGAAATACATAACATACATACAAAACGATAAGTTCAAAGAAATATTCTTACGAAAAATCTATCATAGAGAACAATACTTCGAATTGCTCGAATTTACGCCTACCAAAAGAAATGACCTACGTATGTACACATGTTGCAACGATTAGTTCAAAAAAAATATTGTAATGAAAAATTTATCATAAAAAACAAAAATTGAACGGCTCGAATTTACTGTGTCTGTTTTACATACTAAATTCGAGCCGTTCAATTTTTGTTCTTTATGACAAATTTTTCATTACCATATTTTTTTTTATACACAAAATGATAAAAATAAACAAAATTATAAGTTCGAAAAAGATTTAAGATCTAAGAATGATTGAACATAAAGAATGAAAAATTGAAGAAATTTAAGAAAATCTAGTGCTTTTGAAAAAAAAGAAATGTATTTCGGTCAACTTTTACAAATTATGAATTGTGAAATGAAAATGACAAAAAAAATTGATTATGCAGATGACTTAATATATTAATGATTATGAAAAAAAAACATTTGTATGTACAAACAATAACATGTATGTTATTAAACTGTTTTTATTATTATTGTTAATTTTTGTTGGTGGATGGATGCTGTATAATAGAATTAATTTCATTTGAGTCTTTCAGATTTAATTTAATTTTGTTTGCAATATTGACTGTGAAATAAAATTGTTTGTTGTACCTTAGCTAAAGCGTTAAAAATTAAAAATTTACTACATGTCAGGACTTAAACATTATATTCCGTATTTTATAGTACAATTTTGTTTATAATAATGTTTTTTCTTTAAATCAATGTATGGAATGGCTGAGCATTTTTTTTATTGAATGTTAATTAGAGGATGAGATGTTAGACTCTATGGCTCATTAAAATGAGCTTGTAACAAGTTATAAAAGAGAATCCTTAAGACAAACGGTAGAAAACAAACAAATACAGTGTGGCTTGAAATAGTAGATGTGCTTCAATTTTATTAAATAAATTACATTAGTATATGAGCAATATTTTTATTTAAACGAAAAAGGTTTTCTCCTTTATTTCGCAACTCATCTTTTTTGCAAAATGTTTTGAATAGCCTTCGCAACTTTTTAGACGCTTTGGTCTTAGATTTATGTGGATTTTTGCTTGTTAATTAGAATGCGGTTCTTGGACGGGGCTTTTTTATTATTATTTTTGATTGAAATATTTAATATTTTTGCAACTGACCGATTGAACGAAGACCGATGTTTTTAAATCGGTCAGTGCGAATGAACGATCCGGTCCGAACGGATCACTAATTTAGCTGAGGTTACCCATCATTACAGTTTTTAATATTATATTGTTAGATAAAAAAAAAGGTCGACAGATCAGATATATATAAACAATAATAGAAATAGTTTCTCTGAATTTGGAATAATTAGGGGAATAGTATATAATTTACGTTGTATGCATATTGTGGGTTGCAAAAATTATTTTCTGCTTTTAAAACAAGTAGTTTTTGGAACGAAAAAGGAGATTGGGCTTCACATGCTCAAAAAGGTGTAAGAAAACTCCAGTTGTGTTCAAACGGCTTCCATTTATCAAATAGAACAAATTTCTACACATACATTGCAATTCTACCGTGTGTATAAATAAAACAAATAAAACAGACAGAGAAAAACCATCCAAATGCTACCAAGGAAAAGAAACAAAGGACCTTCAAAGTTTAATTTATTATTGATATTGCAAACATATATCAGGCAGAACTCAAAATATGAAGTACCCTATCGTCAATTCAGCATCAACGCTTCTGCGCATGATCAATTAACTTTATTTTGGTTTTGACTTAAAAAAAAAAACTATATTGGTTTCACATAGAAAGAAAGAGTACAACTGATTGTACACAGACATAACAACTAATTAAGTGATTTGAGGGGAAAATAACATGATACGTTATATAATTATATACAAATTATATACAGTGGAACGCTGTATACGATCAGATAATATTTTAAAACGATCTTAAGTTGCTTGATATTACGTAATTAAGGCATTATGAATTTGACTGTTTATTTTTATATTTTAAGTGAAAATGTATATTGAACAGATTTTTGTTACAAGAGGCCACCAAGCACAGTCCAAGCTAACGACATTTAATTGATTTTATTTATGGCCTGGGCAAGAACGTTTTGTGCGAGTTGTAGTTCGAGAGGTTATCAACGCAAAATGATAGACGGTCCCGTCAATAGGGTTAAATTGTTGGTAAAATAACGGAACTCTAATAGATAGTTTATAGGTTAAATCATTTTACATTTATTTTATTCAATAAAATATTTTATTAATTTATTCAGACAAACTTTTACAACTGGTGTATTTTAAGAAATAACCAACCAACCAAATAGATGTTCATTGGACTATCCTTAACTGCAGTTTTTATTAATCGATAAATTTTTACCATAAATCTTGAGACAAAAGCTTATGTCACCATAAAAACAATCCCATTTGCAATATTATAGTTCAACATTTAATAACAATCATTACAACACTTTGCAAATAAAGCAAAAAATAGAACAAAGCCAAATGCACTTAAATATATATATATAAAAAAATAAAATTCTAAATTATATACAAATGTATAGTTACAATATAGTTTTTCCAATTTAATATTTTTTTTTGTTTCCAAATGCTTTGGCTTAATTCCAAATATTAAAATACATACTTTCAAGTTGAAAATTTTCATCCATATTTAAAATTTAATATTTCATGTTAAAAATTTAATTTTGGATAGTTACCAATTTAATGTAATTTACAGTTATAGTTAAAGAATTTTTTCAAGATTTTGCTACTATGCAGTTTTAAAATTTTGAAGATCAAACTTAAATATAATTTTAATGAAAAACGTAATTACAGTTTGAATTTATTACTTGTTAAAGAGGAACTTGAGCCCAAATCTACATGGATAAAGAATTTAGTTGAAAATAAAATCAGATTATTATTGAATTTTACAACTCTAAATCAACCCATCGAATAACAAATTAAGCCTACCTGTCCATATTTGTTGAAGGTAAATCAGCATAAATATTGAAAGATTGCCTTACAAACTTTTCTTTTCCATTTATAGATATAACAAAAGACAAAAAAAATCAATGGCAAACACAGGAAAAGGTCAGTTATCGTTTAACGTAAAACAAAAGTGATTAGGAAACAAAGTAAACTTCTCCAATAAACCAAAATCCACAGATCCAGTAATAACTGTTACATTTATTATTCATCAATTAAACTCGATCAGACAAGAGTAAATAAATGAAAATCATTCAAGTGAAGAATTGATTTCATTCGAATAAAAATAACAGAGAAAAGAAGCGAAAAAAGATTTCCTATTTTTTATATAATTTTTTTTATACTTTTGAACGTATATTTTTTTTTGATGTATGATTTCGATTTTTTTTAAAACATTAAACAGTAACGACTATTGATATCGATTCTAAAATAATTGATATATATGAATTAAGTGGAAATATTCGATTCGAAGTTTTTCACCGTTCACTGCAATCAAAATAGATATAAATTAAATAATTTTTTCATTCCGTTTGCGATTTAATTAAAATTATTTCCTCGTTTAATGTTTTTCTTTGTCGTGTTTGCTTCATGGATATATCGTAAAGGAAATACCAAGAACAGAAAAACGTTTTTTTTAAGCTTTAATGCTTTTCAATTTTTGTTATTTGTTGTTGGAATATCTGTATGATAGAAGCAAGAAAAATTTATTGTTTAGTGATATTCAATTGTAATTTAATTTAATGACTTCCAATTTTCTTCGAGAGTTATTTCAAAATCATGAATGTATTTAAATGTTTAAAATACATTTATCTATGCATATGTACGAGAGTGTTTGTATTTTTATTTTTATTCGATAAAGAAAATATATCATTAAATAGAAATATCTTTGAAATTGATTGTTTAGTGGAAACGTTCTCTATTTGAGTCGGAGAAAAAAAAATTTATTTTAAAATAATTGATTTGGAATAAAAAAACTTTTTTTACTATTCAAATCGTAAGCTTTTAGATAATATAGTCGTCATTCATCTAAAAATCGTAAAATTGATATTCAATTTCCGTTTACAACTCTGCAGTTAGTCTCACAACAGAAATATTCATTCGTTAAAGTAAACAAAGTTTAAACAGCGTTTAACAAAAAAAGTTGGTTCTCTATTTAGTTTCATATTATTATTATGTTGTGAGTTTTGTTATTGTTTTGTGCAACTTTTGAGAAATTTGTGCATAAAATTCAACGAACATTCGCATGTATAGTAGAATTTTTTTACCAGCGAACACGAAATTTGTTTTTATGCGAATATTCAGTGTCTCGATTAAAATATTAAAAAAAACTGTTGGGGTCCCATAGAAATGGACAAAAAAGACGCATAAAATTAATAAATTACTATTGAAATTAAAACAATTATAATAGAAAAGCAAAAACTAGTAAAAATATTAATGATTTTGTAGGTAATATAACAAAATTTTGATAATTAAAAATAATTATTTTTTTTTTTTAATAAAATGTGTTGTGTAGTAGGAATTACAATATGTATCACAATAACACATAAAAACCGTTTCAGGCGAAGCTCCCACAACAACATACGTTCAAAGGTGTTGATGGACGTAAATCTTTCTGTTTTTGCTTTTTTATATTTTGTGTTAAAGAATGAATAACTAAACAAAAAATCCTATCACTGACAAAATATGACATAGGCCAATATTTTATGATAGATAAAATAGATAAAATATAACAAAATTAAAAAGTAAATAGCAAATTTTTACAAAAATTTGCTGAAACAAAACAAAAATGTAGTTGCCAATAATCCAGCCGGTTGCATATTCCTTGATCCTGTGACGCACTGTCTTTCTTAAAGATTAAAGCCCACACATAGTTATATGAAGGCTCGTTTCTTCAAGGAAGCAATAGCGTCTCATCATCAAGGATTATTTCACAGCTAAGATTGAGGGTGCTACCGTTGACTGAATACAGTTCATCCGCCACCACCCCTAAGATGTCACCTTGGCTAGTGATATCTCACTGCTATTGCCAAAGGTATGTGATATCTCACGTTAACTCGTATGTCAATAGCAGGGACTGGAGAACGCGGGATTGTCACACCCGTAGATCAAAAATAAAAAAAAAAAAATAAAAACTGATCCCTCCATGCGGAAAATTATATTAAAAATAACGACGCATATGTAAACAAATATCACAACAAACAAATGGTACGAACTAGGAAGAGAAATTTAACTAATATAATTTTTTGAAAACAAATATAACCCAAAATAAATAAAACATCTCTGTTTTACTTTTTATCTCATCTTTTATCTTTTATCTATTACATTAAAACCAGGTTAGTATAGTAGAATTTTTTTGCCAGCGAATTTTTGACAGATAGGACTGTCAAAAATTCGCTGGCAAAGAAATTCTACTATACTAACCTGGTTTTAATGTTTTATGAAACAAAAAATTTTGTTAGGTTCCGTGAGAAAAAGATTGAGCCCTACGTTTTGTCCCAATTGGAAGGGGTAACAGCTGTTATAACCACCCCTATGGAAAAAATTTGACGAAAATAATTCATAGCTCTGCCAGGGTGACCCATAGAGGGATCAAATGCATGAACAGGATTTTATTATTTTTTCCTCCACAACACTTATTTAAAACATACCTACCCTCTATCTGTCACCCTTCCGGGGCTCACCCTACAAAACTGACTTTGACTAAATTTGCTGTGACTGCCCTAATGTGACCCCTAGATGGATAAAATGTATGACCAGGCCCTAAACTTTTTTTATCCTCAAAATTTTCCTCCAGCACACCTACCCCCTATCTTTCACCCCTTCCGGGGGCGGGCGTGCTTCCAATACAAAAAAACTCAAAAACTGAAGAAAAAGTTAAAAAATAATTCATAGCTCCCCGGCGTTCGCAAAATGTAACACACCAACTGATGAAGATAGCGAAGAAGAAGATGCTTAAGGATTTGCTCATTTGGCTGACCCTGTCGCGATCCATCACAGTGACGTAAGAAAACTGACAATGAAACTGAAAGACGTCAACGAAAACTTCATAGAAACAGACTGGAGCAGTGTCGTCACATCAAGCCCAAAAACATTTTCCATTCGCTTCGGCTTGTCACATAGTTTTTTGAACTATCCTCCGGCCATTTGGGATGACCTCAACGACTGTATAGATTATAAAAGCTCTCAAAATTATCAAGAAATTGCTAGTGGTCAACGACACGACTGAGAGAGGTGTGAAGATGGTGCAAGACTACAACGAGGGTCTGTGTGGGAATGAAGACTTGAAACCTGACTTGCATATTAGTCATCGCCAATTATAAGGCGCAATTCCAAAAAGCGACAAAATCAAACTTAACTAATCTTATTTTATGTAAATACGGTATTTCTTGTTTTACTTATTATTCTCAATAACTTTTGAAATAAATGCACTTTTCTATGATAGCAGATGAAAATTCTATTTTCAAGCATGCTTAATCCCCTGTGAAAATGGTTTATTTTCCTCTAGTGTAAAAAGAATAACAATTTGTAGTTGCTATGGTATTTTCATATAATTTTACAAAGTTTTTAAATCAAAGCAACCATAAAAAAAAGAATATGAATTTTGAATGTTATTTTGTCGATTTCTGATTTAGTAATTCAAAATAAATATCGTTTTTCGCAAACGGCTGTAAAGTTTAACTTTACTGCCGCTAGGAAGTTAGCTAAAGTCTTACTTTTTAGCCTGAAAGCAAAAGTAACGTCTAGCGAGAGTAACGCCATTTTTATTTTATATTACGGAGGCTGTAAAGTAGCATTTGTTATTTGTTAGTTTGTTATTTTTTCATACTTATTGTATAACCATGACAACAAAATAACAACTATTTCAATTTGATTATGAAATTTTGAAAAGGCTGCTTTGATAAAAAACTTTTATTCATACAAATTTAAATGTTTTTTTCTCTTTTTTGGAAGTAATTATGACGATACAAGTTCATATTTATAAAAAGTTTGATGTATTAATTTCAGATTTATAAAAAATTTAAACGTTTGCCGAAAAAATAGTGTATTTAATTCGGAGCTAAAGTGACTTTTTGTGTTTCGTCTATAATTGTCAAACTATAGACTCAACACAAAAAGTATCACTTTAGTTCCTAATTAAATAATGTACTGTTATATATTTACTATCACAGAAAAAATTGAATTTCTTAAGCGAGATAAAAACATTTTGCTTTCGTGAAATTGGCCCACTTGACGCTAACGCGTTTTTTCTATCTAACGCAAATTTTCTCTCACGAAAAAACAGCGTTTAAATCTCTTATAGCAAAATGTACTATTAACTGTCTCAGAGCGTAAAAATAACTAAATAGTAGATTTTATATAGATGAAATCCCACTTTAGGTGTTTTTGTAAGGGGACCTCCAGAAGTGAGGAATATCGGGGGTAGGTATGATCGTAAGAAATGTTGGGAAGGAAAAATTAATAGAGAGAGAGCTATGAATTATTTTTTTTCATTTTTTGTATGGGAACCCCCAGAAGGGTTTCAGATATGAAGTAGGTGTGCTGCATGGAAATGTTGGGAAAGAAAAAATATTAGGACTTGGTCATACATTTTATCCATCTAGAGGTCACTTTGTGGTAGTCACAGCGAATTTAGACAAAAAATCAGTTTTTCAACTTTTGTAGGAGCTCCGAAAGGGTGGCAGATAGAGGGTAAGGATGTTTGAAAGAAATGTTGGAGAGGAAAAAATAAAAAGACCTATTCATATAATGGATCCCTGTAGGGGTCACCCTGAAGAACTATGAATTATTTTCGTTAATTTTTTGCCAAATTGACCAACTTAGGGGCCGTTATGGCAGCTGTTGCCCCCTCCTATTGGGACCAAACTTTGGCTAAATTATTTTTTCACGGAAACTTACAAAATTGGCCCGTAGAATCTATCAATATCTAGAAAACACGCACTAAAACTAGGTTAGTATTAGTACTGAATTGTCCGTTGCTACTCCACCGTACATTATTCACCTGATGAGATTGTTAAAACCTCGATTATTTTCTTAATCTCTAATACACAAATTTTATTGTTTCATATCTTCTTAAAATGTAAAATTTTTAAAATAACAATAGTTAAGATAATGCTTTTTGACTATATTTTATTTTTGCACAAGAATAAAAATGACTTCTCAGTCTACTCGACTATTTTCAGATTTCTAATATTTTTCCGGGTATTTTTATATAAACAAAACAAAAACTGAATGTTTGGTTTATAAAAAGAATGGTAGATATACAGATAGAAATGTAATTATCGATGGGCTTAACCCAAATTAAAATGTGCAGTTAATTTTTTGCATGAACAGCATTTTCTCATTAGCTTCTTCTACTTTTAAACCACATTACGTAGATGCAACTCATGCATTCACCAAAAAACCTTTCATCTTCCCCTGGTATTGGTATTAAATCAAATACAATACAATACAATTAAATGTGCCTATATATCAGGTTTTCTTATCCATTAGATTTAATTTCTTATGAAATCTAAAACTTCCTTTCACACATTTTACTTTGTATTATTGTTTTATGAAATTTAAGTCATTAACAATAAATTTCCTGAACAAATAAGTTATTTTGAGACCCACATCTTGGATTGGAATTAGAGTGAATTGGATATTATAGAAAAAACGTCTTATGAATAAATTCAACAGTTAGGACGGTCTCATTGGTGTCACCTATCACATGTCACAACATTATTAGGTTTCAATTTCAATTTTATTTTGGTAATAGAGTTGGTTTTCTAAGTGAAGTCTTAAATGAAAATGATATGTTAACGTAAATCAATAGAAAAAGTTGTGGCATGGCAGGCAAATCCCTCAAAAACCTAAGTGGTGTACTAGGAACACGGTTTTGTTTCGATATCTTAGTTCTTTAAAAAAATTTATTAAGAGGTCGGTCGATAGAACCCACGTTCAATTCGAGTTAGCGTCTGGATGAAGTAGCATGAGCGATCAACTGGTGAACATTTGGTACACCAGATCTCGTATTAAATGTTGACCTATAGTTTTGCAGTTGTTAGAGGAAAACCATTTTAAGTAAAAATTAATTCAAAGAATAATGACACAAGGTTCAACAAAGCAGATAGACTCCAATTTTTAAAAAGCTTTCGCAAAGTAATTCTACATTCTGTTATGTCCATGCTATTGCCTAAATGACAAACTAGATTTATATCAAAGTTTTTTTTTTATAGAAAGTTGAACATGTTTAAAGTTAAATATATATAATTTTACTGCTATAGCCGAAGGTACAATGCTAACTGAGGCTTAGGTAAATGATTGATAATTCTTTGTGTAATTTGAGGACATTAACCTTAAAAACTTGTACAATAAAGTTATCCGGAAAAATCCCAGAAGGTAAGGAATTTCAAAACTGTGAACTCTATTGAAAAAATCACGCTGAAATGCCACTGTTTTAGTTATGTGAACTATGAATGGGCGGTGGTGATGGAAGTTCTAACTCTCGTTTATGAAACTCCTGTCTTTTTATATTTTTGTCTCTATTTTCCTACTAAAAACCTTCTTCTACAAATTTCAATTACAATTTTTTTTTAATTTTTTTTTATTTTTAGCTAGAATGATTAATGGGGAAAAGAGGTTTCATCTCTGAAAATAAATTTTGTTAACTGGAATACTTTTATACGTTTGGTGAAGAAGACCACAGTTGTGGGTCTCTCTTGACATGAGTTGGCCAGTTGTTTGTTTTTGTTGGTCAATAGACCGTTTATTTTCATACTATTTGCCCATAGTTCTTGAATGAACACAATACCGTGAGCATCCTGTTGAATAAAACGGTTTAAATTAACTGAGGCCATTCATGGTCTGTGCAGGTTATTTCGTTAATTTTTTTGAAACGGCTATGGTGATCCAGCAGAGGACTCGGAGTCTCCGGACTAGGCCCAGAGGCTCCGAGCAATCGCAGGACTGCGGGCCTAGAGATTTCATATTTCAACTAGCGACAGTCATGTGGATACGTGAACAACCGTCCCTCAATTCAGCAAAAATTAACCAGTATGCATGCATTTGAGACAGAACAGACAGACCAAGAAAAATTGAATAGAAAAGACTCTGACGACCTAAGATCGAAGAAGCCAAGACCGTCACATCCACACCAATACTATATTTAATCTACATAAAAATATACACATACAAAATTATACACAGGTTTTTCAGATCCAACTCTTCACGACCTTCGTTATTCCTAGCATGTCATTTAAGTATCTTAATTAAATGCAATTAATAATGTTCAATATTAATGTTGCGCCAAATAAAAAGACGATAGTTGAACAATAATTATAAAATCAAAATCTATTCACTGTAAATATTGTGATGAAATGCAAATTGTATCGTTGCTCAGTAATCATAAAATCACCAATACTACAATGTAAATGTTGCGTCGAACAAAAAGGTGATTGTTGAAGAAAAGTCAATTTAAACAAAAAAAATAATAGTAGGTTCAATTATTCTGTTTGCCAACGAGCAGTTATACCACTTTTGTTTATTGAAAAAAAAAAATATTTGTAATTAATTGGTGTCAAAACAATTAACAAACTAAAGCTGGGACCAACAAGCAAAAAAAAAATCAACCATAAATGGCGGTAAAAGTTGTCTCTTTATGGTTCAGAACACCAATTTTTTTTTATTTTTTATATATTTCGTCATTGCTATTTTTATTCTTTCACAATCTCTCTGATCCAAACAAAAGTATATCCTTAAAATAGTGTTTCATTGAATTATAATTAAAAAAACAAATTATTCACTAATATTAGAAAATAATAAGTTATACCTTTAGTCTGTTATTGTTTGAAAAACTTTATTGTTTTAATGTGGCACATCGACGACAATCCATTCACTACCTCAAATAAAAAATTTTCTTATTAATTAATTCAACTAAAAATTCTAATATCACTTAGAAAAAAATTCTTATTGTTATTGTTACAAAAAGATTAGTTAGTCCCTGGGCCAGTGCCGATTTCATGTGATGATTACCACGCATATTTAATACTTCGCGAAGCGCCTGTCCTTGACAAGCCCGAAAACATTTGTTCTGCGATTTTTCTCAAATCGTCCGTTTTTGCGTTCGGCAGGCTCCAAAAAATCCCCATTGCACGGGATCTTGTAAATTTTTGTTTTTTTTACTATGCGGGGTGGAAATTTGATTTAGAACACGAGGGTAACCTTGTCCGACAAAAATTTGTCTGCTATTTTCTAGTCCGACAACCCAAACATACCAAAATGTCAGTTGTCGGACTCGATAATAGCAGACACATTTTGGTCGGACAAGGTTACCCTTTTGTTCTAAAACAAATTTCCAACCCCCACAGTTTAAAAAAAAATTGTGATAGCAAATTTACAAGATCGCGGGCAATCGGCATATTTCGGAACTTGCCGAACGCACAAGCGGCCAATTTGAGAAAAATCGCAAAACAAATATTTTCGGGCTCGTCAAGCACAGGCACCTGTTCAAAATATGTGGTAATCTTCACATGAAATCGGCGCGGGCCAAGAGACTAGATAGACTCACTATCGAAACGGAATTGAATCAACGGTAAACAAAAAAAAACTTAATTCGAGAAAAACTACAAAGAAAATTCACAATTAGTAACATATAATAATTTTTTTCTTATTTGATTCAGTGTACGATAATCAAAATATCGCGATAATTTTGATTAAGCCGGTTTTTAAAAACACAAGTTTTGTTAATTTTATCTAACATTTTCAAAATTCACTACAAACAAATAAAATAGAAACACTTTTTTTTATTTCAAAATTCACGATGAAATCCTTTCTTGTTGAATTTGAACGACCAACTTATCTTTTACGGTCCAGTATATTCACGGAACTGTTGACTATATAGAATGTACCATCCAATATACAGAGTTTTTTTTCAAATTTCAAATCGATGTATCGCTGTATGTATTTGACAGATTACATACAGCAATGATAATTAGGAACCAGTAATTATGTTTAAGGTTTACTGAAAAAAACAACTACAATACAACTTTACCAAAAATTATTCAAAGATTACCTAATACAACCCTGATTTGCATGAAAAAACAATCATTTAAAATTTTTTGAAATACAAATCAGCTGATCACCAATGTCAAGTTTCATTGTCTTGTGAAAAAAGCTATAGCATGTTGAAAATATTACAGTTAACGAAATTGAAGAGTAGGCGTCGCTTGTATAATTTGTCTACCTACACCGTTTCCAAAGAACATAACGTTTCAACGAATGAACTTTCTTATCTGACTAAACAGCGTTCGAACAGGACGCTATAGTTCGCACGTTCGGGGTAAGGTTGGTGTGTTTGGCACGTGGGTGTTTTAATCCGATTGAAAAGAATTTGCTTGTCGATGTTTGCAGGCTAGCAGATGCTGATATAGAAACGTTCCGTGCCGAAGCAGTTATGCACGGTTTTTTGTTTGCGACCGGAAACCCCAAATATATGGATCCAGTTGCTGACACATTCTCGCTAGAACTGGACACTGCTTTTCCAGTCTCGCAGTTTAGAGATGGTGTGGCCTGAACTTGCACTTTTTGAGTTCTTTCTTAGATACTGCGTAATGACAGAACACCAGCAACACAAGATCCTTCTCAATAAAATGGTTCAGATGCTGCATGATCTCGGCTTAATGTCCTGGTTTTGTGCACGCACCGAGTCATCTCATAATCTTTTCTGTTGATTCCTTGGCGTAGTCTGGAAGGTAAGTTATGAGTCTGAAAGTTGAGGTTACTCTTCCTTTTTAAAGTACTTAGATTTAACTCCCCGTTTTATGTCATCTGTTTGTAGCGTCACAGCAAAGCCTCAACCAACCATTACCGTAACAGCATTTGAAGTGAGGTACAATAACCTTGTATTCTTGTTCTACTGTCAAAGCCGAGTAGCCAGTTAAAATAATTTTAGAATTGCACAGTCTTGTATTGCTTCCTCCCCAAAGAGACCTTTATTGATTAATGGTTTTTTGTTTTTTACTTGTGCTTTTTGTTTAGTGGTAAGAAGGTATGGGGATGACTGCTGTTTTGTCAGAAGTCTGGATTCGGGTCACTCAATCCGACTCTATTGGACATGTGGTTTTCAGCTACCTTTCGATATATATACGACGTGATGGTTGCTGCCAACAGTTTAGATTTGCTCTTGTATTCTGTGTCACATCCGTTCTCAATCCCGACTGCAGATTCCGAATAGGAATCAGAATCGTCTGTAAACAGATGTTCTTCTTTGTCCGAGAAGTTAGACATGCTAGAGCTAGATCACTCTTTTTTAGTTGTTTCATTCTGACATGACCTTAGTTCTTGGTGAGATAGATCTACTATCGTCGAACCAAATATTTGTGTTGCGCAAATGTAGATGTGCTGATGAATCAAAAACGATCTTCGAGCCACGCTAGTATGAATTTGATAGGTTTGGTGATGCATTAGAGAAGTTTCGCTTTCATATTTGTTTTCTATTATCTTCCATCAAAATGTGTGTTATATGTAGGGAATAGAAAGGTATGCCGCTGCAGAGCTCTGTACTGTGGTACGGTTTGATTTGAACTGAAGAGCGATCGATATTCAGAGCTGCGTGCTAGTGTTCAAACATCCTCTTGACCATCCAGCTCTCAGTATGCGTTACTCTCAGCTTGTGATTTGGATTTGATCCTATAGCTTCGAATTTTACTTAATCGGCAGAGTCACCCAAGTTATCGGCAGTTATCGGCAGGCTTACCCAAGTCGTTAGGTGCTTGGGTGACCCTGCCGATACAGCTCCTAAGACCTTTGACTTTACTGAGTCCCATTACTATATTAAAGTGCCAAGTCTATGATAAGGGCAAGTACCACTTAATACCTACTGTTACTCTTCTGTGGATGGTAGGATGATACTAAGCACAACTCCTTGTGATGCTCCTGTTACCACTGATTTCAAAGGATAGACATTCCCACGACTAATACTTTATGCACTCCAGTTTTAATTGTATGTAAATTTTTATTGTTATATTTTCTTTTGTATGGTGTTCCTAGAAGGACAAGCATATCTAAACGGTGGATTAAACCACTGTATAGCCAACTAAGGGAAAAATAATGGAAACCACCTGGTGTTTTATTCGCTCTGTTAAAGATTGGATTTTGTTAATGGTGTTTACCGACGTGAATTTCAGTATGGATTGCACAATATTTATATCAGAGCCATAATTGCTTGTTTTTTGCATGGATTATCGTTGACAGCCTTCTTTTTGTAATCTTTAGGAACTTGGGATCAACATCTATATTTTCTTTTTTGGAATAAAGATTATGAAAATGACATCATCATAATTTTTGATACTTTCGAGATACAAACATATTTCAAAGAGGTTAACTGGTTAGGAGAAAACATTGAATATAAATTGTGAAAATTGCGCCACCTATCCCTAGCAGATATTTGTTAGGACTGAAATAGGGCTCTTATAAGATTTGCCCTAGTTCGACAAGGCCCTGATCAGGGTGGTTATTTTGTAGTGTTATCTCACTAGGTGAGATAAATAGTGAGATAAAAAAATTATGTTTAAATGATTTCTTTTCTCTAATATAATCGATCAAAGACAAATTTTATCTCATTTTTTATCTCACCTAGTGAGATAACACTACAAAATAACCACCCAGGTGAAAAAAAAAGTTAAACCCTAGTAAAACATTTCGTATCAGGCCCAAATTCTCTAACAAGGGGTCAAATACGACAAACTAAAAAAGTGCTGGATGTATTCGAATAAAGTTAACCTTAATAGGGGTTTCTAATTCAGGCTCGGAACAGACCCATATCAACATACTCTAAAAGGGTTTGCCCTTGCTAAATTTATCAGGCCCCGATCACACTTTGACTGCATTCAGGCTTTACCTAACCAAATTCTGCTCTGGATATTAATAAATTAACATATGTTGGAGTTATGTTTAAATGTTTATTAAAACCATAAAAATTGAACAAATAAAAGCTCTTCAAAGCCCTTATAGTCCAGTCATTATAGGTTTTAACTGCGGAAAAATTCCTATTGAGCTGAATTTTTGTTTACACCTTTATTACGGCATTTTAATGAATATGTGAAAAATCGACATTGATATCATGCCGGCTAAAAAAGTTATAGAGGTCAAAAGGTCGCGAAAATCAGTCTTCCGCGAATATCTCGCGACCTATTGGTCAGAGGTCAACTGAGGTCTTAGCAAAAATTGTTCATCGTGAAATTATCTACAAAAAATGATGGGACCATTTTTATGTAAGATCAACCGTTTTTCAGCAGAGCGCTGAGAAAGCGACTACATTATGATTTTGCACTCGTTTCCGCACCACCCTCGAGGTAGAATGCAAGGCGCGTTTTTTTTACATGGTTTCCCCAGTAAGCATAATCCATAGATATGTAATAAAAGGTTTTTTATTTAAAACTGAAGAGTTTTTTATTTAAAAACTGAAAAATACAACAAAAAATAAACTTATTACTAACTTATACTAATATATATATATATATATATATATATATATATATATATATATATATATATATATATATATATATATATATATATATATATATATATATATATATATATATATATATATATATATATATATATATATATATATATATATATATATATATATATATATATATATATATATATATTATATATAAATATATAATTATGTGTCCCACCAAATCAGCTTTGTTTTAATTGTCACAATCAAGCACCGGAATTAGGTTATTTATGGTCTAAAAAGCATTCCTGAATTTTTTCAGATTTTTAAAAAAAATTTTACCACTCGCCATTTTATTTTTTATGTTCAAAGGGCAAGAAAAACGAGATACAACCACCTTTTCGCATATAACTTTTTCAGTTTTGATTTTACAAAAAAATTGTGTGAGCAAGAGTTGTAGATCTTGTACAAATACATCGAGCTTTTTTTTGTTTATACGAAAAAAAAAATTTTAAAGCTAAAAGAGGTCGATTTTTATAGTCGAATTTTAAAAAAATCACTAATATCATTAATCACTAATCGCTAATACACTAATTAAAAAAATCACTAAAACTCACTACTACTAAGTTTTTCGCCTATAACTATTTCGTTGTTGATTTAAAAAAAATTGTGTGAGCAAAAGTTGTGAATCTTGAAAAAATACATCGATTTTTTTCTTTATTTAAGCAAAAAGAAATTTTTTCAAGCTTAAAAGAACGATTTTTTGTAGTCGAATTTTAAAAAAATAACTAATATCGTTCGTTTTTCATCTATAGCTATTTCAGTTTTGATTTTACAAAAAAAATTTGTCAACAAAAGTTGTAGATATTAAAAAAATACATCGATTTTTTTCTTTGTTCATGCAAAAAAAAATTTTTACAAGCTTAAAAAGAACGATTTTTTGTAGTCGAATTTTAAAAAAATAACAAATATCGTTCGTTTTTCGCCTATAACTATTTCAATTTTGATTTTACAAAAAAAATTATGCAACTAAAAGTTGTAGATCTTAAAAAAATACATCGGTTTTCTTCTTTGTTCAAGCCAAAAAAATTTTTTACAAGCTTAAAAAGAACGATTTTTGTAGTCGAGTTTAAAAAAAAAACAAATATCGTTCGTTTTTCGCCTATAACTATTTCAGTTTTGATTTCACAAAAAAATTTCGTTAACAAAAGTTGTAGATCTTAAACAAATACATCGATTTTCATCTTTGTTCAAGAAAATAAAATTTGCGAAAAACTAACGATATTAGTTATTTTTTTTAAATTCTACTACAAAACATCGTTCTTTTTAAGCTTGTAAAAATTTTTTTTTGCTTGAACAAAGAAGAAAATCGATGTATTTTTTAAGATCTACAACTTTTTTTGACAAAATATTTTTATAAAATCAAAACTGAAATAGTTATAGGCGAAAAACGAACGACATTTGTTATTTTTTTAAAATTTGACTACAAAAAATCGTTCTTTTTAAGCTTGAAAAAATTTTTTTTTGCATGAACAAAGAAAAAATCGATGTATTTTTTTAAGATCTACAACTTTTGTTGACAAATTTTTTTTTAAAATCAAAACTGAAGTAGTTATAGGTGAAAAACGAACGATCTTAGTTGTTTTTTTAAAATTCGACTACAAAAAATCGTTCTACTCCAAAAACGGTTGATCTTTCAGAAAAATGCTTCAATCATTTTTTGTAGATAATTTGACGATGAACAACTTTTGCCTCTGACCAATAGGTCAGTCACCAATAGGTCAATAGGTTTCTGTTGCCTCTGACCAATAGGTCGCGAGATATTCGCGAAAAACTGATTTTCGCGACCTTTTGACCTTCATAACTTTTTTAGCCGGCACGATATCAATGTCGATTTTTCACATATTCATTAAAATGCCATAAAAAAGGTGCATACAAAAATTCAGCTCAATAGGAATTTTTCCGCAGATTGGGGCTTAAAACTTCTAAAATGACTGGACTATTACAGAATATATAAATCAGTTTAATGATTAAAAATTGGGAAAATCTATAACAATAACGTTTGTGCTTATTATGACGATTAAAAAACATTTGCGTGCAATGAACAAGAATATAATAAAAATCGAATAAAATTTGTTTATTTTTATGATTCGATTAATGATATCACGCACATAGAAAACATCAGCAACATGACGTAATAAAATAAACTCTCTGATACGTACCCGAAAAATGAAAATATAATAATTGGATATAAATCTGTTAGATACCTCAAAACGTACAACATCCATACGTATGTAAATGCATAAATATAAGTAAACCTACGTTTTTCTTACCATTCTTAGATTATTCATGCTTTTCGAACATGAAAATGCATAAAAACAATAAAAGAAAACCTTCCTACTCGTAAAAGCAAATCGTTTTCATGTTTTCTTTTTGTTTTTCTCAATAAAAAGTAAAGTGAATAAGAAACTTAAGCAAATTGTCAATTTTAACAAAATAAATAAATCAAATGGAATTAAACTGTAGGTTTGTGGAAAAACTCGGTTTTCGAAGAGAGAAGAAAATTTATATAGTTTTCGATTTAAGAATAAAACAAAATAAAAGAAAAAGCTATTCGAAAATTAATTAAATTGTTTACGTTGTGATATAGACGTTTTTTTGTTTTCATGGTGTTGTTGTTATTGGAAGTAAATCAATGTTTTTTTTTGTACACTTTGTAGAGAGTTGACATAATAAATCTTTTGTTATTTGTTCTGAATTGAAAATACAAAATTTTAAATGACTGCAAAGTGTTTTAATTTAACGGAAGACTTGAACACGTAACTTTTATTCAGTTTTGTGGAAACGGCTTTAATGGATTTAATATTTTTTTATTGCAAAAAACTTATCAATCAAAAAGGATATTAGACATACAATACATTGTATTGTTTTTTATTTTCGTAGTTTAATTCGTTGCGAACACTATGTAATTCACATTGAAACGGTTCTAACAATTAATTGCATTTGATTTAATTAATGAAATAAATTAACGGTAAATACATATACATTACCGAATTTTAAAAAAAAAGTCAATTCGGTAAGCAATTTTGTGATAATATGTGTCGCATTTTGAATCTTTTTTTGTCAAGGAAGCTCTGAACGTTTACTCTCTTTAAAACATTACAGTTCCACAATTGCATTAAAAAGTTCTCATCAAAATTCAGATATTGAATATGATAAATTTCACCATTTCTGGCAACATTTTTACAGTACACTTAGTACTTTTATTCCAATTGACGTTGTTCTAATTGATTGTTCAAGGAAATCATCTCTTTCTTTTGAAATTGACTGTTTTATATCCAAAAAATATCTCAATATCAGTCTTTATTTTTTCGATAGTGTTAATTTGTTTTTACCGTAAGGAGCCTTCGATCAGTGGATATAAAGTTTTATTCAAATTTCGTACTCATTTAAATTAAAAATTTGCAAAACTGGCTATCATACTAAAACCTTAAGTCTTAATAGTATAAATGTTTAACAATAAACCTGTTTTAATTCCTCGCTAAACAAAAACAAAAAAAAAAATAAACATTCGTTAACTAACCACAAAAGAGTATAAATTCATAAACAAATCCAAATCCAGAATAAAAATTTTAACAGTAATTTAAAAAGCTTAAAAGGAGCTAAAACTTTTGAAAATAAATATTATGTTTTTCTTAAACAAAAAAAGAAAGGAGTGAAAACTTAAATGTCACAGAACACAACAAACAAAAATAATCAAAATTTTAAACCTCAAAAATATTATTCCATTTGATGATTTCAAAAATTTAATTTGGATTAAACTTTTGGTGTGTTGTTGGAATACTTAAAAATAACTGCTATTATTATCGTAAATAGGATTAACCCTACTCTATGCGCTTTAGTTGTAAAAAATGTAGAGAAAACTTAAACGAAAACTAAATGATTATAACTGACTTTTGTTATGAATTTCACTAAATCTTTTAGAAAATAATGAAAGATTTTTGATTGTTTTAAAAGTTTTGTGCTTTTGGTTAAAGTATAGTTGAACAATTGTTTATTAGTCGAAGTTAAATAAACTTTTAAATAAACGATAAAACATATCAAATCTTCGTCTAACTGCATTTTTTTATGATAGCAAAATAGTATTCCATTAAAGTACAAAACAAATATAGTTACAATTAACAAATCAAATCAAATTCAAAGATTTATTTTATTGTATCCTTGAGCAAAATTTGTTTTCCTTTTTTCGGTATGTTGTAAACTAAGGATATCATATGTCACACACATATCTGGTATCTGGTATCTGGTATTTGTTATCGGGTATCTGGTATCTGGTATCTGATATCTGATATCTAGTATCTGGTATCTGGTATTTTGGTTTCTTTTATCTGATATGTGGTATGTGGTACGTGGTATTTGGTATATGGTATTTGGTACCTGTTTTCTGGTATTTGGTATCTGGTATCTGGTATCTGGTATCTGATATATAGTATCTGTTATTTGGTATCTGGTTTTTGGTATCTGGTATCTGGTGTCTGGTATTTGGTATTTGGTATCTGTTTTTTGGTAATTTTTATGAATCGAATTAACATGGTTAGCATTGGATCCTACAATATAACTCAATGGATTTGAATATTTCCAGTAACTATTTTGATCGTTTTGTCATACTAAATATTCAAAATAATGAATGAACGACCAGCAGCCAAATTCTGTAACTGTGATGCGGTGAAGTGATAAAAATTTCTTCGTTTCTTTTCATTAAAAAACTTATCACTTCACGGCTTCACAATTACAGAATTTGGCTGCAGGTCTGGAAACACATACATATACCGAACAGCGTACAGGAAACGTAAACTTCGTCCGAAATCGAATGGTAACTTCTAAATAATTTTCTAATTGTTTGTTTAAGAATCTAGATACTGGTCGTTTACTCAATTAAAACCAGTAGAAATTAATTAAATTAAAAAATTACAAATCGAATATTACTTTGAGAAATACGTAAATTTGAGTAAAAATCTATATTGAAATACACATTTTTAAAAAAGAATAAAGCCATTTTTAAAATTAAAAAATTACTTCGGTCTGAAAGACCTAAGTATTACATTCATGAGCCAAAAGTGAAATTCTTACCCCCACTTTTTTGACATTTCTCGACGTTTTAGGGCCTCCTGATTCTAAAAAAGCAAAAAATTTTTTCTAATTTTTTCAATTTTTTCTAAAAATAGGTATATTCAAGGGATAGGTCCGAAAGGACGCTGTCTTCGATAACTGTACCGGAAGTGTGTCAAAAAAATCATTATGTGTGTCAAAAATAGCAAATTTTCATATTTTTGGCTTAAAAAAGTCCATTTTAAGTGATTACGAGTAGGAACATTAGATTTGGAGAAATCTTGATGGTAGGGATTGGTATGTGAGACCAAAAACTAGATTATTGCATTATAAGTTTGTCAAAAAAATGTTGTCAAGTGTGTCAAAAGAAAGACTTTTATTTATTTTTCTACCTAATTTTTTGGAAAAAAAATAAAATTAATTGTTTGTTTGAAATGAGATTTTATTATTATTATTGAGAATTATGGCATTATAAGTTTGTCAAAAAAATGTTGTCAAGTGTGTCAAAAGAAAGGTTTTTATTTATTTTTTTATCCAATTTTTTTAGAGAAAAATAAAATTAATAGTTTGTGTGACATAAAATTTTATTGTTATTATAGAGAATTATGGCATAATAAGTTTGTCAAAGAAATAATGTCAAGTGTGTCAAAAAATGATTTCATTTATTTTTTTAGCCAATTTTGGGGAAAAAAATGTAGGTTTTTTTATGACGTAAATGTAATTGAAATTGAAATTGGAATAGAAATTTGGAATTTGTTATTTTTTTATTTTTAATGCTATTTATTTCAAATAATTCAAAATTATAATAGTTTTATTTTTTTTTCACTGTCTATCCCTGACATACCAACACAATTCCGAAAATAAATCTTCTTCGTTTGGTGATGTTTCTTCGAATTTTTTTTTGCTTCTTCAATGTGTAAACAGTTCATTATGTGATCGGACGTTTGTTCCTCATTGTGACAGAAGATGCAAATGGGAGACTGAACTACACCAATTCGAGCTAAATGTTTGTATCATGCCGGTAATTTTTCTGAAATTGGCCACGGATACCTTTCGATTCGTCGAAAGGAGAGATTTTTGGATGATGTTCGCCCATTTTTTGTTTTCTGACATTAACTGGTGATGCATATTTATTTCTTCGTCGACTTGCTCTCTGATTGATTCTTTTGCTTTAATGAATTTCTTAAAGTTTTTTCGTTGATTTTTTCCTGATTTGAATCTCCTTATTTTTGTCGGATATTCCAATCTGAACTTTTCGTAAATATGTTGAAGTCTATGTGCGAATGAAAGTTTAGAAGGAAGACGATTTTCAACCATTTGGAAAGTGCTCCAGAGGCTGTTTGGTGTTCTTATTATCCTTTCAAACATTTTTAAAGCAGCTTCTTCACAAGCAAATTGAATTGGTTTGATGCCACTAAACATCTCCATAGCATTAATCGGTGTTGACTTCACTCCTCCGGTTATTATCCTTAATACCTTATTCTGAACTATTACTAATTTCTTAACAATTGATGGGCTTGCGCATATTAACAGTTCCTGGCCATAAGTCAAAATTGGCAAGATATAAGATTTGTATGTTAAAATCAACGTATCTTTAGATGTTCCCCATTTCGTTCCGGTCAGTCTTTTCAAGACTTTCATTCGCTTTTCCAATTTTTCGATTTGAGTGCTTACATGAAATTTGAATGTTAGTCGTTGGTCCAGTTCTATACCGAGGTATCGTTGATGAATTGTTTCTTTAACGTTTATTTCATTGAAATAAAGTTCCGGTTTCTGTGTAATATAACACATCGAAAAGATTTGGTAGAACGTCTTTTCCATATTCACTTCCATTTCATTCATTTCGGTCCATTCGTTCAGTTCTTTTAGTGCACAGTTCATAATTGATTCTATTGTCTGCATGTCATCCCCAGCAACAATAATTGCTAAATCATCAGCAAACAATACGACATCGACCCCTGGGATGGATCGTAAAATTTGACACAAATCATTGACCATGCAATTGAACAATGTTGTGCTCGAAACTGCACCTTGAGGGAGACCTCTTCTCACTTGTTTGAATGATGATGTTTTGTCATGGCAACGAACTGATATGAATCTTTGACATAAGAAATCATGAATTGCACAAAGAATGTAATTTGGAGTGTTCATTTTTGATAATTTGGAGAGTAAGATGTTTCTCGAAACCAGATCGTATGCAGCTTTGAAGTCGATGAATGTTACGACTGTTGTCAGATTCGCATTGAAATTATTCTGAATTTGATTACAAAGAAATGCAACCTGGTCGATTGATGATTTATGTGATTGGAAAGCTCCCTGCGCCGAATCGTTCGTTCTTTCAGATTTCAGGTGATCTTGTAGTCGTTTCATTACCATTTTTTCATATATTTTGCACAAGATCGATGTTAACGTGACAGGTCTATAACTTTTGATTTCATTTGCCGGTTTGTCAGTCTCTAGGATCGGTACTACAATCGCCTTCCTCCAAATTGCCGGTATGCCTCTAAGTAAGACGAAATTCATGAAAGCAAGAAGTACCATTGCGGCATTCAGGTCTAGGTTTATGATAAATTCCAGTAATATATTATCGCATCCAGGTGATTTATCTTTTTCCATAGATTTTGTTGCATCTATAAATTCATCGAACATAAATGGTTCAACATTCTGCTCTCTTTTACTTCGATTTATCTCTTTTGAGCCTGATGATACTTTGGTATAATGATTCACAAATGCTTTGGCTTGCATTGAATTGGATGACAATAAGTTGTTTTTGTGTATGATTGCTTCATTAGAATTTTTTTTTATGTTGTCATTGAACATTGATACTTTTCTATGGGTTGTGATTCCGTCTTTCCGATAGTCAAGAGAGTTGACAAATTCATCGAACCTTGTCTTTTTGCTTGATACTAATTCTTCTTCTAATTTCTTCTGGCATGTTTCAAGCTCATAATAATTTTCGACAGACCATTTCAATTCCATTTTGTTGACTGCATCGTCTCTTTCTTTCGATAATTTCTTCAAATTATCGTTCCAGTAAGGTTTATAGTTCGTCTCCACGAGGATTTGAATCCCTAGCACATGACAACATTGTTGAGTTGATTCTTCTCTCAGTTGCATCACTGTTATTCTCGATTAAGCCCATATGGAATCTTTGATTTGACAGCATTTTATATTTATCCCAATCTCATTTTTTCAAGTTCCATGATGTAAATGCTACATTTTTTGGCAATGCTGTCTGTTTCTTCTTAATCACAATTTTCATAAGTTTGTGACCATGAGGCGACAGAAGTGCAATAGACTGTTGTTCCACGAATTTACTCACATTAACGTGTGCAAGTACTAAATCAGGATTTGTTTTTGAACCAGTTAGAGATAGAAATGTGTAATCATTTTGGATATTGCTTACAATTTGATCGAGTGGCGAGGTGTCAATGAAATCTTCCAAGTGTTGTCCAACACTGGTCGTCTTTTTATAATCCCATCGTAATGATGGGCTTTTGAAATCTCCAATAAAGACGCAGTCTATATCGATTGGCAGAATGTCATAATTTGCTTTGTTATTTGGAGGATTATACAACGCACAGAATGGATATTTGATTTTGTCTTTCCACACTTCAACACAAATTGCTTCTAATCGGTCTGCATTGCTTATTCGTTTTACTATTCGAAAACTTTTACTATTCGAAAAGTTAGGTTCTTCTTTATACCTACAATCATTCCAGTGGATATTTTTCGGCCAGGGTTCTTAGTTTGTAACTGATACGCATGGAAATGTTTTGCTAGTTCTTCTTCTTTTTCACTCAGGCTTCCCGCATCGATTATAATGAACATGTCTGGATCTTCACCGCCTATTCTATGTTCGAATTGTAAAAATTTCGGGACATTCATTCCATCTGCATTCCAATAAATTACGTTAAATTTTGAATTTTGATTAGCAATTAACTGGCATTTTTGATGCACCATATTTCTTTGAGAAATATGGAATCAGTCTTACATACAATTGTTTATTTTGGAAATTATTATTGCGGAGCAAAAAATAATTTCGATTTTTCTAATCACAGCCTACTACTTAGAATTATTTTAATTAATTATAGTTAATTTGTTATAGTTTTTGAAAATAACTAAACTTTACTAACTAAACTTTTATAATATAGCTTGTAAGAGTTTTCACTTGTTAATAAGATGGAGACCGATACACATATATAAAATATAGTGATGGTCATCTTATTTAATGTAATTATAATTTAAAACATATGGAGGGGCTGAAATCTCACAGCTCTGAGATATCAAGACTTCGGTCTGGGTTAAGGATTTTGATATAGTTTTCGGCAAAACACTTTTATGAGGACATGGTTTTTAGTTTTGGGCAGCGATGTATATCAAACATAACTCTTTGTTAAAGTACAAGTATTTTTTATCTCTGTTTAAAAATTTATTACAAAACTAACACGAAACATCAATACGTTGCCGGAAAATTTTTATCAAAATTCCAAAAATATTGTTAAAATCAAACTTTTTCAAAATCCCAAAAATATTCCAAAAATTAGAATAAAATCAAATATTTAAACTTTTTCTAAATTCCAATAATATTTCAAAAGTTCTTAAAAATTCAAACTTTTTCCATAATTTTAAAAATATTGCAAAAATTATTACAAAATCAAAAATTAAAATTTTTTCAAAATTCTATAAACTATATTAAAATCAAAAATTAAAAATTTAAAAATATTCCAAAAATTCCTACAAAATCAAAACTTAAAACTTTTTTCAAAATTCTAAAAATTGCAATATTTATTAAATTATTAAAATTATTACAAAATCAAAAATACAAACATTTTTCAAAATTCCAAAAATATTTAAAAATCTATAACAAATTCAAAAATTTCCATGTCCAATTTCGTTTCCAATTACAATACGTCATAAAAACAGCTACTTTTTCTTTCCAAAAAATAATTGGCTAAAAAATAAATGAAATTATTTTTTGACACACTTGACATTATTTTTTTGACAAACTTATAATGCCATAATTCTCAATAATAATTATAAAATTGCATTTAAAACAAATAATTTTTTTTCTATATTTTGACACACTTGACAACATTTTTTTGACAAACTTATAATGCAATAATCTAGTTTTTGATCTCACATACCAATCCCTACCATCAAGATTTCTCCAAATTTAATGTTCCTACTCGTAATCACTTAAAATGAACGTTTTTTAGGCCAAAAATATGAAAATTTGCTATTTTTGACACACATAATGATTTTTTTGACACACTTCCGGTACTGTTATCGAACACAGCGTCCTTTCCGACCTTCCCTTGAGTATACCTACTTTTAGAAAAAAAAATTTTGAAATCCCTCCAGCGGTTTTCCCTGCAGCGTAGACAATGACGGCCGGACGGCCGGCCGGACGGCAGACAGACATACATTTATTTTTTGCTTTTTTAGAATCAGTAGGTCCTACAACGTCGAGAAATGCCAAAAAAGTGGGGGTAAGAATTTCACTTTTGGCTCATGAATGTAATACTTAGGTCTTTCAGACCGAAGTAATAAATTATAAATGCATGTAATTGTAAAAGTGAATTACAAATAAAATAGTAAAATAATAAACAAAACATCTATTTTATAAAAGTTTAGTTAATTTGTTATAGTTTTTGAAATATTTTTGGAATTTTGAAAAAGTTTGTATTTTTGATTTTGTAATAATTTTTGCAATATTTTTAGAATTGCGGAAAAATTTTTAATTTTAGATTTTGTAAGAGTTTTTGGAATATTTTTGGAATTTTGAAAAAATTTAATTTTTGATTTTATAATAATTTTTGGAATTTTTAAAAAATTTTGAATTTCTGCAATATTTTTCGAATTATGGAAAAAGTTTGAATTTTTAAGAATTTTTGAATTATTATTGGAATTAAGAAAAAGTTTAAATATTTATTTCATTCTAATTTTTGGAATATTTTTGGAATTTTGAAAAAAGTTTCAATTTTTGATTTTGTTATAATTTTTGCAATATTTTTAGAATTATGGAAAAGTTTAAGTTTTTAAGAATTTTTGAAATTTTATCGGAATCTAGAAAAAGTTTAAATATTTGATTTTATTCTAATTTTTGGAATATTTTTGGATTTTTGAAAAGTTTGATTTTTTTTTAATATAACAATATTTTTGGAATTTTGATAAAAATTTTCCGGCAACGTATTGATGTTTCGTGTTAGTTTTTTAATAAATTTTTAAACAGAGATAAAAAATACTTGTACTTTAACAAAGAGTTATATTTGATATGCATCGCTGCCCAAAACTAAAAACCATGTCCTCATAAAAGTGTGTTGCCGAAAACTATATCAAAATCCTTAACCCAGACTGAAGTATTGATATCTCAGAGCTGTGAGATTTCAGCCCCTTCATATTTTAGCATTAAGTTAAGGAACTTATCATAATTGACTTTATTTTGCTTATTTTATTTCCAAACTTCCAATCAACAAACCGTATGATATACAACCAAAAAACCTTAATTTACACTCCTACATTATATCTCCCATATGCGCTAAAATTTATTTATTTCTAACGAATAGTTTTGCATTAATTAGAAAATAGTTTGTATTTTAAAATTTATATCAGAATAATAATTCAAGATAAAATCTAATGAACAAAGTTTTTTTTTATTTGAAATGTAGAAAATAAATTACGAGAATTGAGAGAGAAAATGGTTGTAGTTTTGTAGGATTTCGACAAAAATTATAAATTTTATTTGTATTATTTATTATTAATGGAATGTTTATAGTTTTAATTACAGTCTGTGTTTTCTAACTAGATAAATAACAAATGTTATGTATGTTTTCCAAAAAATAATTAAAATTTTTGTTAATTAAATTAATGTCCTGGTAACGTTTGTTATAATAGAAGAATGTATTTGGTTCGTTAGGTTGGTTTATTTTTTTAATGCTAAGAGTATGAAAGTTCAAACTCAAATTATAAATTTATTTTCATTGAATTACGTAAACCATAAAAAATAATAACCTTTATGGATTGTTTTTCATTACATTTGACCTTTAATTAAAACCCTCTCATTAAGAATAAAAGAACATAAAACTTTTCTTAACTATTCCAAATATACAAGCTATACAAACAAAATCATAATACTATAATCAAATTCAACCAAAAACATATAATATAAACTCCCATGCGACAATGGCTAATTAAATTTTTCGGTAAACTACCAATGATATTGATTAATCATTTGGGACTAAAAGATAAATAAATAAAAAAAGCATAAATGAAAATCCATGTACAAGCATAAAAAAATTACATAAACATAATCATTTTATTTCGCAAACTTTTTGATTCCAAAAATATTCGGTTTAGTAAAAGTTTCTATAAATTTTAATAAACTTTGGTTGAACTTTCAGAAATTTGTTTTGTTTGGTTTTGGTGCTTGTTTGATATACATATTTTAAGTTGGAACGATAAAAAAAACTTAATGAAAAATGGATTTTGAAACTATTATTACAGTTTATAATTCTGTGCAACTTTTATAGACAGGACGTTTCAGCAAACTTAAATTTAGGCTTGATTATAGATCTTAATCATAATAAAGATCGTTTTGTAGAAAAATTTTTTCATTGTGTTGGTTGATCACTTTTATGATTTGGGAGGGTCTGAACAGTGATAATACTCATTTCCTATACTAATTTCATCAATAGCCATAGTATTTTGTTAGTCGATTACTGTTTGTCATCTCATCATAAAAACTTGTGTTCCATTTGATCTCTGCCAATTCAAACTATCATTTTCAACTTTTTTTATATCTTCGTTCTATTTACTGCCGTTTTAATTAAGTGATTTAAACCACTTGTCTTTATTTTATTGATTTTATCCACCATTTTTTGATATCTACAAAATTGTAGACATCATTGTTATTTTATTTATGTGTTCTTTGTATCTGCATGTAAAATACACTACTAAAATAAAAATCAACATTTGTAAGTTAGTTACTTTAGTTTGGTTTATAATTGCTTTGTTCTAAATGCCTTGATGTGCGATTTTTATGCAACACATTTTAGTTAACATGTTTTACTTAATACCATTGATTGGAGCGCTTTAAAACAGTTTTTAAATCTGTGTTTTTATGTTAACAAACCTCTCTCATTTTTTTACTCACACTAATTTTACTAAATTCCTTACTAGTAATCTTAAAATTTTTCCACACATAGGTTTTAAAATGTTGGTTTACATTTATATCATTTAACAACGAATAATATTTAACAAACATGTTTGTTAAAACAAATAAATTCAAAGGACATGTCCTTGGAATTTATTCAACCGACAAATGTTTGTTGTATTGTACCTACAAATATCTATTAGACCATAAATTCAATAAACAATTTGTTTAAAAAAAGATATGATAAAATGTTAACGCATGACCTAACTGGTAACTATTTCTCTTATATCCTATCAACTTAACTAGTACAATATGTAATATGTATAACATTATTAACAAATTTCTGTGTACAGTCGCATTTACGTAAGCACTACACAAAACGTATTGACTCTCTTTTATTGGGAAATATTTTGAAGTTTGTAACGACGGACTATTTTCACTTTTTACTCTAAAATAATAGTATTTATATTCAAAGAAATTCGCTAATAATTTGTTAATTTATTCTCTTCAATTGTAAGAGGCGTAGGGAAATTGGTTTGTACTACTGTGAACATTTTTTTGTTGAAGGTTTAATACGTCACTCAATTAATCAATTAATAATACATGTTTTGCATAAATAAATTTCTAAAAAGTAGAATTGTTGTTTGTATTAGTGAAAATTGCTTGCTACAACAATGGGGAGGGAAACAGGAAACCTATAATATGTGTATATAAGCGATCAAATTGTTTGGATCAAAGATTAGTATATAAATTAAATCGAGACTACTAAATTAAAACCAAAATATTATTATAATTTAATTGTGGAAAAAATGTAAATTTTTATTATAAAAAAATTAAATTACTTGTCGAATCGAAGTTTTTTTATTTATTTGTTTGGATGGAATGAGGGTTGGTGAAATTGTTTGATAAATCAAATGAAAATGAAAAATGAATAAAAAATCACAAGTTCAGATACAAAAACGTGAAAACAGTTATTCAAGTGAAGTAATAACGAAACCGTTCAACACACTTTTTATACTCAACGGCTACGGTGACGCTTCATTCCAAGCCGTTACATGTTAAATGCAAATGTCCATAAATTTAATGTGAATCAACAAGCAACTAATAAGTTTATGGTATTGCGTGGTTATTGATGAAATGGTTATTGGCGTGTAGATAAATTCGATCACACTATGAGGGATATATTTCAAATTGACAAATCTAGTTTGGTTTTATCATTTCATGGTGCTT
Organism: Diogma glabrata; assembly: GCA_963693315.1. Classification (NCBI taxonomy): domain Eukaryota; kingdom Metazoa; phylum Arthropoda; class Insecta; order Diptera; family Cylindrotomidae; genus Diogma; species Diogma glabrata. The sequence goes on from OY856186.1 coordinate 436,244,684, forward strand.
TTAATAAAATTACGTTTAATAAAATGAATTACAGTCTACAATCAACTTTTTTTTCATGGACTGCTTTTGAAAGAAGACAACATTCAAGAAATAAATTATTGTAAGCTTCTTTGTATTTTGATTTATATAATTTTTTTTGATTTGTTTATATACTGCTATATTATTTTATCCACGACTGCAAAAGAATATATGCTTTTCATGTGTATGTCTTCCATTGTAGTTTTAAACATTCTCGCACTTGTGTGTAGAATGTGACGCAATCAATACATTCTTCTCTACTACAGTATTATCCAAAGGTTAAAACGAGAACAATACATATAAAAAATATAAAATAATAAATATCAGATTTTTCGTTATGTCAATTGTTTTGTTTTTCTATGCTATCCATGATTTACATATTTCAATTTGGTAATAAAAACTTTAGCAGGCAAACTGGACTTTAATCGAAATATTTTGCAGTCGTGTATAAAATAGCATCTTGTATTCGCATAGGATCCACTCGCTTCGCTCGTTCCGCGAAACTTCATCCTCGTGAAGAATTGCTATCATTCTAAACTCATACAAGAATCTACTATTCTTTGTTAGCTAATTAATAGTTTCTTTACATTATTCAAAGTGATTCATATATAAGAGATTTGCAAGTGTAATTTGTTTGTCATAGATTCAGTTTTCCGGTGTAATATTATATTTGGTTTGTTAAAAGTCCCAAATCTTTATAAGTTTTTACGTTTTTTGTCTATAAGCAAAAAAAACAATTTAAGAAATTTACATAAAATTAACTCGGAATTGATTAAACTTTTTTCAAAAAATATAAATCATTTTTATGTACCCGGGATCTTGTAAATTTTTTTTTTAGCTATGGGGGTTGAAAATTTGATTTAGAACACGAGGGTAGCCTTGTCCGATAAAAATTTGTCTGCTATTGTCTAGTCCGACAACCCAAGTATACCAAAGTGCAGTTGTCGGACTCGAAAACAGCAGACACGTTATGGTCGGACAATCTTACCCTCGTGTTCTAAAATAAATTTCCAACCCCCACAGTTAAAAAAAAATGTGGTGTCAAATTTACAAGATCGCGGGGCAATTGACATTTTCCGGAGCTTGCCGAATGAAAAAGCGGCCGATTTGAGGAAAATCGCAGAACAAAAGTTTTCGGCTCGTCATGGACAGGCGCCTCAGGAAGCATAAAATTTGTGGTAATCATAACATGAAATCGGTGTGGGCCCAGGGACTATTGCTTTCTTACAAAATTAACATATTTTATGATAAGCTTGATATATGTAGAAATCATTGTATTACGAGTTGTCACTGATTTACATAACTTGTTTTGCAACTAAAACATTAGCCAAGCAAAATCATTTACAATGTTTTAACCTTCTTGTTCCTTGAGAGCAAAAAAAATATGTACATTTTTTGTAAAAGTTATCCACGTTATTGAGCTCTGAGCAAATTACCTTATATAATTGATAAAAAAATTTAAAACTTTTTTAAAATTTTAAAAGTTTTGATCTCCTACGCATTACCGTAAATTTGTATTAGGGATAATAATTTTTGCGTTACTTAAGTAAAATATAAACTTTAATTAAGGCTTGAGGGGTGATTTGAATTTTTTTTGGTTCAACGACCACTTTTTTTGTTTCTACCCTAATAATATTTATTTTTCCCTATAAATTATTCATTTAATAATTAATTTCTATTTTATTTTAATAGAAATAATAATCTTAACTGCTACAAAAGCATTCATTTTGGCAGACAAATATATAATTTAAATACTATAAGCAAAGAACATAACAAATTAACTTCTTTCAGATCATTTAACTTGTTTGTTAATCAAAAAGACGTTTTCTGTGGGTTTAAGGATTTTTATTTTTAATACGAATATTTTAAATGAATTAAAGACTGCTAATAATTTTAAAAGTTAAAATTTTAGTTTTGTAGTAGATATAAATAGTTTGGTTATGAATATTACCATAAATTAAATGTAAAGTTCAAGTACTTATGATAATTTATGGTATCTGAAAAATTTGTTTGACTAGATTTGCATTCTTTCAAATGGTACCAAGTCCTTACTAAATCACTATTTTATATGGAGATTAATTTGTTTAAGTCCAAAAGATAGAAAAAGTTAAAACATTTATGATTCGAAAATACATTTCGACGGATACAAGGGATTTATGTGTAAAATATTTCGAAAACTTAGGCGGAAGCGAAGAAAAGATTTCAGTGCAATTCTAAGCAACCTTGATTCTTGAAACTAAAATAAATAGAAAATAAAATAAAATCATTTTTGATTTATTGATAATAACTTTTATTTTCATGGTTGTTTAGATTACAATGACAATTCAACTCACTAAATAAGGTCTCGATAAGGTCCAATAAAAACGCTTCATTTAATATTTTTTAACAAATCAAAATGAATTATGTCGATTATTTTTCTCTGGTGGGAAGGAACAGCGAATTATAGTGACAATTTTCGGCCTACTACTATTAAGGTAATATTTATTTACTATTTCGGACTACTACGATTAATGTAAATTGTAAATTAATGTAAATTATTCGATAAATGTTATATGAAATAATGTTAATATTTCTGTTAGTTAAATTGTCTGCTAAATATAACTCGTCGCCGGATTATTAGTCGATTATTTTTCAACATTACCACTCATGCCATTTAAAGTTAAAAATTTAACCATAATTTAAATTATGACTTAACCTCAAATGACATTCCTAGTAATGATTATGAAAAATAATCGACTATTATTTGACGACTCGTGATATTATATATGAAAATTGCAAATTTTTTTGTTGAATCTTTTTTTAAAATTGAATATCTCAAGAAAACGAAACAACGCCTCTTTGTAAATTTAACATATCTTCTAACTTGTGAAAAAAAGAATTTTTATTCAGCTTGTATAACTGCTTACAAAAGACAATACCGAAGTTATTGCCGAAGTCTTATGCTAACATAACATCGTTAGAGCTGGTGAAAGTTCTCCAAATGGACTTTATCGAAACCACTTAGAAGCTTTAAAAAACCTTGTTTTGGTGAAACTGTACTGTACTACATAATTAATTATTGGTTATTCGTAATTGGAAACAGAGAGCTGCAGTAATTATTTTTGTTAATAATGATATAACAGCAAAACAAGTTGGAGATGTAAATCGAGCATACCATGAGTTTCTTCACTTGCAGAAGAGTATAGTAAAGGCGAAAAATTTCTCTAAAAGGTATGATAAACAATTAGAAACGGTGCTTTTAATATGTTTAAATTTTTCTTGTCTCCTCAATATTCTTTATGCAATGAGGGTTACCAAGACAACAAATGAAATAGTAAATGAATTAATAAATGTGGTAGTTGAAATGCTCTTGTAGAGCAATATCTTTTTTATTCGCCTACATATTAAAGTGGTACTTTATTACTGTGATTTGCGGCCATAAAGTGTCACTTTTTAACCAAATACTTTGTTGTCATAGTCACGTCCAAAAAAGTAAAAAACATTTGTATTTGTTTAAATTCTATAAAAAATAGAAATTTTTATCAAAGCAACCATTAAATTCAAAATTTCATAATCCAATTAAAATTATTGTTATTATTTGTTGTCATGGTTATACAATAATTTGGAAAAAATAACAAACATTTTGTCAAAGGGTACTTGTTCAGCATATTTTTATTTCAAAGTTTATGCAAATTTAAAACAATTTTTTTTTAAATATTTTGCTTGCGCGAATAAAAAATAGTATATGACGCACGGATGTAAGCTATTTTGGACTTAATGTGGGCGCCTTGATTTGCAAACTCCACATACGTCCAAAATCTTTAGCTTTACGTCCTTGCATCATAATGTACTATATATTAATATAATCAAAACTACAAAGCATTCTTCAACAAACATTTATTCCAGTAGTAGTCTGAATTTTTGTTCATGCCAATTGCAATGACCAGAGTGCACGGGGTTGTTTATCCCATAGACCTAATATTAAAAAATTTACAATGGAACGAAAACGTATTTCTCTCAACGATTAATAATTTTTTCTATTAATCGTTGTTAATTAATTTGTTCAATTAATCTATAATCACTCGACGCTAGCGCGTTTCGTAAACAAATTTTTACTCACGATAAAACATTGTTTTCATTTCTTGTAGGAAAATATACTATTTTTCTTACCAAGCAATCCATTTCTGGTTAAAAAAAATGAAAACTTTACGTTTTTATATCCTACAGCTTCATTTTGATACAGCTTCATTTGTAGTTGTTAATTATAAATTTATTGATTGAAATGATTTGAATAGAAAATTTTAAAGTGGGCTCTTGATCTAGCTTCAGAAAAATTAAATAAATTTACAAGATTTGTGGTTTCAAGTACAAAATGTTAAATGGTACTCCAATGTAATCTAAATTGAAGTATCTGTTTGCTTAAGAAAATTGTTTTTGATTTTTATAGGGAAATATAAATAAAATTATTATTAAACAATTTTTCAAGTGCTCTTTAGATATCGTAATTAAAATAATTAGAATCGTTGGTTGTTTGATTGGATTAAATATGATGTCATCTTTTTTGCTGAAATTAAATTGTCTATTAATTTTGTTGTGTCAGCCAAAAGAATGTTGCTGTGCACTTTTATGTCAATTTGCTGCATGTGGTTAAAGCTTCTTACCAAAACTTCTTCTACAAGTAGCTATAATGGGCAACATATTATCTGTGTCGATCATATTTCAATTTTCCGCTTCTTTACAAAAAGTAATATACTATAGCGTTGTTCAAACTGTTTTTAACCCATTTGTGTGCAGTGTTATTTTCTTTTAATAATATAAAGTTCATTTGACACTTCCCGGAAGACCGTAACATATTCGTTTTGTTTTCCATTTATTTTCGTATTCGGGTCATTCTTTTAGAAATCGAACAGATTTGAACATAATCTGACCAACGCATTTTTGATTTGGCTGACATTTTTTTTATGAGTTTCAGATATTCTTCGAGGATTTTTTGTTTTTTTTTGTTGGAAAATATAGCGGTTCTAAATTTCGAGAATTTAATGATTTTGGGCTTGACGATTCATTTTCAAAAATTAAAAAATTTCGATTCTGTTAAAGAAAGAAACTTCTGTTTTGTTTTATTTTCAAGTTAAAAGATGGGGAGGGAGGAAATAGAGTGGATTCTAATTTCGAGAATTTCGTGATTTTTGGGTTGAAGACTTATTTTCAAAGATTCATAACTTTGGTTCTGGTTAAGATAGAAACTGTTTTATTTTGAAGTTAATAGATGCAAAAATTTATGAAATGTTTTGTCGTCCCGCGCTCATTAAATTAATTTATTTGTAACATTAAAAATCGTTTCTCCATTAAATAAATATACGTTTTTTATAGAAAATTGAATGTAGAATACGATTTTTATACTAAACAATCTTTAATGTTGTTAGATAGTGACTAAAAATCGATTTTAACATTTTATTTGTTTATAACAATAGGAATTTGTTAATAGTTTTTTTATATAACAAATTTTTTTTTAAAATTCCATCTTTTAACTTTAAAATAAAATAGAAAAAAGTTTCTATCTTTACCAGACCCGAAGCTATGAATCTTTGAAAATAAGTCTCCAAGCAAAAAATCACGAAATTCTTGAAATTTAGATCCGTTCTATATCCTACCCCCCCCCCACTCAACCCCCCTCCCCCCACCCCTTCTCCAAAAAGAAAATAATAACAAATCCTCGAACACGCATATATTTTTGGTTATGTAGAACCCGTAAAAAAAATTGGTCTTGGTCACATTTAGTCTCATATATAGAATTTTTGTCGTTCCGCCCTCGATAAATTAATTTATGTATTTCTAACAGTAAAAATAATTTCTTCATTAATTAAAAATACGTATTTTATAGGAAATTAAACGTAGAACACGGTGGTCATACTAAAAACTCATTTCGTTGGTGTGACTAAAGATCGAAAAGAATAAAGTGTGTTTTTTTAGTGATTTTGTTACCTTTTTGTGATTTTTTTAGGCAGTTTGCCAGTTGGGATTTGGACTGTATGTCGGCAAGTTGAATGAAATTTGTTTGCAATTAAAATTAAAGTGATCAAAGTTTGGTGGATTAAAAATTTCTTTTATGAAAAATGAACTACACTTAAGTGTTAAAATAAAAAAAAAAGAATTCAGTCTTGAGGATTTCCCACAGAATTGGTAGCTTAAAACTGTGAAATAGCTATGTTTTTATCGTCTGTATAAAACAAAATCTTTACTTCTTTACCATATTTCCAAACTGTTATTAACTGAAAAGAACATCAAATTCAATAAAAAAAAATATAAATCAAGAGAACGAGAGTAAAATTATATATAATATATTATCATTAATTTCAAAAATACTTATATGTAATTCGGAGTATCAATTGCGTTTTCTTTATTAAAAAGTATAAAGAAAAACACACAAATCAAATATGACAAAAACCACTTTTTTATCTAACTTAAAAATACAACAAAATGTTTACTTACTATATCACATTTACACACTGTTATAAAGTAAAAAAAAAATTAAATTCAATAAAAGAGGAAAATACAAATTATAAATCAAGAATATGAGAATAAGAAAATAACAAATGATTACAATTTATCTCACTCTCTTTTAATATTTATTTTATATTTAATATTTATTCAGCGTGATGATGATTCCAATATATAAATATTTCCCCATACAAAATCGCACAACGCGCCTAAAGAAGTTTTCGCATCAAAAATGATACAACAATCATCAACAGAAAATAGCAAAAAATGTAAGAAGAAAACAACAACAAGAGGTATAAAAAAAAAACAGAATAGTCACAAAACATTTCTTTTAAAAAGTGAAAAAAATATTGACATGTCGTAAAAATCCCCTTAATGCATTCTAAATTTTTCTTCGTATTGACTTCACACTGTACTAAAAGAATAGCAATAACCTTAAAAAACTACACCATCGATAAATTTAAATACCGTACATTGTCCGCAGCCTTAAACTGTTTTTAAATCAATCTTTTGTAATGACGATTTCAACTTATATGGAAAGATAAATACATACTCAAATAGTAGTTTTTCCGTATTGTATTTCACGGGAATGAAATTATAGCAAATAATGACGAAAAAACCATATTTTATTATTTTTAGCACTGCCTGCCAAAAAAAAACTAATTTTCTTGTTAATATCAAAATGATAATAATTTGAACGAAAAGGAAAAAGACTGTAACAACAACTTTAAAAAACTGCATTGTCGATCAATTTAAAATTCATTTAGAGTTCATGAATAAAAAAACAATAATTTTAATGGTATTTAATAAAAATTAAAACAAAAACAATAAAAAATTTACCACTCCAGGAATTGAACTCTCGACCTATAGAACCTCAATCGACCGCAATATCCATATTGAAATTTGAATCGTTACGAACGGATAGAGGTATTTTATATTTAATATTTATTTAGCGTGATGATAACGCGAATATATAAATTTTTAATCATATAATATTGCATAACGCGCCAAAAGAAGTTTTCACTTCAAAAAATTTGTGTAATCAAGTATTATGATTAAAAATTTGTGTTGTCAAACATTATAATATATAACATATGGTTATATTATATTATAATATATGATTACAACATATGGTCTAGTTCAAAGTAAAAAAAATAAAATTATTGTAGTGGGTTGGAAGAACTACGAACTACGAGAACTATTGTTACGTAATTTGGACTTTTAATAACGAATAATATAATTACACCGGAAAGCTGAATCTACGACAAACAAATTACACTTGGAAATCTCTTATTTAATGAATCACAGAGTAATGTAATGAATAATGTAATGAAACTATTAATTAGCTCACAAAAGAAATAATTTAATTCTACAAAAATAAATCACAAAAATTATATAAATCAAAATACAAAAAAAGGCTAATTAATTAATTCATTTCTTGAATGTTGTCTTCTTCCAAAAACCAGACCTTCAAACAAATGTTGACTGTATAGACTGTAATTCATCCAACCAAACGTAATTTTACCAAAAGCATCACGAAATGACAAAACCAAACTAGCCAACTGCCACAATAATTATTTGTAATTCGAAGCTCAGCAATATCATCAACTTTTTTTGTTGCTTGTTAAATGACATTAAATTTATGAATATTTTCATTTAACATGTAACGGCTTGGAATGAAGCGAACACCGTAGCCATTGCGTATAAAAAATGTGTTGAACGGTTTCGTTATCACTTCACTTGAGTAAACTATTTTCACTTTTTGGTATTTGAATTTGCGTTTTAGATTCCTTTTTTTCATTTTCATTTTTGTTTACCAAAAGATTTATCAAACAACTTCCACTAAAACTCATAACATTTACATAGATAAATAAAAAAACTTCGACGTCACAGTTTAAAACAAATCATTTATTTTTCTATAATTTTTGATTTTAATTTACACAAAAATATTATTTGTTTTATTTTAAAAAAACACAAACTCTGATTTAAATTTATACACTCTCTTTTGTGTTCTAATTTTAATTCAATACTAATTGCCGATACAAACAATTTGATCGCTTATATACACAAATAGGTTTTCTGTTTCCCCATCCATTACTGTAAAAAGCATTTTTCACTAATACAAACAATCATTTATGCAAAACATGTTTTGCAATGTATTATTAATTGAAACAAAAAAAATACAGAAGGACAAACAAATGTTAGAAACAAAAAAAATAAATTAACAAATTATAATCGAATTTCTTTGAATATGAATACTAACTATTATTTTAGAGTAAATATTGAAAATAGTCCGTCGTTACACTATATTCTCGTAAAATATTATATACACGGAACTCTCGACGAGCGAGTTATATTCGAACTTGTCCGATTTTTTTTTCTGTATTTCATTTTAAAATGATGTGTTAAATAGTTAGGTTATGAAGAGATGTATAGCAAGTAGTCCTTCTTTCTGGATAACCTAGATAGTAAAATTTTGTTATTTGGCTCTAAATTTTCTTGTAGATATAGGTTGGTCGAAATTAAGATAGCGGTAGGATGCATTATGCATGCAACGACAACTGGTGGAGCTACACGAACCATTAGAACTCTTAGTACATAAAAACCTGTGCGAACATTTTTTCTAGATTTTCATCAATAAATAAATAAATTTTATTAGCAAATTTTAATAATGATGCGGCTCTCGTGGTTTAGAATATGATCTAGAGAAACCGTTACTACATTTAATCAGCTATATATATAGTCATGTGCCAAATGGCAATATTTTTTAACAAATTTATCATTGTTGAAAGGAAGACTTTAGCTTACGCCTTCACTTTGCATTCAAAATAGCTGGTGACCTAACAAGAGGTTTTAGTCGTCTAGGTTGATATGTAATTTCAAGATAAGTTGTGTTTACTTACAAAATTAACAAAATTCTTATATCACAAATGTATTCGAATAGTCTCCAGGCAGAACTTTGTAAGATAAAAGAATTACTTGGGTGAATTCTAATCGTTTCCTTTGTTCAAGTTTTGTTACAAGGAAGTTTATTCAAAAATTCATGAATCATAACACTTTTGGAACAGGTTGAATGAAAGAGTGAAAACAACTGTAATTATTTTAATCTCATAATCCCAAATGGCTAAAAAAAACAAAACCACCTCCGCCAAAATTACTTTTTTTTTCATTTCCTCTTGTGAAAATCTAAATCAAGTTTAATTGAAATTTATAACAATAGCACTTAAAATAAAAACTAACTTCATTTTCTTCCCTTTTTCGGTGAAACAAATAAAAACTTTTGTTTTTTTATATAATTTCTTAAAAAATAACAGGCAACCCCAACTCCCTTTTTATCTCTGCTCATTTTTAAAATAAAAAAAAAAGGCGAATCTAACAAAATTATACAAAGTTCCTTTTACTATGACTGTTTTGTGTTTTTTTTGTGCTTCAAATAAAGCAAATAATTCAAGAATAAATCTATTCTCTTCAAAAATATAAAAGAAAATTTCTAATGATCACGAGTTTTCTTTTGTTTGACAGAGAAGGAGAAAAGAAAGACAAATTAAGTTCATTATAATGTTAGATTAGCTTTTTAGCATTTTATTATTATCGTTCATGTAGTTTACAGAGGTGAATATTTTAATTTTGTTTACGGATTTATAGGGTACTTTGAATGTATTTTGTTTGCGCTATTGTTTTGTTTATTGTAATTAGGTGAGAAAATGGTTTGCATATACATACTAATACATAATAAAACAAGAACCCAAAAACCGATGCATCTACTGATGTGCATAAGACTATTTGAGTTTAATCAAAATATTATTGTAGAAACTTTTTTGATTTATAAAAAAATGTTCTAAATTAGCATGTAGATTGTAGAAGGAACAGAATATGGACTTGAAGCAAAATTTTCATTTCTTAATCCCTAACAACATAATTTATTTTAATCGTCTTATCATCACCATTATCATTGTGTTTCTTCTTCTTTATCTTTATTCTCATCATTAATTTTTCCGTTCTATAATTATGTTTTTTTTGTTTTTCTAAGATATTGTATTACTTTCAATAAAGAAGAAAATTGAATCAAAATACAACAACATTAATTTTATTAATTTCTTTTTCATTTCATTTAATCTTGTTTTGCCGAACGAATACACAGAAAACTAAAATCACAGAAATAGCAATAATCTAGAGCAACAATAACTGTGTTAGTTCTGTGTTGTAATTCAATAAGAAAAACTAAAGAAATAATTTTCGGATGACTTTTAAACTTAATTGTACAAACATTTATTTTATTTCAATCTCGACAATTCAGATAATAAAGAATTAAAGGTTTTATGTTGTTGAAACAAGAGAAAATGCTGGAGATAAGAACTTTTATGTTTTTCTATTCGAGTTGTCTTGAAAAAAAATGGGTCCAATAAATTTGAGAAGTGCAAGTACATTAAGAGAAACTTTTTGTTGTTGTTATTGTTTTCTACTTGTCTGAAAAGTTAGAAAAAAAACAAACATCTAAAAAGTTGTAAATTATTATAATTACACGTCGCAGGTTTGCTTTATTTTACAGATATTTTAGAGAATCTTACGTTAAACTTTTTAAAAGTTGTTGTGATGGACGTTCTGAGTTTATAAGTTTTGTGGGATTTTAACGGTTTAATTGAAAATACAAAATGAGCTTGAAATTACTAAGTTTAAACTTTTTATGACATCTGTGATATGAAAAAAAGATGCACGATTCTATATGGCTGTGAATATGGGTTGTTCTTATTCAATATAATGCAGAATTTTGCTCGTTTGTGATTAAATGTTTGTTTCATTAAATTAAATTTTTTTCTCATTTATGTTTGAAAATTATTTTTAGCTATTCCAAAAAAAGTGTAAGAGTACACAAAAGGTGTTGGGAAGTTCTAACTCAGTCCTTAACATTAGGCTAACCCGTTGGATATCTTTAGTGATCTAACATAAAAAGTCTATTTTCGGGACTTATTGACTCTTGACTTACTCTTTTGTTTTTATAGTATTTTTGTTCGTCTTTTGTTTTTGTAAACTTTGTAAGAATGGATAACCATAAACAATCATTTCTATCGCATAATATAATATATCATAGATATTGGGCTATCATTAAATGGAGGTGATAATAATAAAATAAAAGGTATACCTATACAAAGAAAAGTAATAATAATCTTCTTAAAACTTTGAGAGGAACGTTACTAAAATTTAATAAAGTTTGTAGCATATTCCAAAGTGATGTGACGCACTGTATGCCTTATTGATATGAAAGCTCATGTCTTCGAGCAAGCAATAGGATGTCATCAACAAGGCATGCTCGATATTTAAGATTGAAAATGCTACCGTTGACTGAATAGATGCTATATTCACCAGCACCTAATGACCCACAAAACAATGGTCAGGTCAACTCACAAAATGGACTGTATTTCAATCTTTTTCTTTCTTTTTAAATAAAACCAATATTATTTTTGCTATAACTATTTCAATTTTATTCTAACAAAATTGTATTGTTATGGTTGTGATTATGATCAATTTTTCTTAGAGACTAACTAATATAAAACAGAAAATCATTTCGTATTTAGAGAAGAGAGCAATTGTCTCTCAAAATGAAACACAACAAAATAAACAATACAAATAACAAACACATCACATTACAGTGAAACCCCATATGGTTTTCTTATTAATGTTATGGAAGGGTCAACCAACTACCACCTTAGAAAGCTTATACTTTCAAGATAATAAATACGTAAGTTCACAATTGTATTGATCAGGTTGTACTTTTATTATTAACTAACTTAAAAGGCCTGAGGCTCTGAGTGTAAGCTACCAGGCAGGTCGCAGGTGGTGGATAGCGTAACCCCTGTTCCGATATGATTGTTTACTAACAATACGATTGCGTACAGGGTAGATCCCGAATATCAAATAGGGACCCCGAACCATACACTTTCACTTAATTCAGTGGTGTGGCAGCCGTTCCGAGGTGATCGATTGGCTGATGGTGATCTTCATCAGTCGCTTACGGTGCACAGCTCAGGGCTCGGTCTCCCCCTACAGTATTGCGACTTGGTCACAACGTCCAAAAAACACAACAAAAAACCAGAGGGACATTCTATGGACGGTAACACGTCCACAGTAAACGTTCCAAAATCTGGCAGAAACTCCACCTCTACTCCGGCGGCTTGTGAGAATCTTCGGGTCGTGTCACACATTGCTCTTGGAGATTTAAACAAGTCTCTGAAAAGTCTCCATCTGAGGCAGTCGGAATCGGAGGTCAGCAAATCTTCGGATATGCAGGCTGCCAAGACCACTGTAACAGTTGGTAGAAAGAGGAAGAGGAAAAACGTTTGTGGTTCAGTGAGGAAAGAAAAGAAGAAAGCTAAGGCTGACTCCTCACTTCAAACAGAAACTGCAGAGCAGGCCACTACATCTAGCGGTCTCTCTGCAACAATACCTCCCTTGGACACGAGGGCTGAGATGATCGAAAAGATTCGTCTACCAATCACCTCGGTCCCGCATCGTAAGGTGAGCCTCTGTATTCCATCGAAGTCGACGACAACGACGGGTTCGAACAAGGTTGCATCAAGCTATGCTAGTGCTGCTAAGAGAGGGCTAGTTGAAATTGTTGAATCTCTCAATGGAACTATCAGCCAGGAACAAAGCAATTCGATCCAGCGGCGCCTGTTTGAAGATATGTTGAAACAAACAAGAACTCTGCCAACCTTTGATGGGGCGTTGTTGAAAAAAGGAAAACTCTAATTCCGATGTTGAAACGACTTCTCATTGAACTGGTTGGTGGAGGAAATTACAGGTTGCATTCCATGGGAAGGAGTAAGACTTTCAGCAATGAAGCTGTGTGATCTCCCTAAGACGCACCTGGCCAAAATTTGGATTCCAGGTCGTAGACAATCAGAGACAGCTTTATTAAGTGGTCTTGAACGTCCAAATGGCTTGGACAATTCCAAATGGTGGATCCGATCGTACGGGGGGGGCAAAAATTGGCTAAGGATAAAACCTCTGTTGAAGGCAACCTCCTGTACATTCTTTTCGATGAAGATAGTGTGAAAGCAATATCTAATCGGAAAGCGAAACTTTTCTTCATGTGCGGTTCGATCACGCTTGAAGACATAAGCGAATATCACTGTTATGATGGCAGTGGATAAGCTTGAGTTCCAATAAATCAATCTGCAACATAGCATAAGTGGGTCCTATAATCTCATGGCTTCACTTTCTAAAAAGTGGCAGACAAAAATAATAATGATTCAAGAGCCCTACATTATTAAAAATAGAGTAGCTGGTCTTTCATTGAAGGGCTGGAACATTCTGTATAAAGTGGGTCCTGACAAAACCAGAACCTGCATAGCATCACACCAAAGTCTTGATATGCATCTTCTGGCTGAGTTATCCTCAGGTGATTTAACCGTAGGGATGCTCAGTTATGGAACAGCTACGGAAAAAAGGCGGATACTCATTGTGTCTGCCTATCTTCCGACGACTCCATTAGTCCCCCGCCAACGCTGGAATTGGTGCGCGTGGTTGACTTTGCCAAGCATAAAAACCTGGATATCATAGTCGGATGTGACGCCAATTCACATCACGTAAGCTGGGAAAGTACCAATAATAATAGCAGAGGTCAGTCTCTCTTGGAGTATTTGGCTACTACTAATTTGAAAATTCTACACTCCGGCGGAGAGCATACTTTTGTTAACTCCCGACGGCAAGAAACCATAGACATCACTCTATGCTCCAGACCTCTTCTAAAAGATATCAGGAACTGGAGAGTGTTAACGGATATATCCATGAGTGATCACAGATATATAGACGTTCTTATAAAGGCGATCCCAGTCAAGGATCGCGTCTACAGGAATCCAAGACAAACGGATTGGGTGTGCTTCAGGGGCATTGTAGAGGAGAAACGGGCTAGTGGAAGCATTTCCAAAGTCCGGGCTATTGATCAGGCCGTTGACCAGCTCAACAATCTGTTAGTCTGGGCTTTTGAGAGCTCGTGTCCCGAAACGAGGCAACTAAGTGCACACAAGTCATTTTGGTGGAACAAATACCTTGATAAACTCAGACAAAGATCTTAGAAACTTCTGAACAGAGCATTGAAAACTCGTGATGAAGCTGATTGGGCTCTGTACAGTGAAGCAAGTAAACTTTTCAAAAGACTTATTCGTAAATCAAAGAAGAGGTCTTATGAAAAGTACTGTGAGTCGATTGAGGAAATCACAGAAGGTGCTGCACTAGTTAGGGGATTTGAAAAAGGATCCTTTAGCGAGACTGGATAATATTAAATTATCCAATAAAACTTACACTTCTTCAAATGAAAAAACTTATACAGCACTGTTTCAACACCGTTTTCCTGGCTGCGTACTTGGGGAGATTCCTCAAGGGACAGCCGCAGAAAATAAGGAAAAACCAAACCGAATGGACTGGATAGTGGGAAAAAAAATTGTATCTCCCGAGGCTCTGTCTTGGGCTATCGGCGCCTTTGAGCCATACAAATCTCCAGGTCCAGACGGAATACGGCCTTTTATGATACAACAGTGTCTGGACATAATAGGAGATAGGCTCTTAAAGATCTTCGTGGCCTGCATAGCTCTCGGCTATGTACCACAGGCCTGGAGAAACGTGAGAGTCGTATTCATCCCAAAACCAGGGAAAATCAACTTGGAATCCCAAGGTAGACCTAATATAGAAACGTTTTGATTTTTGACCTGGGGAAAAATCTCAGAAATAATTTTGCTCCATTTTTTGAGTTCAAAGCCACCCCTAGCTAACATTGCGGTTAAATTGGTTTTTATCAGTTGTGCTTCTTGAGAGGCAAAGGAGGCAAAACCTTCGATCTTTGATCAAAACCAAAAATCTTAATATAAGTGACTCGACTGGAAAGTCTTTATATTCATCTAGCCCTAGCTTCCTTAAAGTTCTTATTGCTAAGAACGGGGCACTTTTGGTGAAATAAGTGACAGTGTTTAATTGAAATAAGAAAATGTCATCTTCGGGTGCATTTCTACAATGAATTGGTTGAAGTTATCTATCAGAATTATGGATATTGATTTGCGGTACATTTTGATAATGTCTGCAGACAAAGCAATATACACAAAAAAATTTTATGGGTAAATTGATCAAAAAGAACCATACTTTTAGAGAACCAAACTATGGTGATATGTTAACTATATTTTATGTTTGCTACGAACCATACTATGGTGATAGATAACCAAATTTTATGGTTGTTATTATAGATAAAGAACCATACTATGATTATTATTGACCACATTTTATCGTTCTCTAAAATATGATCAGTTTAACCATAAAATTTTTTTGTGTGTACGAAATTTTCAAAAACGTTGTAAAATTGATAATCTTGCTGAATGGTTGTCCGTTCATCAAACAAGCATTGAGAAAGAGTCCATTCGACGTCTTAGATGATGCGTTAAAAACTACTCTTAATTTAGTAGGGTATCTACTCGCGAAAAACGCCATGATGTGGCATAAAATAAGAGATATCTGGTTTGATTTGAATCAACAAGAATCATATGGCCAAGAGATAAATATTCGTTGATAAATTCTACATAGAGTTTTTTAGTTTCGGGAGATTTATTTAATTTATTTTCCTGACAATGAAATTGTCTCAACGCAATCTTATGAGAGTCACCGAAGGACAAGTAGCAGATAGCTGCTCTCCTAACAGAAATACATTTTCTTGGAGGCATAAACGCGTGTTCAGGGAGTAAAAAGAAAAGCAAAAGACTTACAAGATAGCCTACGCTTGTTTCATAGAGACAGTGAAAAAGAGAGAGAGAGTGACAGAGCGAGTGAAAATTTTTCTGGACTTGAAAGCGCCAATTTTTCGAATTTTCTATACATTTCAAGCCAAATTAAAAACGAAATTAAAAACTTATTTAGTACTTTAAATTTTAAACACAGTACACACACATAGGAACTAACAATTTTACTATGAAAAGGAATAATTTACTGTAAATTATTTATCTTCTTAAACATTTATTATGGTAACAAAAACTAATTACCAAAAACATAGCACCTGAAAATTTTTATTTCGAGCATAAACTTTATTAAGCTCAACAATATCTAAACTAAACCCATAAAAGTAAATATTTTAAGCAAAACTACAAATTTGTTCATCTTTTAAGTCTCAGTACCGTTTTGTGTAAAGCGATTTAAGAAATTCTTAAAACTTAAAAACTAAAAAGATTTTTTCTTTATCCGAGTAAGTTTTCGTCAAATTAATAAAATTTTGTTCAAAAAAGTTTAACTAAATTGAAAAACAAACAAATACCACTTAAACGAAAATGAATTTTCGTTTTTAGAAACACTAAACGGATTAAGGCTATATGAATGAAAATTTTTAATTAGTATAAAATGAAAACTTTGTTTTGAATGCAGTTAAAAATATTTTAACCGCAACCGATGAGTTATAATTTTCGTTAATTCTGAATAAAACAAAATCAAACTACGCAATCCATCAAACAGAAAATTTCATCAACTTTCCAAAAACTAGAAAAAAATATATTTATGTCAACCGGAAACGAACAACTATAAATCAGTTAGCCTTTACAAGAATCAAAACAATGTTGATATATGTAGAAATATTTTGAAAGTATGAAAATCATAAAAATAGTTTGTGAAAAGCTCAACTGCAAACTACAATAACAACATAATATTGAATAAATTTCACTCGCACATCACAACCACATAAGATTTCAAAGCAATTTTATTTAGCAATCAATCAAAAAGTTTATGATTTTTGAAACAGCCTGGGAGTTCTTCTTTACTGTCAGGGTTTTTGTTACTGTTTGGAATTGGGGTGATTCATATCACTTTAAATAATTCATTTGAACTTACAAGAAGATTAAAAATTGCTTGTTGATCCAGTAATTGGATGGGTTGATTGATGAATATTTTTCTGAATTTATCTTTGTTGATCACAATTGTTTGATAAAGTTTGTACGAAAAATTTATTTACTTAGGATTAAATCGACTAATAATTAGTAATTTTTATCTGATGTGCTTTGGTTGTTTAATTTTTTAGATCACCAACATTGATAATGTTTTGTGCTTCATCGAGTCCTGATTGTTTTCCTATTTTGTTCCAAAATTTCCCATTAAAAGCTTAAAATTAAAATACAAAAACAAACCAAAAATTAATGTTTAAAATAAAAATCTAAAATAATAACTTTCAAAGTGATTTTAATTTATGGTTCACGGACCATAACTTATAAACATTTCTTTTAAATTCAGATGAAATATTAATTGAGTTATAAATATTTTTTGGATGGTTTTTGTGGTTGCTATTGTTGTTCTTATTTGTTTGAAAATATTTTTAAATTTATGTATTTTAGCTTAAAACTATTTAATTAAATTATTCAATAATAAATTTTTTGCTTTGAATGAATTTTTGATATTAAATTTTATTAAAATTTTAGTTTAGAAAACAAAATAAGAAAAAAATACATAATGATAGTGTTGGCTTAAGGCGTATAGAAATAGATGGTGTGGGAGTTGTAACTTTTTATTAAACCCAAATTTTTGTTTGTTATATCGAGTAGGGGCTAAAGGCACATGCTACTTAAAAAGGCAATAAATGAATAAAAACCTGCTATAACCTATAACCTGCTAAAACCTTTACATATGGTCTACAATAAATAATAACTTAACATTTAAAGTTTGTCTTTCAGAGCACGAAATAGTCATTTTCTTAGTGGAAGATGATTTAGATCCATTAATGCAATAACTTTCTGAAAGGAGATTACTAACTTGTTATGCCCATAGGCGTAACTAGGTAGGGGCCCAGAGGGCCCGGCCCCCTCTAGACGAATTTTGGCCCCCCCTAGAACACGAAGCTCATGAAGCGTATAACAGTTAGGGAACTAAAGAATTTGCTGTTCAAAATTATTTCAAAACGTTAGCATCAATATTTAATTAAATTATTTGTTTTTTATTTGTGATATTATATATGATCATCTCGATAGAAAAAACGACCTACCATTAAAGTATTAAAAATACTTTCTATTGACAAGTATGAAAATAGCATATTAAGAAACTAGTTTCATAATCGACGATTTTATCGCACGCAATTTGTTTAGAAAACGACCCGCGCAGCGGGGAGTTTTCTAAAGGATTAGTGCGATAAAACGTCTTATGAAACGAGTTTTTTATACTATTTTTTCTATTTTGCATTTTATGTCTTGAAATATTAAAAAATGTGTATTTTATTACAAAATAGTCAATTTGAAATTTTGTTATTATTACTAATTATTTTAATTAATTAAAATATTTAACACTAATTTAAATATTCTTATTAATTTTATTTACATAATTATTCGTTTTATTGCTCACTGACGTTTGTATGACCAATGACCTTGAAAGACAAAACTTTGCGTATCGTAATGAAGGCCATTTCGATACGCATTTGGGTATCGAAATGACTTTATTTTAGACGCAAAATAGAAAAAAAAATTTACAGTTCATATCACTGATCTTCATTTCAATTTAATAAGTACTACCAATAATACTACCAAAAAAGTATCTACAATACGGTCGCTTATCTAATCGGTTCACCATATTATCGAAGATTAAAAGAGAAAACATTTTCTTTCCAACATGTGACGTGTCAGATCAGATGTCAGCATGTCAAATGAATTCACAATTTCTGGAAAACGATCCTTCCAATTTGTTCAACGAAAAACATCGCAATAAAAACAATATAGACTGCGTTTTAAAAAATACGGTCTCATTTCTATATAAGACCTAAAACCACACCGAAACACCAACACTACTCGTAGTTTCAAGTTTGTTTGTATCGCCATTAGCAAATTGATGGCGTAATTCAAAGTCTGATGGATTTATTTCTGGAATAATCTGAATTTTGTATGGCTTAAAATGAAGATCGTTGTGCACAGTACTGCATTAAATTGTTGGGGGAGTGTGTGATTACTGTAAACAATGAATTGTTATTTTTGGACTAATTTTTATTTTTTCAATAGCTTTGACACAGGGTGCCTCAAAATATGTTAAGAAATTTAGAGACTAGGAATATTGATTTTGTATAATTTTTGTTTGTTTGAAAGTTACTAAGTAAGGATTTATAAGTTATAATACAATTTATAATTTAATGTGATTTTTTCCAATTTTAACTTGCCAAAAATGTCGGTTTTAAAAAGAACATTTTTTCTTTTATTTTTATGATTTAAGGATTTATTATTTAAACAAATATATATCTAAATATAAACATAAATAACTGCATTAAAATCGGTAGATGTAGTAGCAACGGCGTCAAAAGTGACACTAAACACCGTTAATTTCACCATTCATATTCTATATGTGCCGGGTTACAGTGGCGTTAAGGGCAACTATTTAACGGACGCACTTGCTAAGCAAGCGATTGAACTCGATATTCTACAATAAATGGAAGCTCTAAGCGGGTTGTTTGCCCCTCTCAAACAAATAACTTATGACAGGGGTGAATGCGTAACCTATAGGGCGGTAGTCAAACAAAATTAGCTGCAAGATATGCAGGTTAATCTTTCCCACACTAGACCTGCAGCGTTCTAAAGAGCTTATATCCTTGAGTAGGCAGAATATTAGTTCATTGGTAAAATCATCACTGGCTACTAAATCCTGGCTGAGATCACCCAAGTACTGATTGAAGAAGCTGTAAGGATGAGGATCAGGAGGAACCATTTCATCTACTTTGCACGTGTCCAACATTCGCCCTTTCTACGGCAAACTCTTTTGGAACGCACACATTTAAAACTCTCACCGACCTGGGTAATTATAAACTCAAGCAAATATTTAGCTTCAGGAGAAACTCCAAATAGTTCGAGTAGGGGAACGAGATTCTTTGGTATCACAACCTACGTATTTTGGTCTTACTATGTCGTCCTGATGTTGTGTTTTTAATGACAGTTACTGCACCCTAACCTAACATAAATAGCCTAGAAAAAAAATATTATTGATAGTAAATTTGAAAATAAACTTCAAATTGACACACCCGTTATGATTAAAAGAAAGAAATAAAAACGGAAAACTTATTAATTATTTTACTCAGCAATATTATGGGGCCAGGCCCACCCTAGAACAATTTCTAGTTACGCCAATGTATGCCCAACAAATTCTGTTAGATGTACTTTTACTCTGCATCGAAATCAAACATAAAATTAACACAATAAATATACCAACTTTTTTACTTTTTTTATCTATTAAATAGAACATGCTAGTTTCACTGCATGGGAAAGAAAATGAAAGAAACCAACTAAATCATTTTTGTTCTCTAATTTTTTATTTTACTCTCTGAATGTTTGGTTGATATTATATTATAAATGATGTTAAATTTTTCTGGTTCTTCTTTTCTTTCTCAAATAAGACAAATGTAGTTTTTATGTTGGTCGTAACATGCATTATAGATTGGTTAATTTATTTTGAAATAAGACGCTTTTTGGATGGATTTTTGTAATTTGAATCACCTTGTAATTAAGGTTTTGCTGTTTCGTTTTTTTTTTGTTGTTTTGCTAAATGAAACAAATATACAACAATGAAAAGATTAGTCAGAGAATTTTTTTTGGCAATCAATTTGTTGTGTGTAGCGATTTGTGTACAATATTTCAATTAAGTTTGGATCTTCAATCCATTAAATCCGAAATTTAAAAGCGTTTTTGTTGGTTTAAAGAAACAAAATTAAATTAAGATTTGATTTCTGATGAGATCAAAATTTTTTTTAAACTTAAAGTTGATCGAATCTTTAATTTTTTTAGTTGAGTAAAAATAGATAAAATTGGTTCGAGATTGTATTTTTTTTGATCAGCTAGCTAAAGTTTTACCTCTCGGTCGGTATGGATAAACAAAAAATTAAAATTCGAAGTGTTCCTTATTGTAAAATAAAAATTAAAGGAAAAAATTGTAAAGTTGAGTTTAACTTTTGAAATTATTTGTTAATTTAATGTTGGCAAACAGCCTTATAGGTTCAACACAATTTTCAAAAAATATCATCACTTCAAATTTATACAACAAAAACAAACACAAACACTAACATAAATTGAGATTTTTTATTGCACAAACATTGAACTAACTTTATTTCTTAAAAATATAAAAAAAAATCAGTTGCAAATTTTCGTTCTGAGGATGAACGAAACTAGTTAAAGAACTTTTTTTTATATATCTAATACTGCATTTACAGTGACATAGCAAATTAGTAGATGTAATTTAAATCTGTGCTGTAAACACTTTTTATTTTAAAAGCTTACAACTAATTTGATATCTAGGCTTTCTACAATTACAAACAATTCAAACACTTACGATTCAAATTACAATCTACGTTTTAAACTCATATTAAATATGACAATATGCAAATTATAATATACTATCTACTAATTTGCTACGTCGCTGTAAATGCGGTATAAGAAATAAAGTTAGTTCAATGTTTTTGCAGTAAATTTCCACAAACTATCTCAATTCATATTAGAGTTTGTGTTTGTTCTTGTTGTATAGATTTGAAGTGGCGATATTTTTGAAAATTGTGTGGAATCAATAAAGCTGTTTGCCAACATTAAATTAACAAATAATTTGAGATTCCACTGCACTCCGAACCCTAATTATAATTTTGATTAAATTTTGAAAGAAAAAAATAATATAATTTTAGAAAATATATTAAATTTAAAATAATTAAAAGAAAGAAAATTAATGACTTTTTCTGTCTACTTAATTATATTATAGAAAAACAAAATTTGCTGGATTGTTGTTTTTTTTTGGCGATTAAAATTGGATATGCTGCAGGTTGGTTTTTTCTTGTTGATTATAAAATAAACAGTTAACGTATTTATGATGATAACCAAAGCCTCCGATATTCTACAAGCGCTATTCATTCACGCCATCTTAAAAAAACAGTGAACATGGCCATATGCAAAAATGGGATTAGTGTTTTTGATTAAATTTTTTGAATTTTTTTTATATGGAGTTTTATTTTTCTAGATGGCGTTATTGGTGTTAAAGCGATTTTTTGAATTTTTTTTATATTGAGTTTTAATTTCAAAATGGCGCTACAAGTTCACGATTTTTTGTGTGCTAAAAAATGAAGAAGGCTTGTATATCGGGGGTTTTGTGTTAACGCAAGAATATCTTTAACAACAAAAACTTGAATCGAAATCAACTATATTAAATTAGTTGTAAGATTTAATAAATGTTTACTCGTGCAACTAACGCATGTACAGAAAAAAAAATGTAGGGCGCTTTATTACATAAAATGGTGTTTTTTTAAGCAGTAAAAAGAAAAGTGTAGCGAGAATTTACTATTGATTAGAATCTAGTGGTGGTGTGACATTTTGTCAATTTAATGTTTTCGGTGGTGTAACAATATATTTACACCCGTATTACGTTTAAGAGGAAGACCGGAAATACTAGAATAAGATATAACCCTCGAGATATTGATAAATTTGTTTATAAAAAGATAAACATACATTCCGAAAGCTGTTTAAGTTGTTATTATGAGAAGCTGGGTAATCGGGAAATTTTGTGTTCCTTAAGCAATTTATTTGAGAATCAATCATAGTATTTTTTTGAATCGACTTTATTACAGGAAGATCAGCAAGTGATATGCCAGAACACGACTGGCATCGCAATCGGATGGACCAACTACCGTTAGGTTACATACTTTCATATTTTTGTTTATTATATTTATTTTGAATTTCATGATTTTGTTTTGGTTTTCATTGATTTTTTTTTAAAGTTTGAATTATATTCCTTTTTATTAAATAAGATTGGATAACTATAATCCGAGTGTAGAGATTTTCCTAGGCCAGAAACCACATGGTGAAATGATTTTTTTATCTAAATGTTATTATTAATCTCGGAATAAAACGGATTACCGTTTTACAATAAACTGTTATAATATTTTTGCAAAAAGGTTTTCTAATCTTGGAGGCAAAGAAGCCATAAAGGACCTAGATATCTAAAAGCATATCTATAACCATATATCAACAAAAAAAATTTTAATCTTGATTTTTCTTTTCCGTTGAACTAGAATATGTTTGGTTAATATCCACATTTTTTTTAGAAAATAAAATTAATTTTAATTTAATTTATTTGTATCGCTTAAAATTTTTTTTAAAAGAAATGACATATTTTAAATTAATCTGTGTTTTTAATTAGGTGTTTTTAATTTTTAATTAATTTTTTTAAATTATTCACAATATTAAATAACTTTATAATGACACTTCAAAAAAGAAAGGAAAATTAAAAAAGTTTTAACATGTTAAAATGATTTTTTAATCTAATTGGCTGAAAAAAAGTGCAATCAATCAATAAACTATACTAATGATATAACTTAAGACTAAAAGTAAGCCTAATTCAAAATAAATACCTTGATAATTAAAAATAATTCCAAAAATAATAATTCATTTAACCTAAATATAAATTTTGAAATAGCCGAGTCCTTGTAATGAAAAAAGTGTAATTAAGATGGTTAAGATGGTTAAGGAGATGGCTAAGTTAATGCGGTTGTAAGAAAGGGAGGTAAAGCAAAAGCTAAATATTTTCGCTAACCATAATGAAACCCAGGTCTTCTTCCAGATTAGAAGGAGACCTGGTTTCGGAACATATGCGAGTACTACTGTCATGAGTATTGGTTTCGTGAACAAAAAAGAACAAAATATCAGAAATAAGTGACATAAAGTTGTGTTGTAAAGTTTTTATATTGACGGAACCTGATTCTAAAAAAGCAAAAAAAAATGTATGTCTGTCTGCAGTCCGGCTAATCGTATGCCTGTCATTACCTACGAAATCTAAAAAACCGCTGGAGGGATTTCAAACATTTATTTTTTAAAAATAGGTATACTAAATAGACAGGTCCGAATAAACGTTGTGTTCGATAACTGTACCGGAAGTGTGTCAAAAAATCGTCAAGTATGTCAAAACAATTAAATTTCCATATATTTTGCTAAAAAACGTTCATTTTAAGTGATTACGAATAGGAACATTGAATTTGGAGAAATCTTGATGGTCGGGATTGGTATGTGATACCAAAAACTAGATTATTGCATTCTAGGTTTGTCAAAAAAATGTTGTAAAGTGTGTCAAAAGAATGATTTTTGTTTATTTTTTTACCCAATTTTGAAAAATAAATTATTTGTATGACATGAAATGTAATTGAATATCAAATTATTATTATTGAGAACTATGCCATTATCAGTTTGTCAAAAAAATTTTATCAAGTGTGTCAAATAGTTTTCATTTATTTTTTATCCATTTTTTTGGAAAAAAATAAAATTAATTATTTGTATGACATGAAATGTAATTAAACATGAAATTGGACATGGAAATTCTTGAATTTGTTATAATTTTTGGAATATTTTTAGAATTTTGGAAAAAGTTAGAAATTGTGAATTTTGAATTTTTGCAACATTTTTGGAATTTTGAAAAAAGTTTCAATTTTTGATTTTGTAAGAATTTTTGGAATATTTTTAAAATTTTGGAAACGTTTAAATTTTTGATTTTATTATAATTTTTGGAATTTTGGAAAAGGTTCAAGCATTTATGATTTTGTTAAAATTTTTCCAATATTTTTAGAATTTTAAAAATTAAAAAAAATTGAAAATTTAAATTTAAAAATTTTTAATTTTATGAATATTTTTAATATTTGGAAAAAAGTTTCAATTTTTGATTTGGTTAGATTTTTTGGAATATATTTAGAATTTCGAAAAAAAAAGTAAATTTTTAATTTTATTATAGTTTTTGAAATTGAAAAAAGTTTCAATTTTTGTTATAATTTAATATTGTTGTAACTTTTGCGATATTTTTAGAATTTTGTAAAACGTTTGAATTTTTGAATTTTGAATTTTCGGAATATTTAAAGAATTTTGAAAAAATTTCAATTTTTGATTTCATTTAATTTTTACAAAATTTTTGGAGTTTTGAAAGAAATATGAATTTTTGATTTTGTAATATTTTTTTCGAAACGCTAAATGGAGAGGTTTTTTAGTAGTTTGCTGATTGTATCATCTTTCACTAAATTATGTTAATTTATGATCTGTTATAATTTTCCGGCAACGTATTGATGTTTCGTGTTAGTTCTGTAATAAATTTCTAAACAGAGATAAAAAAATACATGTACTATAATAAAGAGTTTTATGTTTGATATACATCGCTGCCCAAAACTAAAAACAATGTCCTCATAAAAGTTTTTTGCCGAAAACTGTATCAAAATCCTTAACCCAAACCAAAGTCTTGATATCTCAGAGCTTGAGATTTTAGCCCCTTCGTATATTTTCGTTAGATTTTAGCCCCTTCGTATTCGTTGGAGTCAGAACTTGGAGGGAGGAAAAGAAGAAGGAAGAAAACATAAAGAAACACAATGATTCAAAATGATACAATAATATTTGAAATAAACACATTTTTAAGGAATACTGAAGTCCTTTCAGATATGAAACTCTATATGTCCACACAAGATAAGGTAATTTTGAAACGTATTTCAAATTTTAGGTCAATTGGATCTTGAAACGTGTTTCTTATAAAAATTGGAAGCCTACCAATTGATAGTTTTATTTTGTTTTTAATATATCTCTAGATCTTTCAATAACAATTCTACTAATTATTCCTAGCTCAAATTTGTGATTGAAAAGTAATTAAATTAACGTTTTTATCAAACAAAAAATTTCCAATATTTTAAAATTTATTTACTAACTGGTTACATCATACAAGTAGGTTAGATCTTGTCTGCAATTGTTTTGACTTTCTAGTTAAAACGACAAGCGATAAGCGTTTTTGTATTTTAAGTTTTGAGTGTTTATTTCCTTATTTTGTTATGATTTTGAAATGAGTTTGGTTTTGATAACCATCAAGATCTCTGATAAGACAGAAATTAAACACAAACAATAAAAGTACATCCGCCGACAAAACTTAATTCGTTGATTAAGGTAAATTTGAAGGAAAATCGGTTGTTGGCATTAAAGTTAACTATAGATTTTACGCATACAAAATAAATAACGAAACTTGTTTACCAGTTTATACTGTATTTATCGTACGTATCATATTAGTAAATTTCTGTTTTTTGGTATCACTAACAAATCTGATGTGTTTAATTTAAGTGCTTGTCAAATATTTTCGGACGTTAAAATAAAAATATAACGTAGTTTGAGTGAATCACTTATTGTTTTAGATATTATTGGCATGGTAGAATCAATCAACTATTTTTCTCACATATATTGAAGAAAAACTAAATTGTTAGTTTTTACTGATTTGTAGTAAAGTAAACATCCGAAAAAATAAAATTTCGTTCAAGGAGGTATAACTAAATTCACAAACCCTAATATTTATTATAATTTTAGTTAAGTTACACTACATAAATCGTTAGATAGATATTTTATGTAACAAATTTACATATTATAATTTCAGTTTAAATTTATTTACTATAAAATTATAAATGAAAATTAATCTCTACACCGTTTATTGTTTAATAGAAGATCAGCGTAACGTTTATATAAGAAGATAAATATAAGAAGATTAAAAATTTCAATAAAAAACTATAATAACGCTTAATATATTCTCATGTATCTAGATATCTCAACACAATATATATGTAAATATGTAGAAATATTATTTCCATTTTCACGCAAAAACGATTAAAGCCTCGACAAACTGTTTGTTTAGTCTCAAAGAATGAAAAGAGTAGTAACAGTTATACTATACTCGTACAGTGAGACAACAGGAAAAATTATAAAAACTGAATTGTATTGAAAT
The DNA here is from genome assembly GCA_963693315.1 of Diogma glabrata. NCBI lineage: Eukaryota > Metazoa > Arthropoda > Insecta > Diptera > Cylindrotomidae > Diogma > Diogma glabrata. The sequence goes on from OY856186.1 coordinate 436,271,915, forward strand.
GAGTTTCAACAAAAACAAATCACATGAGTTACAAACGTTAAAGAATTTTTAATATCCTTTCAGAAGTGAAAAAGTTTATGTTTCCAAACAGGTTATAGAATTAATGCAACAAAGCTTTGTATCCGTTTTATGTTTTTTACAAGAACTTTTCAGTATTTTGTTAAATATTGATGAAAATAAATACACATAGGTTCGTATTGCTGTATACGATAACCACTTAATCAAGCCGTTAGAGTTTGAAATATAATTTTTTATGAATGCTTATTTAAGTTACTTTTGTTTTCATCTACACAATGTATTAATGGAGCGATAAGTTGGTGACCAGAATGAAAAGTTTAGATTTGATTCGTTTTTTTTGTGATGTGTTGATCTACGGGTGTTGCAACTCTAGGTACTCATTTATTTGCTGCTTTTGATATACATATACGACTTAACGCGTGATAGATATCACATCCAATGGAAAAACAGTAAAAAATTATTAACTAAGATTGCGAATAAAATTTATTTAGTCAACGTTGACTCTCTCAATCTTTGTTGTTGTATATTCCTCGATAACATAAAAGATTACTCAAAGAAATTAGACTCCATTAAGTTATGGAGTGGACTTTAATATTTAAGGAAGTAAGCATACTAAGATTATTGGAAACTAAATTTTAGTTTCGTTTGCGCAAATTTTTAAAAAATGTATTTTTGTTTAGTTCAGTTGATGATTCAATTTTTCACTTAGATTTTGTTTTTCATATCATATCATCTAACTGGGCGAAATAAACCTGATTTTGTTGACTGTAAATTACCTCTAGGCATTACAACAAGAACCACAAATCTCTTTTTTGAACTTCGAATTGTGTGTTGGGAACAATGTTAGAATTATCTGCTGTGTGGCCTTTCACCAAATGCACAACGTATGTTGGTCCTTATTCTGCCACAATTGCTACAAGTGACTGATGTTGAGACATTTACAGCAATTCTTATTTTCTTACCTGATACATTTACAGCAATTCTTATTTTCTCACCTGATATCACTGCTCCAAATTTGAGGTCAACAGGAAGTCTTAATTCACTTCCAACAATAGTTTGAGCTGGTGTCATGGTCGTGGTCTTATGAACTGCTGATCTGTGTGCCATCAAAAATAAAGGAATGTGTTCCCAGTTATGTTGGCTCTTACCGACCACTTTTGCTAGAAATTCCTCCAATGTAGCATTGAATCTCTCAACCATCCCATCTGACTGTGGGTGTGAAGCGGTCGTCCTCGTTTTGTGAACCCCCAGCATTTGGAAAATTTCCTGTAACACAGCTGACTCGAAGTTCCGTCCCTGATCAGTGTGGATCTCCATAGGAACTTCATATCGGCTAATCCAATTATTTATCACAGCTTCAGTGATTGTGGTTGCTCCCTGGTTGGGAATCGCACACACTTCCGGCTACTTACTAAAGTAGTCCATGATCACAAGCACATATTTATTCATATTATCAGTTGTTGGGAATGGTCCCGCTACATCCGTTGCGATCCTTTCAAATGGAGCACCTATATTGTATTGCTTCATTTTCCCATGACTTCTTTGTGCGGGTTCTTTTACCGCCGCGCATTTGTCGCATTTTTGACACCATTTCACTATTGATTGCCGAGTCCCTGACCAGCTAGACTATTGTCGTATTTTTGCAAGAGTTTAATTGACCCAAGATGATCTCCACTCATCCCTTCGCGATACTCCTTCAATACTGCTGGCATTTTCCCTATTGGTATAACTATTAGGGATTGCTTTAACTTTCCATCTGAGCTTTCCCATACTCTCTTTAGACATCCATTCTCTAGCTGGAGACTGTCCCATTGCGCTTAGTACGCCTTCAAAGTTGGAGTTTTATCAGCAAAATCTCCCCATACTGGTTTGCAACCTTTTTTCTTGAATTCGATGATCGGTACAAGATCCGGATCTTCTAATTGATTTCTTCTCTGGTAGCACTTGTAGTAATCGCACATCGATGATGTTCTCCCTATTTTCTTGATGACTGCAATGCTTGCATTCAACATGACAGGGTCGTCTCGATAATGCATCAGCGTTCCCATATGCAGTACCCTTTCGATGCTCAATGTCCAAATCGTACGCCTGCAACCGCTCGATCCAACGTGCTACTTGTCCCTCTGGATTTTTGAACTGAAGTTACCATCTTAATGCACCGTGATCAGTTCTGAGATGAAATTTCTGACCATACAAGTATTTATGGAAATGTTTGATACATTCCATGATTGCCAATAACTCCTTTCGAGTTACGCAACAATTCCGCTCCGGCTTAGATAGCATTTTGGAAAAATAAGCTATCACCTTTTCCTGACCATCTACACAACAAAACTCCTCCTATACCTTCATTACTGGCATCAGTATTCAAAATAAACTGCACATTAGGTAAAGGATAGGATAGAATTGGAGCCGTATATAATATCCTGCGAAGCTCCACAAATGCTTGTTCCTGAGGTTGATTCCATTCAAATGCTTTATCTTTTCTGGTTAGCTCATGTAGACTTTTGGCAACGTTGGCAAATCCTGGCACAAACCGTCAGTATAATGTGCACAATCCAAGGAAGCTTCGTAGTTCATGTAGTTTCTTTGGGCTTGGCCAGTTCACAACTGCTGCAATCTTGTCAGAATCTGTATGAATTCCCATTGCCATAACCTTGTGTCCCAAATATTTTACTTCTTCCTTGAAAAGTGAACACTTTTTGGGACTTAAGTTTAAACCGGCTGCTTTCAACCTTTCCAGTACCTCCGCTAAGTTTCTCAAGTGGTCATCAAAGTCTTTACCCATGACAGTGCAAGCCTTTAAGTACCCGTTCCATTTATCTCTCAAAAGTTGCGGGAGCGATGCATAACCCAAATGGCATGACATTAAATTGCCATAGTCCATTGCCTACACTGTACGCCGTTTTCTCACGATCTTTCTCCGCAACTTCCACCTGCCAGTAACCATTCTGCAGTTCCAGTGTTGAAAACAATTTGAACCCGATAATGTATCTAGTGTATCATCAATCCTAGGCAATGGGTGGCTATCGTAGGATGGCTATCCTTCCTAGTAACTATATTTAATTTCCTGTAGTTAACACAAAATCTTAAACTTCCATCTTTCTTGCCAGCTATCACCACAGGTGAGCTCCAAAGACTGTCTGAAAGCTCGATTACACCAGATTCTTTCATATCCCTCACCATTTTATCAGCTTCCTCATCAGCTATTAGCCAATGGTAATCGTCTTGGTGTCTGGCATATCGGCTTTTCTGCTTCGGTGTCAATACGATGTTTCGCCATATTAGTTCTGCCATTTCCTTCAGGTGAACTGCAGAATACAGACTTGTGTCGCTCCAACAATGAACCTACTGCTTGCTTCTGATCTTCTAAAAGCCCTTCTGTTCATTTCTGCACAAGTTGTTCCATTTCTGCTTTTTGATGTTTTGTGTTAACCGAGCTATTGATGTTTTTCTGCTCGCATTTTATTATTTTAGCTACCTCTTCGCATTGTCCTATGATCGATCCTTTCTTAATTGTTTTCTGTGTATCTGACAGATTTAAAACCCTTACTGGTATTTTGTAATCAGAATCCGATCTAACTAAGGTTTTCCCTATAACGACTTCTTTATGATTTTGATCTTCTTTGTTGGCTTCCACAACCTACAACCTGGGTGACCCAGAACCTCATTCCAATTTTCCATAAATGATTGTTTCTGATTGGGGTGGCAATTTTTCTCTGTAATCTAATATTATTCGACGAACACAATTTGAATCTTCACCATTAAATTGGAGTGGCAACTCAACATTTCTGTACGTGAGTACTCCTCTCAAGCATCAATAACGAATCCATTTGGTCTCATGAAGTCCATTCCCAGTATGACTTCATCCACAATGTCAGTTAAAACCACTTAATGTTGAAAGTGAGTATTCTCGATTTCCAAGTTGACCATTTTCTTCCCTTTAATACTTGCACTTTCCCCAGTAGCCGTCTGCATTCGGCATCTCCCTGCTGGTTTTAGTTTTCCTCTCACACCATCAATGTGGACAATTGTATTTGTTGCTCCCGTGTCTAACGTGATGACACAACTTTGTCCATCAATATTAGCCCTAACAGTAAGACTGTCACCCCCCCCCCCCCCCCTTGTCAATCTTGATACATGGATAAAGGTTAGGGGGCAAACGGTTGTGGGAGCCAGCGTACGCCCCTTTAGGCTGCCTTGTTGTAGTTTAACTGCTGCGACCCTATTCCATCTGCCTCTCTTGCCTGTGCTCGTTCTTCTGTTGGTCGCCGCTGCATAGGTGATGCAGAGATAGCTCTCTTTCTTCTCATATCGCTACATTCTCTCGAAATATGACCCAACTTTCCACATAACCAGCATCGAATTCTGTCACTTCTCACACTCTCCCGTGGTCTTGGTTTGTAACCGTTGTTGTCATCAGCCAACTTCACCCGGCGTATTTTAATTGATGGTTTTATAATAGCTTGAGCAGTTTCATTTGTCAAAGCAAATGCTATAGTTTAGTCAAAGCAAAAGCTTTAGTAATAAAGCAAAAGCTTTATTATAGCTCTCCATAAAATATGGTAGAGCATTCGAGTGTGCCAAATGTACAAACCGTTCCACTGCCGATGAATATTCCTGAAGAGACTCTCCATTTCGTTGGAAGTGACCCTAAGGAGTTATACAGAATCAAGTTATTCTGTATAACTCCTCTTATGGTCGCTACCATATTTACGTTCCAGTGCATTCATCACTTCAGCATAACTCTCGCGGTCGTTTTCTGGTACTGCCTGTAATGCTTCAGCTGCTTCACCCTTAAGCGCAACTCGCAACTATCATTGCAGCAAGACGATTTTCGGCATTCCAAACATTTTAATCTGCTGCAGTCTCGAACTGGAACTGGAACACATGAAGTCACTTTAGCCGTTTCCGTAATCTTAAACCTAGACGAATATTTTTGTCAACGTTATTGCGACAGATTAAGATTGCGATTGTATTTTGAAGTTGTAAAATGACAATGAATATGTGTGTGCTTGTATTTCTAAATCAGGCGTCCATTTTTACGTCATTTTTGTACGATGCAATTTAAATAAAAAAAAAAATGAGATATAAAAAAATTTAAATATTTAACTTACATATAAAAATAATAATTATTTACAATCCTTTTCTGAGTAATATAAAAAAAAGTTTTAATATCAATAAGCCAAATTAAAAATATACAAGCAAAAAATATGAAATAAATATAATAATTTTTTTGAATCACTAAGATTAGTTTAACAAAGTTCCCGTTTGTTTTTTTGAATGTTCTTACTAACCTTCACAAAAGTATTTCTTTGGCTCATAATTTTAGATGAAAATTAAATAAAATTAATCAAATTATTATTACGCAAGTCATATTATCTCATAAAAAGTTAAATGGAACTTGTCATTTTAGAAAATGCTAAACTGCTTTTTCACTCTCCATTTTTTATTGTTTGTTTATTATTCTTATCATTTAAAAAATTTCGCTTCGCTTCGTCTTTTATTATTCGTGAAACTTGTGGCTAACGTTTGTGTGCGCATATATGCTAAGGCGTTTTACGATATGTGCACGGTATGATGCAATTAATGCACAATACAAACACTTTTTACAAAATTGTTTTACTGATATATATATATATATATATATATATATATATATATATATATATATATATATATATATATATATATATATATATATATATATATATATATATATATATATATATATATATATATATATATATATATATATATATATATATATATATATATATATATATATATATATATATATATATATATATATATATATATATATATATATATATATATATATATATATATATATATATATATATATATATATATATATATATATATATATATATATATATATATATATATATATATATATATATATATATATATATATATATATATATATATATATATATATATATATATATATATATATATATATATATTAATGGCGCCTCTGGCTTGGCAGTGGACTGTAGTTATAATTTCTGCGACGTTAAAATGAAAAGCCAGGGGGTCAACATACTGGTCAATAATTACTATGATGATCGGTGATGATGGATGATTGATGATAAATACGTAATTTGTGCCAAACAAGTATATGCAAAAACGACCAATACGACCATATACGACCAATGATGATTTAATAAACATACGTTGGTATGATTGTGCCTAATACGGCGTACGATGGATAATACTAAGCAATATTGATTATATGCACATACGAAATAATATTAATAGCACTGATAATTATATTGATGTAATGAAGATGTTACGATGTAATTAATAACAGTGCTGACCATGTGCACATACGATGACAAATATTAGTAACAATGGTGATATAATTTGATAAATGACGATATAAAGAGATAATTCGCACCAATGCTGATCATATGCACATGCGTTGAGTAAATATTAGTAGCACTGATAATTATATTTGATGCAATGACGATGTAACGATGTAGGTAGTAGCAGTGCTGATCATGTGCACATGCGATGACAAATATTAGTAACATTGGCGATGAAAGGACGATGTAGAGATGTAATTCGTACCAATGCTGATCATATGCACATGCGTTGAGTAAATATTAGTAGCACTGATAATTATATTTGATGCAATGACGATGTAACGATGTAATTAGTAACGGCGTCTATTAATTCAAAGCGTCTACTAATGAAATTGAGCAAAATAATGCCTCCGTGCCTAAAATGGCAAAAAACAAAACATTAGTGAGGTTATATATTTGTAGGTTGATGACACTGTGCCCAGCAACGAGTATTAATGAAATTCCAACCACGAAAAATCTTGGTTCAGCACTATATTAATGTTGCCTTCAACACGTCTCTTTATATTATCATAATGGCGGCGATAATGTGGTGTGCCTGTGACATTTAGTCGATGTAGGTAGCTATATTATGTCTATCTCAACCCCAAATCCAAGTCGGAAAAGCTCACACAAATTAAAAATCACTAACAATTCAATCTTTATTCTTTGCTTTTTACTTTAATTAAGTATTAGTAAACATGTTAAACATTTAGTTAACAAAAAATTATATAAACATCGAAGCAAGATCACAAACAAAAAATATATGACCATTAAACTTAAAATTCCAAACGAAGAAGGGATTCAACAAACCTAAACGCTAACATAATATAGGCTCCAAAATCACACCTTTATGTGACGGCAGAGCCACCCGTTTCCAACACTGCAATCATCAAACTGTATTATCGACACAAAAATGCCAAATTGTGCTTAGTGGTGAAAACGCGTACTCAACCGCTGAAGGCTCAATGTCAAAATGACATTTCTTTACAATAACATTATTCCAAAACAACAAGGTAAAAATACTTGATCAAATGACAAATAAGAAAATGATTAATAGCTTTCTTTTTTCTTACAGTGAATGGTTCCAATTGAAGACAACGTTAAGAATCGAAATATGTCCACGAAGGATCGCAGACATTGTAAGTTTGAAATAACTTAAAATCTTATTTATACTTGCAGGTGAACAAAATGTCCAGCGTTAACATATATATATATATATATATATATATATATATATATATATATATATATATATATATATATATATATATATATATATATATATATATATATATATATATATATATATATATATATACATATATATATATATATATATATATGTATATATATATACATATATATATATATATATATATATATATATATATATATATATATATATATATATATATATATATATATATATATATATATATATATATATATATATATATATATATATATATATATATATATATATATATATATATATATATAATGTAAAATGTTCCAAAACAAACCAATATTAAAACATAAAAATTTAACCATTCTAGAACTAGAACGTTTCTTGATCTATTTCTTATATTAATACATTGAGGGAATAGAAAACAAAAAAGGAATTTCGTTTATATACTTTTATTCTTTGCCTCCATCTTATAATTCGTTTATAACTCAATTCTAACCACAACCAAAAACAAAACACCGGCGAAAAAAACATGATAGAAAATTACGCAAGGGAAATAAAAATCTCACAAAACACGTTTTCGAAATTTATTTCGTCGTTTTTTTTCATTATTATATTATAAATATTTGTATTTTGTTGGTGTTATTTGGCTGGTAGGTACTTAAATTGCCCTTGGGGTAAATCATGAAAATTATTTAATACATAAAATAATTCATTTTATCGCAGTTTTTTCCTTATATTTATTCATGATAAAAAATACGGGATAGGATTTATAGAGTTTTATTTACTGATTTTGATAAAGGATGAATGGAACTATTCTTTACTGTCAAATTTGATTCATTTTACTTACTTGATGTAGTTCACCTTCCTTACCAAAATATTTTACGGTTTTATTTTTATTTTGTGATAATTTTCAAGATTACGTGAAACTTCAAAATAATACACACAATTTCTTATCGCAGGAAAATTATACAATACATTATAAAAACAAACAAGAAATCTAAATTTATTACCTTAAAATTTCGACGTTGTGAAAATACCTCCCTCGTACATTCTTGATTGTATTTGATTAACTTAAATTTTTTATCACAAAACATTAAAACGGGATAAACGTATTTATAGCAATTTAAATTCGAAAATGTTGTTAATTTCATCAATTAAATTTTTTTTTTAGATTTTTCATAGAATTTTAAATTACGGTGGAACAATGAAAAATGAAAATTTTTGTTGATGAGAAAATTAGATTTTGGGTTATCGGAAAATAGGTGAGAGATTTATTATATTGAGATGTATGTAAGTAGGGAAATAAAAAAAGTTTTATATCCCACCCCGATGGCGTAAAACGCAAGATTTAACATTGTTTTATGTATTATATGTTGAAGATTATTGTATTGAAAATTAATAGTTTGGTAATAAATTCTGGGTGAAATATTCTATAAGCTTTAAGAAATATTAGTTAAAGTACTAACTGTAAAGAATTGTCAGTGAAATTTAACTTTACTTAACTCAACGAACCAATGTTCTTTTTATCAACATAAATGGCCCATCTTGACACCTTTTTAATTTTTATCATACAAATAATTTGATATCCTTAAAAATAAAACTGTCTGTGAATGAGACATCGACTATAATATGATAATCTTAAATCATCTTACCTGTTAAGAAGTCATAATTTTATCTTAAATTTTTTATGTTGATATCTTTTTTGTGTTTCTCTTTTCAAATTAATGTATATATACGAGTTTGTCATCATATTTGAGTTGAAAGTATTTTAAACTTTTTTATATCTTGTCCTAGAAAAAATATTTTAAATCTGATAAGATTATATTTCTTTTGCTTGAGAATAAAGATATTACAATAAAAAGAAAAAACTTTTTTGTCGATTAATGAAAACTTTTCAAGAAAATTTTCTTCTGGTAAACTTAAATTAACTTTAATCTTCTTAAAGTTAACAAAACATTGGAAATATAAATGTTTACTTCTGCAAACGAATCTTTGTCCGATTTTTTTGTTTGCATATGCATATTCAACTTTTATGAAATTTACGTAAGGCAATCATGATTTATGCAACATAGCAATGTGATAATAATAATTACTTCCGTCTGAAAGACCTAAGACCATTTCAGAGCCAAAACTGAAATTCATACCCCCACTTTTTGGAATTTCTCGACGTTAAGGACCTACTGAATCTAAAAAAGCAGAAAATAAAAAAACGTATATCTGTCTGCCGACCGGCCGGCCGTCCGTCATTACCTACGCTGCAGGGAAAGCCGCTGGAAGGATTTCGAAATTTTTTTTTCTAAAAATAGGTATACTCAAGGGACAGGTCCGAAAGGACGCTGTCTTCGATAAATGTACCGGAAGTAAAACCTACGAAATCTAGAAAACCGCAACGTCGTTTGGATGTCAAAAATTTTTGTTTCTAAAAATAGGAATATACTCAATGGAAAGAGCCTAAAGGACAATGTGTTCGATAACTGTACCGGAAGTGTGTCAAAAAAATCGGTAAGTGTTTCAAAACAAGGAAATTGCATATTTTTTGCTTAAAAACGTTCATTTTAAGTGATTACGAATAGGAACATTGAATTTGGATAAATCTTGATGTGCTTAAAAACGTTCATTTTAAGTGATTACGAATAGGAACATTGAATTTGGATAAATCTTGATGGTTTTCAAAAAAATATTTCTCTTACCCAATTTTTTAGAAAAAAAATGAAATTAGTTATTTATATGACCTGAAATGTGATGGAACATGAAATTGGAGATGGAAAATTTTGATTTTGATATAATTTTAAAATATTTTTTGAATTTTATAAAAAGTTTGAATTTTTAATTTTGTTATAATTTTTGCAATATGTATTTTTAGAATTTTGGAAAAAGTATGAATTTTTGAATTTGTAAATTAAGAAATTTTGCAATAATTTTAAAATTTTGAAAAGGATTTCAATTTTTGACTTTGTAAAAATTTTCGAAATATTTTTAAAATTTTGAAAAAAGTTTAAATGTTTCATTTTATTATATTATTTGGAATTTTGAAAAAAAGTTTTCATATTTGATTTTGTTATAATTTTTGAAATATCTTTTTGGAATTTTTGAAAAAGTTTGAATTATGAATTTTTACAACACTTGAAACGAAAGACTTTTCACTATAAAAATAGAATAGAATAGATACCTACGGTATCTATTTTCCAAGGGTATTTTAAATTTTAACTATAAATGAATGTACGGACTAATACGCGGACTCTAAACCAACAAAAGATCTCTAAGAACAATGATAATTTATTTAAGGCGTTTCATTATGACCTTTAAAACAAACAAAAATAATTTATTAATCTAACATGCAAAACTAAAATTAACATTGAGAGAAATGATAAAATACAATACTGTTGATTGTAGTTTTCCTTGGTGTCAACTTTCAATCAATATGATTTATATGCCAGGTTTAATTTTTTGTTATTTTTTTCAGCCAACAATTTTATTTATTCCAAGAAAACGCTGTTTAACATAACGATATTATAGTGGACGTGAAGATCTTCAGCAAATACAAGGCAACATAAATGTACCACTTTCGCAATAAGCAATAGTCGTCTAGTGGTTTAATTGCAATATCACGTAATGATCTCCACATGAATAAAGATTTTATAGGCAACCTTTTTCAACTCCATATATCAATCAAAAAATGTAACATATTATGGAATGACCATTTTGTACACGGCCTCTGCTTTAAAATACTGACTATAAAATTCCAGAACACCTTGTGCAAACCGTCAAAACAAAATGCATATTCATATAGGCTGGGCCCTTTTAAATTTTTGTCATCTGGCCTTTCTCGGACCACCGCCATATCGTTTAAAACCGCTAGTTTTGTTTGTTTCAGTTATGTTATTTATATTTTAACACAATAAAATATCGTAACACCCAAATCACTTTAAGATTTTGGAAAACACAGTTTAATATTTAAATTGAATAATTTTAACTCGGTCATGCTATTTCAATTTTCCAACCTTTTTATTAATGATCAATTATCACAACACATACAAAAATAATTTCTTTGGTGCATAATTTTTATTTAAACTTTATTTCAATAGAAAAAAAAACAAACTACTTTTTACATATATGTATATTATATAAAAGACAACACAACACATAATTTCTTTTTTTCTTTTAATTTTTTCTTTTCATTAGGTTTTACATTTAAGAACATTTTTGTTTTAAATTTAATTTACTACTCAACAAAATTGAAAAAATATTTTGTTATTTATATTCTTAATATTACATAAAAAAGAGAGTAATGAAAATTTGATCACATAAGCATTATTTCTCGAAAATCAATCAACAACTATCATGCTCAATTACATAAAAAAGGGACACAATATTCAAATCATAAACTACGCCCAATCTATTCATTAACATTAAAACGAGTTACATATGATAATAATCAATTTAATACGGGCGTAAACATTTATTACCAACATTTAGTCAAACATTGGCAATGAAAGGATCACTGTTATAAACAGCTGATTGAGAAATAAATTTATATAAATGAAAAAATACACCATGATCCTCAGTTGTTTTATATATGGTAAATAATACAAGTGTAATGAAACGATGAAATGAAGTCGTATCGTAATTGAAAAATGGAAAAGTGTGGGTTGATTGTAGGTTTTCTTATAAATGCCTCCTGCTAAATATCACGTAATTTGGCGGGCATAACATACTTTTAGAATTTTGAAAAAGTTTAAATTTGTATTTTATTCTAAATTTTGCAATTTTGAAAAAAATTGTATTTTTGATTTTTTTATAATGTGTGCAATATTTTAAGAAGAGAGATTTTAAGAAAAGTTTCAATTTTTGATTTTGTTATAACTTTTGCAACATTTTTAGAATTTTGTAAAAAGTTTTAATCTTTGATTTTGTTATAATTACTTCGGTCTGAAAGCCAAAACCAAAAGTGAAATTTTTATCCCCATTTTTTTGGCATTTCTCGACGTTTTAGGTCATAACGATTCTAGAAAAAAAGTTATGCCGGCCGGCCGTCAAAACCAACGAAATCTAGAAAACGGATGAAAAAATGTAAATAATTTTTTTTTCTAAAAATAGGTATACTCAATGGTAAGTGCTGATAGGACGATGTATTCGATAACTGTACCGGAAGTGAGTCAAAAAAATCGTCAAGTGTGTCAAAACAAGGAAATATGAATATTCTTTGCTTAAATAACGTTCATTTTATGTGATAACGAGTAGTAATGATAAATAAGGAAAAATCTTGATGATTGGGTTTTGTATGTGAGATCAAAAACTAGATTATTGCATTACAAGATGTCAAAAAAATGTGGTCAAGTGTGTCAAAAGAAAGATTTTTATATATTTATTTACTGAATATAATTGTAATGGGTATCGAGCCTATTTTTTAAAATAAAACACATTAATTATTTTAATTAATTTGTTTTTTGACGTTTCGGCAAAATTCCTTTGCCATTTTCAAAAAAGAAAATATATTTAAAGAACATACAACAAAAAAATATTAGATAACATTCGTCATATGAAAAAAATATTATATGAAACAAAAAACACAAAAAAGAAAATTGAAAACTGTTGTATGTTTTTTAAATATATTTTCTTTTTTGAAAATGGCAAAGGAATTTTGCCGAAACGTCAAAAAACAAATTAATTAAAATAATTAATGTGTTTTATTTTTAAAAAATACGCTCGATACCCATTATAATTTATTATTTACCCAATTTTTTGGAAAAAAATAAAATTGATTATTTCTGTGACATGAAATTTAATTATTGTTATAGAGAATTATGGCATTATAAGTTTGTCAAAAAAATAATGTCAAGTGTGTCAAAAGAATGATTTTCATTACTCTTTAAGAAAAAATTTAACTAAGTTGTTGAGGTTCACCCTATATAAATAATTAATATTTTTCTTTTAAATTTAAAATAAGCGTTGGTTATCCTTTTTTTAGTTTACTTTTATTATATGTCATAAACATTTTAAAATCTTTATTAACGTAAAATCCACTTTTTCTCAAAATAAATTTAACATCTGGCATGCAGATTTTCATTTTTTATAATTTCGGAAACTCCCAAATATTAATAATAAAACTTTCAATAATTTCTTCCCTTTCCTTATTTTGCTTAACTTTATATTCATATTTGTTTCAACTCCTTTATAATTGATAACCAATGAAATTAGTTTTACTCTTAGTTTTTTAATTTGGACCACCTTCAATAAAGAAATAAAAAAAAATCAACATTTACATTCTTAGAATTAAAATTATTTTTTTTAGCAGTCTCATCTAAGATACCTATCAATATATATATACATGTTAAACATAAATAAAAATAAATAAAATCATATAATTTAATTTAAAATAAAAAAAAATAAAGTGTTTTATATAACAGTACGAACAATAATTATTCCTTTTGATTAAGTTGAAAGGAATAAGAGCTTAAAACAATTAACAGTTGTTTTATATAATTAAGCTCCAACAACAACATTGGTCCTTCGAGCCAGATTCAACAATACGGATTTGAGACTATCGTATTAGCTTGCAACGTAACGCAACGTTAATCATAATATAAAAAATAATAGTTCAATATAAAAAAAAATAATATAAAACAAAGTGTGTCATAAAATGTACAATATGCAGTGAAACATAAAAACAATCTAAAATTATAATTACACACGTATACGTATATATTAAAAGCCTGCAACGCAACGCAGCAAAGTGTTTTTAAAAATATTATTGTGAATAAAAGAAAAATCTGCAACGAAACGCAGTTTTTCAAAGAAGTGACAAACAATTACATTCAACATTACATTACGTTTAATTGGAGGAACCAACCACATATAGTTGACGAAAAAACTACATATTTTACAAGAAAACATCAAAGGTGGTAAGTCTCTCTATTTTATTTGTTAAAAAATTGCCGTTTTTTATACCTTTATTTTAATTTCTACTCGTGTTAAAATCGTGTTAAAATGTCTGACATTTCATTAATCGAACGTTCTAGTGAAGATGTCAAAAGTATTTCCCATTTCGTTAAACAACGTGGTGTTTTAAAAGGCAAACTCACGCGGTTTAAAAAGTTTGTTGATGACATATCAAAATGTGACGACATTCTTCAATTAAAAAAGTCCGAGCGGCAGGTATATCCGCTAGAAATAGGTAGATTTCGGGATCAGACAGTTATGTGTGCATTTAGAATCGGATTTATCAGATTACTTTATAAAAAATACTAATTAAAAACAGAAGTATTAAACTAACTTTAAAAATAAACATTATTTTATACAGTTTTTGGGCTCTAGGCACTTAACCTGTACCCCGATATGGCCAATTGTCAAACATATTCAGGAAACTGTTTGCCGCAACATACCCAGAAAATATTTTTAGCGTAAGTGAAAAAATGCGACCGTGAAAGTGCCGCTAAATGCCGTTGTACTTCACACAGTTTATTGCAGATAGCTAAAGAACCTTTTGTTGCAGATGTTTGGTTTTTAAAAAAATGATAGAAATGTGTTCAAATAATTAATATTTATAAATTTTGTTTACATATTTTGCCCCAAACGGCCGTTATAACGCTTTGTTTTTGACAGTTTTAAGGCTCTAGACTCTTAACCTGTACCCGGATATGGCCAGTTGTCGAACTTATCCAAGAGATTGTTTGCCGCAACACGCTCAGAAAAAAGTTTTGGTCTAGGTCGAAAAATGCGACCGTGAGAGTGCCGCTAAATTCCGTTATACCTCATATCGTTATATATATATATGTATATATAATTTTTTTTTTTTTGTTTTTCCGTCTCCGCTTTACATATATAGTCGTTTGGCATCAAAATTTTTCCGAAATTCCGAGATGACGGTCCTTGCAATAGGTAGATTTTTATATGAAATCTACCTAATATAAGTAGAAACAGAATAATTCAAAAAAATTATCGAACCAAATTAAATACATTATCCGAACTAACTCCATCAATACAATTTCGGAACAGTTTTATTTAAGTTGGCTTAAACTACTTTTAATAACATATTAAATCCACCAAAGATCAAATGAACTACGTCACAACTACAATTATACCATCACACATAATTTATAACATTATCAAACAATTTTATTTCAAAATAATCTTTTGTTGTTGTGTTTTTTTGTTCTTATTTAATCTTTTTTCAAACGGTTACTTAGTAAAAAAAAATAAAAACAAAAGAGATTTTGATAATTAGGGTTCCGTTTTTTATACGGAACACTATTGGTGAGAGTACAACGTGTTTTTCACATTATTTCGATTATCTCGTGAACCATTAATCCGATGAACTTAAAATTTGAGGTGCTTATAAAACTAACCTATCCACACAAGATGGCGGGTTAAAAAATAAATAAAGTTGTGTTCGTTTGTTTTAAGGAGGTACGATGTAAAGCCTTTGAAAACATACATTTTTTTAGCGAGACGAGTAGGGTATCATATGAAAGGGCTTCATTTCAGCATTTTTTAAAAATATATTTTGGAATTTTACATCTCACAATTTTTTGTATAATTTTGAAAAATGACGTTTTCGGGATGTTTTATTGCCCCGATTAACTCCGACCCTACTTCATCGAAAATCTTGAAATATATTTGGAATGATAGAAAATTGAGGAGGTTTTTAATGAAAAATATAGAAAAGTGGCAGACACTCATAACTATATTTATTAAAGGGGTGGGAATGTTAAGGGGTAAAAACATCATTTAAAACCAGGTCATGTGGGGTGTCATTTGAAAGAGCACTTGATTTTAGAAATATTGCCATTTTTTTTAGAATTTTGCAATGCATGGTTTTTGAATTATTATCAATAAAGTGACACAAAAAGTTGGTCCCCCCCCCTTGCATTTCGAGCCTAATTAACAGAAAAATTTGAAAAAATTCACAGAGACAGGAAGTTTGATAAACTCTGAACGAAAAATATAGCGAACCCTCAAATAAATATATTTTCGTGTTTTTAAGGGATTGGGGTGGGGAAGGGTGAAAAAAAACTTTTTTGACCCAAGCGAGTGGGGTGTCATTTGAAAGAGGACCAAATTTCAGACACTTTGCAATTTTTTTTAGAATTTTGTGGTACACAGTTTTTGAGTTATTCTAAAAAATGTGCACATTCCAGACCGTTCCCCCCCCCTACGTTTCGACACTGATTGACAGAAAAAATTGAAAAAATTCATAGAGACAGGAAATTTGCTATTTTTTGAACGAAAATTATAACGAACTCTCAAATAATTATATTTCTGTGTATTTAGGGGATGGGTGTAAAGGGGGTAAAAAAAAACTTTTTTTGACCCAAGCGAGTGGGATATCATTTGAAAGAGCAGCAAATTTCCAACACGTTGCAATTTTTTTTAGAATTTTGCGGTACACCGTTTTTGAGTTATTCTAAAAAATGTGCACATTCCAGACCGTTCCCCCCCCCCCTACGTTTTGACACCGATTGACAGAAAAAATTGAAAAAATTCATAGAGACAGGAAATTTGCTATATTTTGAACGAAAATTATAGCGAACTCTCAAATAATTATATTTCTGTGTGTTTAGGGGACGGGTGTAAAGAGGGTAAAAAAAAACTTTTTTTGACCCAAGCGAGTGGGGTGTCATTTGAAAGAACACCAAATTTCCAACACGTTGCAATTTTTTTTTAGAATTTTGCGGTACACCGTTTTTGAGTTATTCTAAAAAATGTGCACATTCCAGACCGTTCCCCCCCCCTACGTTTCGACACCGATTGACAGAAAAAATTGAAAAAATTCATAGAGACAGGAAATTTGCTATATTTTGAACGAAAATTATAGCGAACTCTCAAATAATTATATTTCTGTGTATTTAGAGGATGGGTGTAAAGGGGGTAAAAAAAAACTTTTTTTGACCCAAGCGAGTGGGGTATCATTTGAAAGAACAGCAAATTTCCAACACGTTGCATTTTTTTTTAGAATTTTCTGGTACACAGTTTTTGAGTTATTCTAAAAAACGTGCAAATTCCAGACCGTTCCCCCCCCCTACGTTTCGACACTGATTGACAGAAAAAATTGAAAAAATTCATAGAGACAGGAAATTGGCTATATTTTGAACGAAAATTATAACGAACTCTCAAATAATTATATTTCTGTTTATTTAGGGGATGGGTGTAAAGAGGGTAAAAAAAAACTTTTTTTGACCCAAGCGAGTGGGGTATCATTTGAAAGAACACCAAATTTCCAACACGTTGCAATCTTTTTTAGAATTTTGCGGTACACCGTTTTTGAGTTATTCTAAAAAATGTGCAAGTTCCAGACCGTTCCCCCCCCCTACGTTTCGACACCGATTGACAGAAAAAATTGAAAAAATTCATAGAGACAGAAAATTTGCTATATTTTGAACGAAAATTATAGCGAACTCTCAAATAATTATATTTCTGTGTATTTAGGGGATGGGTGTAAAGGGGGTAAAAAAAAACTTTTTTTGACCCAAGCGAGTGTGGTATCATTTGAAAGAGCAGCAAATTTCCAACACGTTGCATTTTTTTTTAGAATTTTCTGGTACACAGTTTTTGAGTTATTCTAAAAAACGTGCAAATTTCAGACCGTTCCCCCCCCCCTACGTTTCGACACTGATTGACAGAAAAAATTGAAAAAATTCATAGAGACAGGAAATTGGCTATATTTTGAACGAAAATTATAGCGAACTCTCAAATAATTATATTTCTGTTTATTTAGGGGATGGGTGTAAAGAGGGTAAAAAAAAACTTTTTTTGACCCAAGCGAGTGGGGTATCATTTGAAAGAATACCAAATTTCCAACACGTTGCAATTTTTTTAGAATTTTGCGGTACACCGTTTTTGAGTTATTCTAAAAAATGTGTACATTCCAGACCGTTCCCCCCCCCCTACGTTTCGACACCGATTGACAGAAAAAATTGAAAAAATTCATAGAGACAGGAAATTTGCTATATTTTGAACGAAAATTATAGCGAACTCTCAAAAAATTATATTTCTGTGTGTTAAGGGGACGGGTGTAAGGGGGGTAAAAAAAATTTTTTTTGACCCAAACGAGTGGGGTATCATTTGAAAGAGCACCAAATTTCCAAAATATTGAAATTTTTTTTAGAATTTTCCGGTACACCGTTTTTGAGTTATTTTAAAAAATGTGCAAGTTCCTGACCGTTCCCCCCCCTACGTTTCGACACTGATTGACAGAAAAAATTGAAAAAAATTCATGGAGACAGGAAGTTTGCTATATTTTGAACGAAAATTATAGCGAACTCTCAAATAATTATATTTCTGTGTGTTTAGGGGATGGGTGTGGGGAGTGCAAAAAAACTTTTTTTGGAACCAAACGAATGGGGTGTCATTTGAAAGAGCACCAAATTTCCAAAATATTGAAATTTTTTTTAGAATTTTCCGGTACACCGTTTTTGAGTTATTCTAAAAAATGTGCAAGTTCCTGACCGTCCCCCCCCCTACGTTTCGACACTGATTGACAGAAAAAATTGAAAAAAATTCATGGAGACAGGAAGTTTGCTATATTTTGAACGAAAATTATAGCGAACTCTCAAATAATTATATTTCTGTGTGTTTAGGGGATGGGTGTGGGGAGTGCAAAAAAACTTTTTTTGGAACCAAACGAATGGGGTGTCATTTGAAAGAACACTTAATTTAAGAAACATTGCAACATTTTTTAGAATTCTGCGATGCACAGTTTTTTAGTTATTGATGAAAAAAAAGTTATTTTAAGTGTATGTATACCACCCTATATTTCGACGCTGATTTATAGAACAAATATTCCCAATTTAGACCGTTAAAATACTGGTTAAATCTTTCTTTAGCTAACATAAACAGCTATGGATAAGATTTAACCTCAAGTAACATTTTTGATCAATGTAGATGTGATTGACATTTACTATAGACGTTTACGATTAAACATTTATTCTGTTATGCGTCCATAGTCTGGCGATATAAAGACTTTACAACATAACTTTATGTCATTTATTTTTGATATTGTGTTCTTTTACATTCACGGAACCCTTGGCGAGCGAATTTTATTCGCACTTGTCCGACTTTTTTTCTATGGTATTAAATGGGTTGATATTTTTCTTGTAAGGGTTGCATTATAATGCTTATAAAAATGGAACCTTTTGGGTTAGAAAGCTGAAATTTTTTGAGGCTATAGTTGAAAAGTATGTTTAAAAGCTAAGATGAATTTAAATAACATAAACTGAAACATGATGAAAGCATTACCTTTTGCGTTTGTTTTCATTTCAACAGCCGTAGGGTCTCAACCGTTAGACTTAAACTATTATTTTTGAAAATTTTGGAAAGATTTATATTTTAAGTACGTGAAAAAAAGTTTTCAAATATGAGCTTGGCCATTTCAGCTAGATCAAGGGCAGCAAAGTTTAGTAAATTTTTAAAACAGCTGATTTTTGAGAAACCTGAAACGCCAAAGTAGTCATCTGGATAAAAATGATAGAAATATGTTCAAATATTTAATATTTATAAATTTTATTAAAATATTATGATTCAAACGGAAGTTATAGCGCCCTAGATTATTCGACATTTTAGGCTCTAGCCGCTTAACTGGTACCCGGATATGGCCAGTTCACGAACTTGTCCAAGACATTATTTGCCGGAACACACACAAAAAATTATTTTGGTGTAGGTCGAAAAATGCGACCGTGAGAGTGCCGCCAAATTCCGTTATATCTCATATCGTTATATATATATATATATATATATATATATATATATATATATATATATATATATATATATATATATATATATAAATTTTTTTTTCATTTTGATTTTCCGTCTCCGCTTATCATATATAGTCGTTTGGCACCAAAATTTTTCCGAAATTCCGAGATGAAGCACATACCAATAGGTAGATTTTTATATGAAATCTACCTAAAAAAGAACAGATTCAATTTATAAAGACTTCGAGAAATATGAACGTGTTCAAGACGAATTAGATTTGTTATGTAGGGAAAATGAATTGGACGGACAGATAACAGAACGTACTATATTTTCAGACGCCTTCTATGAGTACACATCGAAGGCTGAAACTTTCTTAAATAACCATAAACCCGATAGTACAAATACAATATCGATTCCAGTCGGCGTTGAAGACGAAAATTTAACGCCACCTTTAATCTCAAATACAGTAGATCCAACTTCAAGTTCTAATATTCATTGTTCAAACGAACTTTCAATTTCGCATGTAAAAATGCCAACTATGCAGTTACCCAAATTTAATAACACTTGTGAAAACTGGCCAAGTTTCGCCGATTCATTCAAAGCATCAATTCATAATAATTCAAGATTACGAGACTCTGAAAAACTGATGTATTTAAAATCTTGCTTAACCGGAAAGGCACTTTTTAAAATAGAATCTATTGAAACAACAGATCGTCATTATAATTTAGCTTGGTCTATTTTGGAAAAAAGTTTTGACAATCCCGTTGCCGCTGCTAACAAACGAATAAAAGCAATCTTTGAAATACCTCATTGTACAAAAGCAACGGAAAAATCGATTGGTGAAATTATTGATGTTGCGACTAAACATTATTGTGCCTTGGAAGCCTTAAATAAACCTTTTCTAGAAGCATTTCCAGTTTACGCTATAACATCAAAATTAGATGAAGAAACCCGTCGTAAATGGAAAGAACTTAATCAAAAAATTGAATTTCCATCCATGCATGAGTTGTTACAGTTTTTACATGAAAGACAACGCGTTTTAGAAGAAGATAGTGAAAAAAAACCAAATCATGCAGGTCCCTCTCTTGCTAAACGCAAAATTCCAAATTTTAAAAATTCTCATATACTACCTTAACTTCAACTGAAAACTCTACAAAGCTCCCAATAGCATGTAATCTATGTAAAGGTCCTCATTATACATCAGCTTGTGATACATTCGAAAATAAAACCTCAAGTGAGCGTTTTGATTTAATAAAATACGCCAGGCTTTGTATTAATTGTTTTCGTTCAAATCATACGGTTTCTACATGTCAATCTCTATCGAGATGTAAAACCTGCCATAAAAGGCATCATACACTTCTTCATCACGAACCTGAAAATACCGTTGTGTCAAATTTCGCTAAATTATATGCTAACGTACCATCACAAGTTCTACTTTCCACAGCAATTATAAATATACTTGACAAAGACAACAATTCTCACGAATGTCGAATACTGTTAGATTCTGGTTCTCAATCAAATTTTATAACTGAGCGCTTTGCTTCTATTCTAAAACTTCCTCAAACACAAATTAATATACCTGTAATCGGCATTCATCAAATTCAAACCAATATCTCTAAATCTATAGTGGCTAAAATTATTTCAAGAAGCACACGATATACTAAAGAGCTTAATTTTCTCATTATTCCAAAAATTACTGGTCGATTGCCATCTATTCAGCTATGCAAAAATCAGTTAACCATTCCAACCAATATAACCCTTGCTGATCCAGAATTTGATAAACCACGCGATATCGATGCTCTACTGGGCGCTGAGATATTTTATAATTTACTTTCCATCGGTCAAATTGCAATAGCTAAACCTTCCGCGGTTTTGCAAAAAACTCAACTTGGTTGGATAATATCTGGTAGGATTCTAAACGAAGATCCTCAAGAACCAGTTATGTGTAACATTTCATTAGACATTTTAAATACAAATATTACTAGGTTTTGGGAGATTGAAGAAGGCCCTAACAAAAAACTTTTATCGGTTGAAGATCAAGAGTGTGAATCTCATTTTGCACAACATACTAAACGTGATGAAATAACTGGTAAATTCATAGTAAAACTGCCTTTTAGTACTAACAAACCAAACCTTGGAAATTCATATAATTCGGCATTGAGACGATTTTTATCTTTAGAGCGTTCCTTTGTTGATAAGCCCAAACAGTGGAAGCAATACGTTGATTTTATGCGAGAATACGAAAAGTTAAACCACATGTCACTTTGCGAAAATCATAACACAAACGAAGGTTACTATTTGCCTCATCACGCCGTATTCAAAGCTTCCAGTTTAACAACAAAAATACGTGTGGTTTTTGACGCATCTGCCAAGACAACCACTGGCATTTCACTAAATGACGTTTTGTTAGTTGGGCCCAAGGTTCAGGATGACTTATTTTTTCTAACCTTACGATTTCGAGTACACGTCTATGTTTTAACAGCTGACGCTGAAAAAATGTATAGACAAATTATAGTTCATCCAGAACATAGAATATACCAAAAAATATTATGGAGATACTCTAGCGAAACGCCAGTTCAAGTTTTTCAGTTAAATACCGTTACATATGGCCAAGCCCCTTCTTCTTATTTATCTGCGAAAATTCTACATAAACTAGCCGACGATGAAAGGGTTAATTATCCAGTTGCTGCTCGTATCCTCTACGAAGATTTTTACGTAGACGATTTACTAACAGGTGCTGAAACTTTTGATGAAGCCTTGTTGATTAGAAATGAATTAATTGCTGTGACGAAGACTGCTGGTATAAATTTACGTCAATGGTCTTCTAACGAGCCAAAACTTACTAACGATCTTGTTGATAAATCTGATGACAAATATATTAAATTAGATCTTGATGAAAATATAAAAACATTAGGCATTCAATGGAATCCTAAAAAAGATTTAATTTGTTATACAGTTAATTTAGACTGTAATACTACTAAGATCACTAAACGAATAATCCTTTCAGAAATTGCCCGCTTATTTGACCCTTTGGGTCTAGTTGGCCCCACTATCGTTAAAGCAAAAATACTAATGCAAACTTTATGGCAGCTTAAACTTGAATGGGACGAATCCATTCCCGCTGACCTTTATACTTTCTGGATGCAATATCGATCTGAATTACCATTGTTAGAGAAAATGTCAATACCACGGAGAACAATATTGAGCGAACGAACAACCTTACAACTTCATGGATTTTCTGATGCAAGTGAACGCGCATATGGTGCATGTCTATATATTCGTTCCGAAGACAACTATGGGCATTGTACATCTGTTATTTTAAACTCCAAATCTCGTGTAGCGCCATTAAAATCTCGTTCTATACCGCGACTAGAACTTTGTGCTGCTCATCTTCTTTCAAATCTCGTTGAAGTCACATTACAAGCATTAAAAAATATAAAATTTGATGACATATATCTTTGGAGAGACTCTACTATTGTTTTACATTGGATAAAAACACCATCCAATTCACTTAAAACATTTGTTAGAAATCGTATTTCTGAAATACAAAACGTTAAATATAACGCTACGTGGGGACATGTTTCAACAAAACATAATCCAGCTGATATGATTTCTCGTGGACTTCTTCCTTCTGAACTTTATTTAAACCAATTTTGGATAAACGGTCCCAATTGGCTTATTGAACGTCAAACACAGTGGCCAAAATGCGATATGACTCCAATCGACCTACCAGAACTACGTGAAACCTTTGTGCTCTCGTGCATACCAAAACCAGATCTTCCTATTGACTTTAAACGTTATTCTTCATTTAAAACTTTAAAGCGAATAATAGCATACGTAATTAGATTTATCAATATCAAATGTCGAAAACAAAAAATAATCGGACCTCTCTGTGTTAATGAATTGCAAGCTTCTTCAACAACCATTATGAAAACTATACAATATGATGAATTTCAACGAGAAATTCATTTACTTAAATCAAATAAATGCTATACCGGGAAGCTGGCTCCACTCTCTCCATTTATCGACACAGACGGTGTACTACGTGTAGGCGGTCGGTTAAGACTATCAGAACTGACTTATAACCAAAAGCATCCTATTTTACTTCCATCTAATCATTACGTAACAAATCTAATTATTCGTGAAACTCATATAAAAAATAAACACAGTGGCGCTGTAACCCGCGCGAAGCGTGTTACGAGTAATTTCCACTCGTTTAGAGGCCTTGATGCGATCTGGTGCTCTGGCTAGTTTCAGACGTGGGCGTGGGAGATGATTCAAGGCTTAAACGTGTGATTAAAGATCGCAGGGAATGGGAAGGTAGGGGATAAGACAGTGACGACATAAGATAATATCCGGACAGCAAAAAAAACGTCACTACATCATATTAATAAACAACAAAACAAAAGAAATTAGAAATTACCAACTAACATAATATTTATTAAACAAAACAACGTGATTTGTATTCTAAATAAATCATTATTAAAAATTCCAATTATCGTATTTAAAGATTGGTATAATAAATTAGATTTAAACTAAATTTAAAGAATATTAAATTTTAAGTATTTAAGGATTTAAAAAAAAATTTAATTTTAAAAACTATCTCTTTTCAATTATACTAGTAACTAGATATCAATTTCAAAAAAAATTAATAATTAAATAAATAAAAAAACCTGATTTAACTAGTTTCCCGCCAATTCTTTGTCCTCCAAGCGCTTGTGGAAACCTGAATTTAGCTGAAAGAAACTACAAAAGAAATAGAGAGAAAAATTGAATTACAAAAAGAAATTAAATAAATTCAACATAAAAATAATTTAATAAAAATTAAAAACTATGTAATGCATTGTTAATTTAGTTTATAAAAATTAATCGAATATACTTCATTGTTATATATCACCGGAAGATGCGTCATTCAAACTTAGATATGGCTCCGTACTGAATGTTATTGAATGTTTGTTGAATATAGTTTAGTAATCCAATCCAAATTAGTGATGAAAGAAAACTTCAATAGTAATGATGACGACAACTAGCACTAGAATTCAAATTCCTAAAGTAACTAATTTGTTGAAGTTCTTGATTAAAATTCCAGATCTAAACCACATTAACTTAGGCTAGATTGCAGGCAGCATTATTTTCTATAGAGCACCATAAATTTGTTCCACTTTCATCAATTAATAGTTTTCCAATAATAGTTTTCCAATTAATTCGTCTTTAGTTCAAATTAGTATTCGTATCCGTAACATCAAACATAATATTCATCCCGCTAATATAAAATTGTATAGCAGTATATAAAGAGCTGATATATAAACTGATACAAAAGAAAGGTTGATTTATAAATTGCCGTTACAGCTGTAATTGAAATCAACTTTATGACGTGGTTTTTAAATAAAATTGAAAACTCAATGGGTTTCACATCAACCATAAAAAACCTTTAACTTTAATTTTTAGTTTTGAATTATTTTTAACTTTAAGTTATAATCACAGTTTTTTCTTTTAACTATTCTTTAACTAAATTAATTTACTATTCTTCAATATAACAAAATCACAGCCGAACTTTTCAATTATAAATTTTATTTAATTAAAATTAAATTTTTTTACAAATAAACTTGGTTTAAACAATACAAGATTAAATATATATGTTATCTTATTGAAGGTAAAAGCAATTCTCCCGGAATAATTCAACAACAAAAATGTTTTCCGTATCATCAAAAAAATAGAACCTTATAATTCCAATATGTTTATTAATAAAGCAAATTATTTTATTTAATTGTAATATCTTTCTTTAGGACCTTTTTCATAGAAATTATTAATGTGAAAAGAATATCAGGTTTGTTAAAATGAAAAAATATATGTTTTGTTGAAGCGAAGGAAAGTTTTTTTTTTCAAAAATAATTATATTGGCGTAAATCATTGTAATCCCCAAAAAGGGGGTTACAAATCGTGGTGCTGCCCTACGACCCATGAGAAGTCTCAAGCCGGGCAAAAGATATAAAATAAAGGATTAGAGGAAAAACTAAACATGCATTGCGTATGAGTTTTGAATATCTTTCAGGTGATATACCCCTAAGTTGTTACCTTTTTCGTCCACACAACGATATGCAACATTTCCGATCCTCTCTTTAATTATTGCTTTGATGAACTTTGGTGCGAGCTTTGCCGAGAATCTTTTTGTGGCATCGCTCTGAGGAAAATTTCTGACATATACTGAATGTCCCACAGAAAATGACCTTTGACGACTCCGCAAGTTATATTGCTTGGCATGCTGTTGTGACGATTGTTTTAACCTTACCATTATGTTATTTCTCATTATTTCAAGGTGCGTTGAAGGATTCAATGTTTCTACTTCCGATTCGCCTAGACACTGAAGTTCACGTAAAACCTGGTACTGATCACCATGGTTAATCATATGTCGACCAAACAGAGCGTAATATGGGCTTTTTCCAATAGAATCATGTAACGCTGTTCGCAGTGCACCTCCAATTTCATCTAAATGAGCATCCCACTCACGATGATCTGTTTTTAAATAGGAACGTATTGCTGGTAATAAGGTTCGATTTACTCGTTCCGATGAATTCGATTGGGGGCTGTATTTTGGAGTTAGAATATGTGCAATATTTAGTTTTGACAGAAAGGACTTAAAATTTTTAGAAATAAACTGTTTCCCGTTATCAGAAACAATAGATTCTGGTACACCAAATAAGTTGAAAATCCGTTTCTGTAAAACTTGTATTGCTGTCTGTGTTGTAGCTGATCTTAAACATTCTAGGATGACAAATTTACTAAAATGATCAATAACTACCATTACATAACAAAATCCCAATCGAGTTCTTGGATATGGGCCAAGAAAGTCAATAAATATACGTTGCCAAGGAATAGTAGCTAGGTGAAAGCTTCCCATTGGAGGTCGTGTGGAATAATTAGGAGCTTTACATGTTTTACAAATATTACAGTTATTTACATATTCCTTGACATCTCTAAACATACTGGGCCAGTAGTACAAACGGCGCAAACGCTCCAACGTCCTTTCAATGCCAGCGTGACCAGCTGAAGGAGAATCGTGATGTGATTTTAAAATTTCAGGTACTAAAACTTCAGGAACGTACAAACGATACAAAGGATCAGCCAAATTATCACTATTATTTGTTTTGATGAAAACCCTTCCATCTCGTACAACCAAATTACATTTTTGTGATAAATTCCTAACTTTTTCGACAAGACTCACATAATCAGAAGACCGAAATGCATCATCGTTTAGGCATAGAGACTCAACTGTTTCTTTTGTTAGCGCTTCAGATGAGAAGGTTCGAGAGAGAGCATCTGGAACAACGTTTTTCTTCCCTTCTCTATGAATGATTCTGAAATTAAATCCTTGGAGCTTCAAACTCCAACGAGCTAAACGTCCTGTTAGGTCTTTTTGTTGATTCAACCACTGAAGACTTGCATGGTCGCTAATTATGACAAACTCGTAACCTTCAATATACGGTCTAAATTTCTTTACACTTAATACGGCCGCATAACATTCCAACTCAGTAATGTTATAATTTCTTTGAGATCGGTTTAATTTTCTCGAAAAGAATGCGATGGGGTGATCGAATCCTTCATCATCCTTCTGAAACAGAACACTACCAACTCCACTCTTTGACGCATCACATTGTATATAAAAAGGGCGTTGGAAATCAGGGTGAACCAAAACGGGGGCAGAAGTCAGTTTATTTTTGATATCGTCAAATGCATTCTGACAGGCATCAGACCATAGAAACTTTTTCTTACCGAGTAGATCGGTTAGCGGAGAGGCAATAGAAGCGTAGTTTGGGATAAAACGGGAATACCAACCCGACATGCCCAGAAATCTCCGAACATGACGAGGAGTTTTAGGAATAGGAAATGACACAACCGCATCTACCTTTCCTGGATCAGCCTGTAAGCGACCACCACCAACAACAAATCCCAAATAGCGTGTGTATGTGAGACAAAATTTGCTTTTTTCAATGTTTATGGTAAGCTTAGCCTGCCTTAAACGTTGTGCTACTTCAGAAAGAAGTAGTAAATGTTCATCCAGCGTAGCTGATATGACAAGCAAGTCGTCTAAGTACACGAATACTTGATCATGGAGTTGGTGCGGTATTACTTTATCCATCAGTTTACACATTGTCTGTGGTGCGTTGCATAGTCCAAACGGCATAACCGTGAACTGGTACAATGGCCGACCCGGAACTGTAAATGCTGTCTTGTCTCGGGATGCAGGATCAAGAGGGATCTGCCAGAATGCATCCTTCAAATCAATTGTACTGATAAAATACGTGTCTTTTAAGCGACTTAAAAGACCGTCAATTATTGGTAACCCATACGCATCCTTAACGGTGACGTCATTTAGTTTACGTGCGTCCAGGCAAAACCTTTTTTTACCATTAGCTTTGCTGACCATCGTGACAGGATTATTCCAGGAACTGAAACTTTCCTCGATGACCCTCAAAGCCAACATCCTATCTATCTCATCGTACAGCTCTTTTTGAACGACAGGAGACACAGGATAAAATCGCTGTTTTATAGGTTTAGCCTGGCCCACATCGATGGAGTGACTAAGGAGGTGTGTCTTACCAAGACCCTCACGAGCAAACGAAGGAAAAGATTTAACAATATAATCTAGCTTAGCAGATTCAGCAAGATTAAGTAAGTGTTGATCTGGAAGGGGTAAAGAAGGAAGCGTATTAAGTGTAAGGTCTGCAATAATTTGGGGTTTGATATTAAAGAGTTTCCAAAAATCTATTCCCAAGTAAAGTTGCTGGCTTAACCCAGGTGCGATAAATATTCTCATCATACGTTGTTTTCCAGCGTATGAAACGAAAGCTCTAATATGACCTAAAATTCGTGCTTCACCAGAAGCCGTAGAAAGTAAAGTAGGTTGATTGTAGAAGCGAATGCCTGAGTTTTTCAAAAATTGTTCAGAACTTTTTCCAAGAACCGTTATGCTAGCACCGCTATCAAGTAAGCCTCGTAAAGGGATACCAGCTATTTCAACATCAGCATAAGGGCGATCGTCCAATCCATCAACAATACAAGCAGCAGCCACAGATTTCTTAATAGAGCGACGCAAGCGGAAGTATTTGATATTTCGTGAGATTTTATTTGATTTGGTTTGAAATTTTGAAGGGTTTGAAATTATTTTTGGTTGTTTTTCGAAAGTCGC
Source organism: Diogma glabrata (assembly GCA_963693315.1). NCBI lineage: Eukaryota > Metazoa > Arthropoda > Insecta > Diptera > Cylindrotomidae > Diogma > Diogma glabrata. The sequence continues at coordinate 436,301,370 of OY856186.1, forward strand.
CGGTAGAACTCTGGATCGGTATTCGATGCTGTTTCTTCCATCCGGGGTCTCTGGTTGGGAATTTGTGAAGTAATCGGGAAGGGTTGACTCCCAATTCGCACCTCCCTCCTCATGTTTCCCTGACACTTAGCGCAATATTCAAATATGATGTCAGACTGGCCACATCCTTGACAAAAAACATGTTGAAGTTCGTTGGGACAGTGATAGTACAAATGTCCATGTACACCACAATTCCAACACTTGACTTTCTCAAACAACTGTTTAGGAAATACCAATGGTGGATATTTATTAACTGGAGAATTATATGAAGGGTTGAAAGCTGAAACATTAGGCTGTGAAAGAAATTGTTGAGGCATACGCGATTGAAAAACAATAGGAGGAGGATTTTCATCGATTGGACCATCCATTTCATGTACTTGGCGAGTACGAGGATCGACAGGTCGATTGAAGAAGGTGGGTCTTGATCCAAAATTAATTTGCCGTTCAGGAACAAACGCTAATTGCCTCCAGGTTGACTCGATTGAAACGCATTCGTCAAACAGTTCCGAAGAAGTTTGGAATCTTTTTCCTGCTAGTCTTTCTTTTAAGCCAGTTCTCATGTTGCCATGTAGAATTAACATCAACTCGAAGTCATTCAGAGGAGCAGACAATGAAAGAGTCAGCTCAGAGATTGCAGTAAAAAAATCTTGAAATGTTTCTTCAGGTTGTTGTTTTCTCCCGCATATTGACTGTCGAACATCGAAATCGTTACGCGTGTCTTGAAATTGTTTTCTCATCGCTGTGCTAAGCTCTGACCAAGATCTAGGGTGATTTGTTTCCTTGTAGGACCAATACCAGTTCAAAGCTTTGCCTTTTAGCAAATGTTGAATATCAGTAAGTAGTCTAAATTCAGGTAGATTATATGAGGACGCGTTAGTTTCGACTCTGTATAAAAATCGTTCCACATTGAGTCCGGTTTTCGAGCCATCGAAATATAAATTCCAATGATGAACAATTGACGGTCTACATGAATTATCAGACATCGAAGAAGTACGATTATTAAATTCTTGAGAGTTGTGCATATTATGATGATTTGGACTGGAAGTAACTAGACCACTTTCAACAGTAGTAGGGGCTCCAACAATGTTTTCTAATGCTGTAGGATTTAACTGCGATACTTTTGCAATCAGTTGCTGTAACAATAGTCGATTTTTCATCAAATCATCGGTGTAAATTGGTTTATTATTATCTACTGAAATTGGCATCTGATGCTTTGTCGTATCGGCAAAAGGTGTAGATAAGCTAGACAAAGCAGTGTTCGTATTTGAAGATGTGATTGTTAAATCTGGTTGTTTCAAAATAGGTGGCGGAATTCTTTTAAAATAAGGTAATTTATCACCAGAAGTTGAAGGTGCAATTTTTAATGGAAATTCGCTAAAACGAACTGAATTAGAATGTAGGTTGACATCGGAGGTATGAACAACGTTATCAGCAAATGAGTTTGGTTGAATAGAAGGGTTCAAAAATGTTTGTTGAGAAACGACTGGACAAGTAGAAGAAGACTGATTTGATACAGAAGAGAGCGGTGGTTGCTTAGGAATGGTTCCAGTATAAGATGCAGCACCTGAAATATTATCTTGTTCAGATTCAGACCTTTCTTCCACATTATTAATAATAACAATAGCAGTGCTAATGTCGAGATCATCCAGTTTTTGAATTGATTCATTTAAATCAGAACTTTCTACAGACACTTCGTTTAATGTATGTACCATTTCATCGCAAAGATTAATGGTCGGAGGGTATTCCTCGGCAACGGCTGGTGAGATTGAAATTCGCAATAGACGAGATCGGAAATGTTGCACACGCGTTTTCATAGCCGAAAGAATTAAACCTAGATGATCGGATGGTGACTTTAATGAATTTTTAAAAGATTCTTGTATTTCAATTAATTTTTTTGCGCACAATGCAACTTCCCTTTTAGGATTTGAACGTGCAGCGGCATGAGCAGACTTTGGTGCAATCTCATTACCAATCGCTTCTTCTTCTAAATAATGTTTAAGCAAAGATAATTGAACTGATTGCAAGCCTTTAATATTTCTAATTTCGCATTCTATTTTCAACTCATCAGGCTCGAGGAGTTGAGGATCCATTTTGAATGAAAAAAAACAATTCTAAGATATATAGTAAGAAATAATGTGAAGTGTGACGTTATGATAAAAATATCAAATAATTAGAAAAAACAATCAAACCTCTATTTAAATAGAACAAACAACAAGTATAATATAATTTAAATAATGCAAAAAAAATGTTAATATAAATTCTATTAATATGTTAATATAAATTACATTTGCAAGAAACAATTAAAAGAAACTAAATCTTATTGCTTCTCAAATAATTATAATGAAAAAATTAAAAATTCGATTTTGGATTTTTAGAAGTGAAATTCAGTTTCACTAACAACAGAAAAAATAATGATGTATGCAAAATATATGTCCAGATAATGTCCTATATCTTCACTGCCAGGGAAGCGATTTTTTAAAAAGGATGAGGATAGGAATAGGGTTGAAAAATGGAATAAAAAAGTAATACGTATTGATTCAACAATTGGTCCAATCGGCTAGTAACGAAAGTTTTCCAAAAAGGACCTAGTTTCTTAATAAGTTGCTTCAAATCGAAACAAAGTGGATTGGATTATAAAAGAACTTAAATATAAGAAACTGGACTTAAATTTAGTTACTAAATGCTAACCAACACTAGGAGTCAAAACACCAAAAGTGGAAACTAATGTGAGCATCTATAACAAAAATGACGACAAAAACAAACTGGAAAAGAAAATCAAAACATTAAATTAATAGATATTTCAATCAACCGCTTCTAATCGTTAGATGTAACTTTATCGTTATGTTGTATCTATGAGATTATAATAAACCGTATTAACATATAAAGACTAATACATTGATAGAGTTTTAATCAAAAATTGAAACGAAAATGTTGAACAATAAATATTGTGAACTGTTAGAATTGTAGAAACCGGTTATTTGACCGTTAGTTTGGGCGCCAACTGTAACCCGCGCGAAGCGTGTTACGAGTAATTTCCACTCGTTTAGAGGCCTTGATGCGATCTGGTGCTCTGGCTAGTTTCAGACGTGGGCGTGGGAGATGATTCAAGGCTTAAACGTGTGATTAAAGATCGCAGGGAATGGGAAGGTAGGGGATAAGACAGTGACGACATAAGATAATATCCGGACAGCAAAAAAAACGTCACTACATCATATTAATAAACAACAAAACAAGAGAAATTAGAAATTACCAACTAACATAATATTTATTAAACAAAACAACGTGATTTGTATTCTAAATAAATCATTATTAAAAATTCCAATTATCGTATTTAAAGATTGGTATAATAAATTAGATTTAAACTAAATTTAAAGAATATTAAATTTTAAGTATTTAAGGATTTAAAAAAAAATTTAATTTTAAAAACTATCTCTTTTCAATTATACTAGTAACTAGATATCAATTTCAAAAAAAATTAATAATTAAATAAATAAAAAAACCTGATTTAACTAGTTTCCCGCCAATTCTTTGTCCTCCAAGCGCTTGTGGAAACCTGAATTTAGCTGAAAGAAACTACAAAAGAAATAGAGAGAAAAATTGAATTACAAAAAGAAATTAAATAAATTCAACATAAAAATAATTTAATAAAAATTAAAAACTATGTAATGCATTGTTAATTTAGTTTATAAAAATTAATCGAATATACTTCATTGTTATATATCACCGGAAGATGCGTCATTCAAACTTAGATATGGCTCCGTACTGAATGTTATTGAATGTTTGTTGAATATAGTTTAGTAATCCAATCCAAATTAGTGATGAAAGAAAACTTCAATAGTAATGATGACGACAACTAGCACTAGAATTCAAATTCCTAAAGTAACTAATTTGTTGAAGTTCTTGATTAAAATTCCAGATCTAAACCACATTAACTTAGGCTAGATTGCAGGCAGCATTATTTTCTATAGAGCACCATAAATTTGTTCCACTTTCATCAATTAATAGTTTTCCAATAATAGTTTTCCAATTAATTCGTCTTTAGTTCAAATTAGTATTCGTATCCGTAACATCAAACATAATATTCATCCCGCTAATATAAAATTGTATAGCAGTATATAAAGAGCTGATATATAAACTGATACAAAAGAAAGGTTGATTTATAAATTGCCGTTACAGCTGTAATTGAAATCAACTTTATGACGTGGTTTTTAAATAAAATTGAAAACTCAATGGGTTTCACATCAACCATAAAAAACCTTTAACTTTAATTTTTAGTTTTGAATTATTTTTAACTTTAAGTTATAATCACAGTTTTTTCTTTTAACTATTCTTTAACTAAATTAATTTACTATTCTTCAATATAACAAAATCACAGCCGAACTTTTTAATTATAAATTTTATTTAATTAAAATTAAATTTTTTTACAAATAAACTTGGTTTAAACAATACAAGATTAAATATATATGTTATCTTATTGAAGGTAAAAGTAATTCTCCCGGAATAATTCAACAACAAAAATGTTTTCCGTATCATCAAAAAAATAGAACCTTATAATTCCAATATGTTTATTAATAAAGCAAATTATTTTATTTAATTGTAATATCTTTCTTTAGGACCTTTTTCATAGAAATTATTAATGTGAAAAGAATATCAGGTTTGTTAAAATGAAAAAATATATGTTTTGTTGAAGCGAAGGAAAGTTTTTTTTTTCAAAAATAATTATATTGGCGTAAATCATTGTAATCCCCAAAAAGGGGGTTACAGCGCTCAAGCTACCCTTTGTGCAATACGTTCATCATTTTGGATCATTAATGGTCGTAATGCTGTAAAATCTATTATACATAAATGTATTCTTTGTTTTCGTGCTAAACCACCAATCACACAATACAAAATGGGAAATTTACCAAAGAACCGCTTAGTGTTTAAACGACCATTTTTACAAACGGGCATAGACTTCTGTGGTCCATTTTACATAAAAGAAAAACGATTTCGCAACCGCAATAAAGTTAAAATATACGCTGCAATTTTTGTGTGTTTTGCCACTAAGGCAATACATATTGAATTGGTTCAAGACCTGACAGCAGAGGCATTTCTAGCAGCACTACGTAGATTCTTTGCACGAAGAGGCAAATCTTCAGATCTTTATTCTGATAATGCCACTAATTTTGTTGGTGCTAAACGAGAGCTAGACGAAATCAGTAAATTTTTAAAAACGAATGATCAAACTTCTACAATTTCAAACATGTTAGCAAATGAAAATATTACATGGCATTTTATTCCACCACGTTCACCCAACTTTGGCGGTCTCTGGGAAGCTGCAGTGAAGTCATTTAAACACCATGTAACTCGCGTAATCGGGGACACACTTTTGACATTTGAAACATTAATGACCTATGTTAATGAAATTGAAGCCATTTTAAATTCCCGTCCATTAACTCCCATGTCATCAGATCCTAATGACTTGAGTGTTTTAACCATTTTTTAATCGGCGATTCGTTAACAAATTTGCCTGAGAGCAACTTTTCAGATGTTCCATCACCAAGATTATCATCTTGGCAACACGTTCAACAATTAAAGCAACATTTTTGGTCACGCTGGAGCAAGGAATACCTTCATGAACTTACGGTTCGAAAAAAATGGCACACTGGAGCTACAGATAACATAAAAACTGAAGCAATTGTTTTATTAAAGGAAGATAATTTACCTCCTATGCGGTGGAAACTAAGAAAAATTATTGAAATTCATCCTGGGAATGATGGTATCGTTCGAGTCGTGACAGTTAAAACTCCAAATGGACAATACAAACGTAGCATAAAGCAGCTAGCACCGTTACCTATAGAAACATAGCTTATAAATCAATATCTAGTATTAAGATTTTTTATAAAAAAAAAAAATTCAATTAAACCAATTATCATAATAATTACTTAATAACATTTCATACATAATAATTATTTAATCAATTAAAATGTAAATAATCCTATAATTTTTATTACTATTTTGAACAGAATCGTTCAAGGGGCCCGGCATGTTGAGGTTCACCCTATATAAATAATTAATATTTTTCTTTTAAATTTAAAATAAGCGTTGGTTATCCTTTTTTTAGTTTACTTTTATTATATGTCATAAACATTTTAAAATCTTTATTAACGTAAAATCCACTTTTTCTCAAAATAAATTTAACATCTGGCATGCAGATTTTCATTTTTTATAATTTCGGAAACTCCCAAATATTAATAATAAAACTTTCAATAATTTCTTCCCTTTCCTTATTTTGTTTAACTTTATATTCATATTTGTTTCAACTCCTTTATAATTGATAACCAATGAAATTAGTTTTACTCTTAGTTTTTTAATTTGGACCACCTTCAATAAAGAAATAAAAAAAAATCAACATTTACATTCTTAGAATTAAAATTATTTTTTTTAGCAGTCTCATCTAAGATACCTATCAATATATATATACATGTTAAACATAAATAAAAATAAATAAAATCATATAATTTAATTTAAAATAAAAAAAAATAAAGTATTTTATATAACAGTACGAACAATAATTATTCCTTTTGATTAAGTTGAAAGGAATAAGAGCTTAAAACAATTAACAAATATAGTTGTTTTATATAATTAAGCTCCAACAACAACATAAGTTAAATAATAATTTTATTTTTTTCTAAAAAACTAAATGAAAATCATTCTTTGGACACACTTGACATTATTTTTTTGACAAACTTATAATGCCATAATTCTCTATATCTGTAATAAAATTTTATGTCATACAAATAATCAATTTTATTGAATCAATTGAATTGAATCAATTTTATTTGTATGAAATGAAATGTAGTGAACATGAAATTATTATTATTGAGAATTTTATTGCATTATAAGTTTGTCAAAAAAAATTGTCAAGTGTGTCAAAATAATGATTTCATTTATTTTTTTAGCAAGTTTTTTGGAAAAAAAAATTTAGTTGTTTGTATGACTTAAATGTAATTGAACATGAAATTGGACATGGAAATTTTTGAGTTTGTTATAATTTTTGAAATATTTTTAGAATTTTGAAAAAAGTTTGATTTTATATAATTTTTGCAATATTTTTGGAATTTTGAAAGAAGTATAAGTATGTGATTTTGTAATATTTTCCCGAAACGCTAAATGAAGAGGTTTTTGAGTAGTTTGCTGATTGTATCATCTTTTCACTAAATTATGTTAATATATGATCTGTTATAATTTTCCGGCAACGTATTGATGTTTCTTGTTAGTTTTGTACTAAATTTCTAAACAGAGATAAAAAAATATATATACTTTAACAAAGAATTATGTTTGATATACATCGCTACCCAAAACTAAAAACAATGCCCTCATAAAAGTTTTATGCCGAAAACTATGTCAAAATCCTTAACCCAGACCGAAGTCTTGATATCTTAGAACTGTAAGATTTCAGCCCCTCCATATTTTAGTTTATTGGATTTGAATTTATTTTTATTCAAAATCGATCATAAAACTTTTTAATCGAATTGAAGAAATAACTTATTTCATATAAACATAAAAATTGATTGAATTTTCTTTTTAAATTCATTTAAAACGTTTTTCTTTTTTTTTGTTATTATTTTGAAAACACTTTGAAAATAAATGAATATAATTTGTAAGCCAAAAAGAAAATTATGTGAGATATATGCATATGCATACTTTAAATACAGAAAAAAATTCATAGTTCGTGATGCATACGAATAAAAATACAAAGTGTTCTTTTCGAAATGGCTTTTTTGCATTACATTGGAATAGAATTATACTTTGAATGATTTGAATTAAAATGAATGTAGAAATGTAGGTCGATAATGTAACAGCGCTTTTAACTGACTACGAGCAGATTAAAACTAATAACAATTAAATTGGGATTAATAAACTGTTATCTATTATAGTTAAAAGCAATGTCATTTACATTGATAACAATATTTTCAATCAAAACTATTTGTTTTCAAATGAATATACCAAAATTTTATTATCTTACTACATTCGTCGCTTTAATAATGAAACAACGTATGCTATTTATACGTTGTTTTTATATAATAGGTGCGCTGCATTCCCCATAAGGGTATCTTTGAATTGGCGTTTTTACATTTTCGAATTATTTTATGACTGGGGGTAAAAATTAATAAATTATAAATTAACGTCCATGCAAATGCATGCGCACATCAAACTTTAAACTCAAATATCTCGAAACTATACTTTTGCGTATACGCCATTTCATTATTAAAGCGACGATATAAGGACATAACTTTTTAATTAATTTACTTTAAAGTTTTTTAAGTATATATTACTAAGAGCGTTAACTTTCATTGTACGTCACATAATGTATTTGTGTGTTTTAATGATATTTTTTATTCGCCTATTTACTGTGATTTGCTGCCTTAAAGTGTCACATTTTAACCATATATTTTGTTGTCATAGCTACGTCCAAAAAAGTAAAAAACATTTGTATTTGTTTAAATTCTATAAAAAATAGAAATTTTTGTCAAAGCAACCCCTAAATTCAAAATTTCATAATCCAATTAAAATTATTGTTATCATTTGTTGTCATAGTTATACAATAATTTAGAAAAGATAACAAATATTTTGTCAAAGGTAACTTGTTCAACTTATTTTAATTTCAAAATTTATGCAAATTTATAATTTTAATTTAGAATGAACATTTTTTTTTTTAATATTTTGCTTGCGGCGTAAGTTATTTTGGAATTAATGTGGGTGCCAATCTCGGCTAGCGCCTCGATTTGCAAACTCCGCATACGTCCAAAATCTTTAGCTTTGCATCCTAGCATCATAATGTACTATTAACGTTTTAAGACTGTTGATTTTCGCAATTAAAAAGAAGTATTATTTCTTTTCACAAAAAATGTAAATGTATTTTTTTAACTACAAACTTGAAAAATCGTCGTTATTTACTCGAATGTCCCAATGAGAAGTAATTTTATCCACGACTACTAAAGAATATATACTTTTCATGGGTATATCTTTTATTGTAATTGTATTCATTCCTTTTTATATATAAAATTCTTCTTTATTTATTTCATTACACTTTATTTATTAAAAATTCCCCTAACAAATTAAAAACTTGATTTGTTGGTATAGTAATATAAACCAGTTAAAACAAGAACAATACATATATAAAATCTAAAATAAACAAACATGTTTTGTTTTGTTTTTTATTTCGTTCAATATGGCGATATAAACTTTTACAGGAAAACTTAAATGAAATTATTTGAAATATTTGTAGTCGTGGATAAAATAGTATCTTGTATTCGCTTAGGATGAAGACAATTCTTCACTCGGATGATTCCCTCCACTCTCTACGCTCGTTCCGGGAAACTTCATCCTCGTGAAGAATTGCCTTCATTCTAAGCTCAAACAAGAATCTACTATTTCTCAACCTAGGTCAATAATAATAACAAAAAATTAACTAGGTTAATAATGACAAATTTTCTTTTATTTTTAATTGAAATAAACAAAAAAACACAAACAAATAATAATTGCATTTCTTTGTTTCGTTATATTTGTATGAAACTAAACTTCTAGGCTACTTGATATTTTAAGATATTTAAAAAATGAAATGAAAAATGACTAATATCAAAATCTAGTCAAAGCAAATATAGTAGTTAAAAAATTTCTATATATACCTCGGCTGAGAAGACTAATATAGACCTCGAACATTATATCCCTCGGCGCTACGCGCCTCAGGATCTAAAAGTTCTCGGTCAATAATAGCTTACTTCTCAACCTTGTTATATAATGTACTATATTTCAATCAGATATTACTGTATATATACAGATTTTTATTCAGCAAAATTACAATTTATTTGTTAAGACTGATGGATGGAATTATATTTAGTTTTATCCTTTGAGGTTGGTAGCCTGAACATACTTTCACCCAATTACGAAATTATTCGTTAATTAATTTAATTGTAGTTTAGCTAGTTTACATATAGGTTTCTTGACAGTACCGCTTGCAGTTTTGATAGTGACAACTCGAACAACATCTCTAGCATCGAGATGGGTTTCAGTAATTCGCCCGAGTTTGCATTTGGTAGCTGATAAATTTTCATAGTGTATTAAAACCAAGTCGTTTGCCTTAAGGTTTTCTTTCTTAAATCGTCACTTGTTTCGCTATTTCAGATTGTTGATGTACTCTCCTTGAGACTTTTTCCAAAAGCATTGTGCTCTTGCTTGTACTTGTTGCCATCTAGACAACCTGTTTATTTTAAGATCATCTAAATCATATTCAGGAATTGAGCCACGCGTTGAACCAATTAAGAAATATGCTGGCGTTATAGCTTCGTACGTTGAATCGTCTTCTGAAGTTTTGCATAGTGGTCTAAATTTAAGAATCGCTTCTATTAGAGTTAGTGTGCACATCTCTTCAAAAGTCAAATTGCCATATCCTGTGACCCGAGTTAGATGTGTCTTTACCGATTTAACTGCTGCTTCCTATAATCTGCCGAAGTTTGGCGCGGGAGGCGGTAAAAAATATTATTATTATATTTTAAAGGAATTTACATACCTCATCTTGGACTCGTTTGGCTCCAACAAAGTTCGACCCATTGTCTGAGTAAATATCACTTAGTGCTTTTTCTACTGGCAAATCTTCTTAATGCAGCGATGAATGATTCAGCTGTAAGATCACTTACGACTACCAAATGTAAGACCTTTGTCAATAGACAAACAAATATTGATAAATATGCCTTTGTAAGTTTGGCTCCTCGGCCCTTCATTGATGCCAGTAGAACTGGTCCTGCATACACTCAGAGAATTTTGTCATTAAAAATTATAAAAATAGCCATTAGATTAACAATTTGGTGATTATTATACAGCTAATCACAACTTGTGATTATTTTCACTGATTTCGGAATAATAGTCATTATTAAACTAATAATTTTCGTTGGTAAGATTTACTAACAAAAAAAAATAAAATTTTTAATCTAAAAACGATAGCTTTTATATTAAATTAGAATTTGTTTAAATTAATGTCAGAATAGTTTAAGTTCATATCAGGTAGGCATTGGATAAATGGCATAAATTATTAGAATAATAATAAGTTGTCATTAGAACAACAGTAGGTTTATCAGATTAATAATATGATGTTATTATATTAATAAAAGGATGTTATTAAATTAATAATAAGTTATTATTAAATTAATAATGGAACTTGTATTTTACACTTTTAAAATAAAAGAGAAAATTAAAATTTTGTTTACAGTTTTATTTATTTCAATTAATTTTATTTAAGTTTTTATTAATTTAAGACAGTATAGTTATTACATTTTATTTTTTAAATTTATTATTTTTTAAATAATTGTTTTATAGGCAATATTAAATATAACTAAATAAAACCCCTGAATATGACCCGCAAGGTCGAAAAATTGGAGAAAAATTTGTAACAATAAAATAGTTAATAATTAAAGAAGATTTTTAAGAAAAAAAAATTTTGGCTATAAATATTTAATAATTATATTTTATTTTAATAATTTTTATTTTTTAAATATTCAAGTTTTTATTTTGATTTGAAGTATATTATATTTAAGTATTTTTTGTAACTTATATACGACCCCTTTACTTATAAATTTTGTATAAAATGTTTCGTTTTTAATTATTTACTTAAATTATAGATATTTTGTCTTAAGTAGTTTAAATTTTAACGATTTAACAAATAATATGATTTAACATTAACATTTAACATTAAATGATTTAACATTAACAAATATTACTGATAAAAATTTGTAATTTACTACTAAAACCCATGACTTTTGAAAAGATTGCGTTCAAATTTGGAAAATTCTGCAAACTACACTGTAAATAGTAAAATTAGTTTTCTTTTATTTTTCATTATTGACTTTGAATAAATTTTTGCTCTTTTTATTCTGATTTAAAATAATTTGTTCAAAATTTATTTATTGAATATATAAGGTTAGTTTCTTTTGTTATTATGTAATTTAATCTATTTTTTTATTTTTAATGTTTTAATACTACATAATTTTTTTTGTTTTGATTTGATTCTTGATGTAATTTACTAATATGTAGTTAGACTTTTGTCTGTATGTTAGTTAATGGAAAGATTAACAAGTGATTGAAGTGAACAAGATTAACAAGTGATTGAAAGAAATAAATAAAATCAATGTCAATCTGAAAATTTAAAAATAAATATATTAATTAAAGTTTTATTCGAATATACTATTATACAGTTTTAAATACCAGTTAATAACCAAGCTGTGATCTATATTTCTTTCTTTTATTCCAAATTGCCGATGTAAGTTCTACTATTTCATTGAGTCTAAGTTGCTTGCTTCAGTCCCATTATAATCATTGGACCTTTACTACTACAAATAAAATTGATGCTACGGGACAGCATCTGTCCCCACACGAAGCTTGAAAATTGGGAATCTCTTAATGTTTTATAAAATTATTCTGACATTCCAATGAGAATAAAGTAATAAAAATTAATGTATCTATAATCTAAAAATACCTTGAATTATAACTGTTGATTGATGTCATCAATATTCTTCAATTCCCTTGACTAGCGTTTGATCAATTAATTAAATTGGATGAACTAATTTGTGAACATAAGTTGCTGCTGTTGAATTACACCTTCGTTGTTCGAAATGCCCAATTGAACATTGCATTCGATCCTTTAACTTTTCATTCATATATCTGCCTTTGAATCCATGCGGTTTCAACAACCGAAAAAACCATCAAACAAACGATTGTCTCTAACTGTGGTAATAGCTTCGATCACTGTTATCCTTGCTATTCATACTTTCGATAACATCATTGGGTACTTTATCTTCATGTACTGCCACTTTTATAAAGCAGATTTAACAATTAATGACAACAATTATCCTTCTATGAAATAAAATAAAAAATATAATTGAAATTGTCATCCAAATTATCAGCTTTTTGATGAACAAACAAAAACACAAATCACTGTAAACTACTTAGCGGGGTGGAATCTTCCATTGTAATTAAAGCCAATAAATAATGCTTTCTCAAAAACAGTTATTAAAATTAGAAATCAATTTTAACAATTAAACAAAACGACATTGGAATTTTTTCTTTGTTTACAACTTTTTTTTTATTTGCTTGATTGCAATTAAATACATCACTTTTGAATTAAAATATTATTGATTTATCACATCAAAGTTAAATAATACTATCAATTGACATTGATCTATATAAATTAAGTAGATTATTGGATGTTGTAATTCTTTTGAAAAGCAAAAATGGAATCAATTAATTTTTAAATTGCAAAATGTGATTTTGCTTTTGACATCTTATGATCAATCGTGTAATATTCAAAATTCAACAAAGATTAACAACGACAACGACATCTGTTCGCTAGAATTGGAAATAAAATTGAGTACGTTCGGTTGCTTTTTATAGTATATTCGAAATTTAACTAGCAGTAAAGTATTAGAAAATTTTAAAATTATTGTTAATGTAAAAATGAACGGAAACTAATGAAATACATTTCTATTGAATTGAAAACAAAGAGGAATTTGGTTTTATTATTGTTTTGCGATTATTGCGATCGTTACACCATGAATTCAAGGTAAAAATCAAGATTTCTACTCTTGAAATCACAAAAACGTCGCCATCCCCTCCATGACAGAAAACACCAAAGCACTATTAAACTTAAACTAATAATAGAAATTCTAATAACTAATAAAAAAAATTATAATAACTAAGTAATATTAAATATAACACCTATTTAAATTCTAAAAACCGAGAATTAAATTTATAACTATAATAACTAATGATTAAGAATATATGTTTAATTTATGACAACTAATGATTCTAACACTAAATTTAATTTTATAAAAAAAATATATTGAAAAACTTAGGCTTGGTATATAGGAAACAGACGCTAGAGATTTCGATGGTAAAACCCGCAAAATCATGACTCGCAATCACCAACAATAGTAAAACCAACTCTCAACAAAAAAAAAATGGGGCCAGTACGACGGAAATGTAAAAAGGATGAAAGCACAAAAACGAAAAAAAAACAACGAACGCCCAATTCGAAAACATACAAGATTTTCTTGTAAAAACAAACTTTATAAAGGAACAAAAAGGACCACCGTCGTAGCCAATCTTTGCTGAATCTTTCACAAAAATTCCTAAAACATTATATATGTAAAAGTATAATTTATTTATTTAATTTCAGATATACTGAAATAATTATATATACCTAAAATTAGTTATTGACGATAGCACCCCTAAAATATATTTATTTATTTTTAATAAAATTGAAAAAAATGAAAATTATTCAGAAAGGATGTTTATTTATTGGATGCACCGTCCTAACTTTGAAATATTGATTTATTTTTTTTTTTTTAAAAAATAAAAAATATTTATTTATATCTTGACGTAAAGCTTAATTAAGAAAATTTATTTTATTTAGCTACCTAAAATTAACTTAAATTACGAAAAAATTATTTATTTACCTAAAATTATTTTAATTAACGAAAATTTAATTTATTTAATAAAAAATTTTATTTATTTAATTTTTGAAAAATTTGTTTGATTTATTTTATTTTTATTTAATATCATAAGAGATTCCAAAAATCAAGATTCGTCTGGAGACAATTTAAAAAGTAAGTATGGCTACAATATCCATATTGTTTAAATTTAAAATATCGCGTTCGCGAGCCCACTCCAACCATGCATGTGAGAACCTACTTGAAAAGCCCCCAACGACCAGATTCCACAGAACAGACTCTCCCCAACCTAATAAAACAATCACAACTGTCACGATTAGACACTAGGTCCATTTCTACTGACCCAGTTGTGCTTGTTTAACCTAAAAATAAATTACAACTAAACCTAATGCGAAAGTTGAAGAACGCTCCCGAGCACCAGACTTCAAATCCTAAACTCTATGAAAAATTGTTCTATTGAAAAGCTAAATGGAAAAGTGGAAAAGTTTTTGAATTTGTGTGAGGTGAAGCCTCTGATCCTGAAAGCAAAGTACAATTGGTTCTTCTCTTCATTACACCGAAGAAGCCTCTGAGCAAAGAATGGTACTACTGGTTTGCACCTAAGTACAAACACAGCAACACCACTCCTCGTCCCTGAGAACTTCCTCGCCGAATGAAGAGAAGAAACCAATGTTCTTCGATCGCATAACCCCGATGGCCATAGGCGATCTAAGAACGACATCAATGTTAAAGAGTGAAGCTCTATGGATGGCTTTTTAGGCCTACCGCTGGGAAAAGTGAATCAATAAACCTAAATAATATATAACTTATCCATAATCTAAATAATTTCTTATTTAAAAATGCTAAATCGAAATATGAAATACATAATATGTGTTAATAAAGTTTTACATGAAATTAATTAAATTTAATCTTCAGACTAAATAATAAATTGGTAATTTAAAAAAAATTACGATTATTTTAAATTCAAAACTAAGCTTACTAATTTTTTTGGTTATTACCTCTAATATATTTGTTCAGGTCAAATTTTTCGCTTTACTTATTGTATCCAAAACAAAAAATAAATGTTAGCTAAAAATAATTATTTCTATATTTATACCACTTTTTAAAATTAATCGCAATGAAAAAAAATAATTCTAAAAAAAAATGGTGGTAGCTAAACACTTACTAAATCTAACCATAATCAAAAAAACATACAATTAATTTCATATATAAATTAATTGCATCATCCAAAAATATGTACAATATATAAACAATTATATGTACAATATGTACATGGTAGCATAAAAAAATTTCAAAAAAAAACTGCTTCCCCAAAACGGTTTTCTTTTTTCCAAATAAAAAACAATTAGTATTACTAAAAGCAGATGACAGCACAAAAAACAATCTCCAAAAAAATTGCTGTCCCAAAACGGTTTTTTTCAAAATTAAAAAAAATATCAAAATTCAAAATATATAATTTCCTAATCAAAACCAAAACGAAACCAATAACTGGTTTATTTCAAGATAAACAAAAAGCTGATTGACAACCACGGCCCAAACCGGTTGTCACCACCCTATTACCAAAAAAAAACCACAACTGGTTTATCCTAAAACTTACAAAGAGAAACGCGGAATTCTTTAAATTTTTGAAAATATAAATTTAGAGTACTTATGATAAATATACACATGAACACCTTAGAAACTAAACCTTTATTTTTTTCCTCTAGCTTTTTAACAAAATTTAGCCAAATAAACCGACGCGAAAATAAACTATATATAGATATTAATTAATCTAAATTGAAATGATCAATTAATATATAAATATATAAATATAATAATATAAAATGTTCCACAAAAAAAGTTTTTTTTCAAAAAAAAAAACCGGCTTGCCAACGCCCAAACTGGAAAATATTTTCCCACCAAATAATATAACTGTAATTAGGCTAACGGGTCCCTTTTTGTTCGGCGCTACGTTATAATCATTGGACCTTTACTACTACAAATAAAATTGATGCTACGGGACAGCATCTGTCCCCACACGAAGCTTGAAAATTGGGAATCTCTTAATGTTTTATAAAATTATTCTGACATTCCAATGAGAATAAAGTAATAAAAATTAATGTATCTATAATCTAAAAATACCTTGAATTATAACTGTTGATTGATGTCATCAATATTCTTCAATTCCCTTGACTAGCGTTTGATCAATTAATTAAATTGGATGAACTAATTTGTGAACATAAGTTGCTGCTGTTGAATTACACCTTCGTTGTTCGAAATGCCCAATTGAACATTGCATTCGATCCTTTAACTTTTCATTCATATATCTGCCTTTGAATCCATGCGGTTTCAACAACCGAAAAAACCATCAAACAAACGATTGTCTCTAACTGTGGTAATAGCTTCGATCACTGTTATCCTTGCTATTCATACTTTCGATAACATCATTGGGTACTTTATCTTCATGTACTGCCACTTTTATAAAGCAGATTTAACAATTAATGACAACAATTATCCTTCTATGAAATAAAATAAAAAATATAATTGAAATTGTCATCCAAATTATCAGCTTTTTGATGAACAAACAAAAACACAAATCACTGTAAACTACTTAGCGGGGTGGAATCTTCCATTGTAATTAAAGCCAATAAATAATGCTTTCTCAAAAACAGTTATTAAAATTAGAAATCAATTTTAACAATTAAACAAAACGACATTGGAATTTTTTCTTTGTTTACAACTTTTTTTTTATTTGCTTGATTGCAATTAAATACATCACTTTTGAATTAAAATATTATTGATTTATCACATCAAAGTTAAATAATACTATCAATTGACATTGATCTATATAAATTAAGTAGATTATTGGATGTTGTAATTCTTTTGAAAAGCAAAAATGGAATCAATTAATTTTTAAATTGCAAAATGTGATTTTGCTTTTGACATCTTATGATCAATCGTGTAATATTCAAAATTCAACAAAGATTAACAACGACAACGACATCTGTTCGCTAGAATTGGAAATAAAATTGAGTACGTTCGGTTGCTTTTTATAGTATATTCGAAATTTAACTAGCAGTAAAGTATTAGAAAATTTTAAAATTATTGTTAATGTAAAAATGAACGGAAACTAATGAAATACATTTCTATTGAATTGAAAACAAAGAGGAATTTGGTTTTATTATTGTTTTGCGATTATTGCGATCGTTACACCATACAGAGTCAATTGCAGCCCAACTATTCTGTTCATTAAACTGTTCAACTTTAACTATTTATTTTTGTTTAATTTCACAACATTTTTATTTTTTTTTTATAAAACCAACCCACTTTTTCCATATTTCACTTAAAAATTATTTATTTAACTTTAAATTATTTAACAAAATACAAACAATTTTTAATGTTTTGTAGTCAGCGTCGGGATATATACTGTGATTCTTCTTAAGATTTTCTTAATTCACATTTAAAATAATAACCAAAGAATAAATTAACGTATGCTTTTATTAATCTAATAACCTAAGTTTTAAAAAAAGAACGTCCATAATTAATCTTATAAAATGGTTAATAAATTTAACTACAAAAATAATAATTTATGTTTTTATTTTAATAGCTCTACTTTAATAAAACGATTTTTTATTTTAATGTCTGAAATCAATTTTTTAATGAGAATTGGTTATTAATTTAATCAGCAGTTCTGAATATTTTAATAATATTGACCATATTTTTAATTTAATAAAAAGTTTTATTAAAATAATTTAAAGAAATATTAATCTAATTACTGTGACAATAACTTTAACAAAAATCGTAATTAGATTAATAAAATAGCTTATTACGCCTTTTTAAAACGGGCGGTTATTAAATTTACTAACAAAATTCTCTGAGTGTAGTCAACTCCCGTACGGCTTAAGGGTCGCACAGGCGTAAATCTGAATGCTGGTAGATTCCCCATTAAATGTTCTGATAAATTTGCTCTTTGACGGAAGCATTGCATACAGTTGTTTACCTCAGTGCGAATGGTGCTACAATTATTGACTATCAAATAGCGTTGTCGCAACTGATGAGACGTAAGTGATGAGCCCGGATGAAGATATTTTTGATGAATATAGTTAATTATTAATTTGGTGACAAGATGGATTTTATGTAGTATGGCAGGATGCTTAGTTTCATTTAAATTTGAAGCATTCTCTTTGCGTCTGTCTATCCCTTAGCACACCATTATCATCCAAAAATGGAGATAATGATAATATTTAACTGTGAACTGATATTTTTCAATTTTTTTTTAAATCGTTTATATCCTTTTCAAATTTTTTCATTTGGGCCCACTTAATTATATTTGTTGTTCGGTGTGATTTAACTCCTTTACGATTAGTGATGAACTTTTAGTTGGATTTATTTGCCTTTTTCCTAATCTATATACATAGCTTAGAAGTCTCAAGATCTTTGAAAAGAAGAAAATTTATTTATTGTTATAATTAACACTGTTTGCCGTTGGCACTTGGCGTAAGTTTTGAAATAACATAATCTCAATCTCTTGTTACTTTACGCAAATAACTTATTTAATAAGTTTAATAGAAAATCAAAGAAACCGAAGTTTTTTTGTAATTTTACTGTTACTCTATATATATATATATATATATATATATATATATATATATATATATATATATATATATATATATATATATATATATATATATATATATATATATATATATATATATATATATATATATATATATATATATATATATATATATATATATATATATATATATATATATATATATATATATATATATATATATATATATATATATATATATATATATATTGAAAGAGATAATTAATTTCCTTAACCTCACTATTTGTGATTTTCGAAAGTTAGTAGGTATATTCCATACTATCCTAAGTCACGTGTGCAGTTATTATTGAATGTTGCCAATCAATATGAAATCAATTTTACGACATAAATGTCAAGTAAATTAGTGAATCGTATGAATTTTTCAATTCGAAATCAGTTTTTGGGTTTATCTGAATAAACCTTATAGTTATTTGTTAATAAACTTATAGTTATTAACAAATAACTATAAGGTTTATCAGATAAACCCAAAAACTGATTTCGAATTGAAAAATTCATACGATTCACTAATTTACTTGACATTTATGTCGTAAAATTGATTTCATATTGATTGGCAACATTCAATAATAACTGCACACGTGACTTAGGATAGTATGGAATATACCTACTAACTTTCGAAAATCACAATAGTGAGGTTAAGGAAATTAATTATCTCTTTCAATAAAAATTCCTACCTTGTCGGGTTTAAGACGTATAAAAATCTATATAATATATATATATATATATATATATTATATATATATATATATATATATATATATATATATATATTATATATATATATATATATATATATATATATATATATATATATATATATATATATATATATATATATATTAGACTGGTCGTTAAAACTAAATTTTCCGAGACGCCCCCTAGAAAAATTCTTTGTGGTCAAAAAACCAGAATGGCACTATTTTTTTTTTTTTTTAAGTCAAAAGAACACGTGCCGCAAAATCATCGAAGTTTATTTTTTGATAAAATTGTTAATATCTCATAAAATATGCAGATGTCAAAAAAAATCACATGATCTTTTTTGTAGGAAATTTAATTCTCTACAAAAAAGGTCCAAGTCATTTTTTTCCTAAAACCTATATTTCTGATGATATTTTAAAATAAAACTTGAAATTCTTCGAAACCCGTAAAACCAAATGATGAAAAGTTTGACGAAAAAGCACTAATTTTGATTTTTTTTGTCACGATTATTTTTTTATACATTTCATTCTATAGCATAAGAAGAAAATTAGGACTTTTTCGTCATATTTATTTTTTATGTTTTTTAAAAATTACGAAAACTTACAAGTTCATTTTCAAAATATCATGAGAACTATACGTTTTCAGGAAAAAATGACTTGGACCTTTTCTGTAGAAAATTAAATTTCCTACAAAAATGATTATGTTATTTTTTTTTACATCTGCACATTTTATGAGATATTTGAAAAAATCTACGAATTTTTCAAAAAATCAACTTCGACGATTTCGCGGCACGTGTTCTTTTGATTTAAAAAAAAAAAAAATAATGCATTGTGGTTTTTTGACCACAAAGAATTTTTCTAGGGGGCGTCTCGGAAAATTTAGTTTTTAACGACCAGTCTAATAATATATATATATATAATATATATATATATATATATATATATATAATATATATATATATATATTATATATATATATATATATATATATATAATATATATATATTATAATATATATATATATATATATATATAATATATATATATATATATATATATAATATATATATATATATTTCAGCAAGTAGGGCCATCTTCTGGAGTAAGATTACTCCAGATATAATATAGATAACTGCTGCATATGCGAAATGACTGGCGTTACAAAAACCATGAATTTCTATATCATTCTTAGGAACGTATCTAGGTATCTTAATTTTTTCTGGTTCTTTGAGTTGTTTATTTCATTTTATCCATGTATCATAAATATCTTCTGAAAGCTTTTCATCCTAATAAATTTTTTTTAACCATAAACGTCGAAACAAAAGCTTTGCAATAATGGTTGAAGGAGACAACCATCCAAGAGGATCAAATATTTTTGATTAACATGATATTAATGATCTTTTAGTTGCATGTTGATCTACTGGAATTTTTACTTGGAAAAAGAATTTATCTGCTTTGCAGAAGACCTAATAGTTTGTGTACAATATTACAAAATGATATTAAGGATTGTCCAACTTCTTCATATAATGCGTTCTCATTTGATCTTCATTTCCTTAGTTTAAATCCACTATAATGTAAAACATTATCATATTTATTTTTATTTTTTACACTAATCAGTCTTTCACATTATTTTTTTATTATTAAATTAATAAAAAACAATATTTCGGCACATTGCCATTTTCAAGTTAAACAAAAATTAAATACAAATATTATAAAAATTGACACAAAAATTGAAAAAACTTAAATGAATTGAAAAAATTATATAAACAAAAAGACTAGGAAAATAAAAACTTTCTTAAAAGCTACGTTGGCTTTTTTGAAAATATTTTTTTCAAGTTTAACAGGTGTTTGTATTCGTTATGTAAAAACTTGGTATCTAGTTGTGCATTACATGCCATCGGTAGTTTTAATTGGATATGTGCAGCCTCAAGGATATTTCTTTTTTTA
>OY856186.1:436323351-436357302 GCA_963693315.1 Diogma glabrata
AGCGTTAAAAAAAATTCTGTTAGGAATACGAAATTTTGGTCTGAGTAGCACAACCAGCACAGCTCAAGCACAATACAGTACAACCTTTCTTGTTATTTTTATCAAAGTGGCAGGACTAAATTTGTCTCGAAAAGTAGGTTTAGTCTGCTAACTTTTATTCATTGCTTATATGCAATTCCTTCTTAGTAGCACCACTAGTACAACTAGATTACAATACATAACAACTTTTGTTTTTCATTTTTTTTAAATGGCGGGGCTAACTTCTGCTTAACCTTCTGCTCGAAAGCTTTCTGCTCGAAAATTTCCTTCTGCTCGAAAAATCGTTTTAGCGTGCCAGTTTTTATTCATTGTTGATATGGGATTCTTTTTGAGTGGCACATCCAGCACAACTGTAGCACAATACAGCACAACCTTCCATTTTAATTTTTTGCAAAATGGCGGGGCTAACTTTCATTCGAAAAATGGTTTTAGCGTGGTTTAAATTATTCTGTTGATGATACGATATTTTTTCAGTAGCACAACCAGCACAACTTTAACACAATACAGCACTTCTTTTGTTTTTGATTTTTTCCAAAATGGCGGGGCTAACTTCTATTCGAAAAAAATGATGCTAACTTTGTAAAAAATTTCTGATAGGGTTACGAAATGTTTGTCTTAGTAGCACAATCAGCACAACTCGAGCACAATACGGCACAACCTTTGGTTGTCATTTTTATCAAAATGGCGGAGCTAACTTCTGCTCAAAAAGTCGTTTTGGCGTGCCAACTATTTTTCATTGATAATATGGAACTATTTCTGAGTAGCACAATACAGCACAACCTTTGCTTTTAATTTTTTTCAAAATGGCGGGGCTAACTTCAACTCGAAAAATCGTTTTAGCGTGATTAAATTATTCTGCTGGTGTTAGGCATTATCACGGTTGTGAAAATAGATATTAATTATCGTTACCATCATTCATTATTGTTATCATTGTTAATGCTGTTGCCGGATATAAATTGTCCAATTCAACATAAATTCACGTATTGTTGCTGTCGTAAAAACAATTATTGATGACTGTTGATGACTAATACTGGTACCTGAGAGGAATTATTTAATTTAACAATTTGCATATCATTTATTATTGTGGAAAGAAATGTTTTTGTTGCCACTTTATTTATAAAACCTTGGAACGCTCAAGCTATCCCGTGAAAGTCAGGTGTGAGAAGCCTGTAGCGCGTGCAACAAGATTTCGTTTACGAAATTTTACTAAATCGCATATAAAACGGTTATTTCTTTATCCTTCTTGTGAATTGCTTTTCTATTCAATATCCAAACTTCACAAACACATTTATCCCAAAACCAAAAACCATAATACATATTTCATATTTTTTATGCAATTTCTTTTTTCTATATAATATTTTCCGGTATTTTCTTTATCCAAATTATCTTACAAAAATCAATTAGACTTAACAACACACTTATTTTGTATAACTATGTAAAAGTAGAAAATTCTACTTTCACAAAATAGAATTAAATATTCAAAAGATCTTAGGATATTAATTTTTCAAGATACACTTATTACACACATCTTACTTGTTAAGTTTCTTTTAATAATTGATCTAAAATTTAATCCTTAATTTCAATAATATTTAAATTTTCCTACATATATATTTTTGATTTTATGGTTTCCTTTTATAACATTTTCTGAGAAACTATTATTATGTTTTTTGGGAAAATTATAAAGTTTTCTTGGTATTTGGTTGATTGAAATTTATTTAAATTGTAATATTAAACTGAATTCCAATTAAATATTATAATGAAATTAAAAATTTAGGGAGCTCAAGATAGAATATGAGTTAAATGAAAATTGCAGTCAAACTAAAATACTGTATTTCATTGGCAACATTAAAATGCCTTTTATTATCACAGCAATCTAACAATCGTTAATCACCACGTTTCAAGTATGTCATAAGTCATCACAAATACACAACATTACCAACCGTTACAGTTAATTTGTTTGATATCACAAAAGTGTTGTTGAAAATATTTGGAAAAGTATAGACCAACATCTATCTATAGTCTATACTGGCCTATACAATCATGAACATAAAAACTCAAACTTTTCATTAAATTAAATTTTATTATTTTCATCTAAACAAAATATTTATTTTATTTAATTACACGAAACAAATTTAATGAAAATTAAAAAACTTAATGTGTTATATTATATTTATATAAACGATAGATGCATGTTGTTAGTTTTTACAATGAATGCTACAATGCTTCAATTAATAAAATAATACAGTTAAGACCAATTTATTTGGCATGTTTACAAAGCTTTTATCTTTTCATAGCATGAAAAGTAGTGAAAAATAAGAAGAAAAAGTTAACTTTTGTTGGCTATAAAAAACCTAAAATTATTGTTTTGAAGTTTGCTTTAAATAATCAAACCGTTACTGTATGTAAAAGTTGGATGGTAATTGTAATTGTTGTATGTCATAAAAAGTTTAAAAAAATTAACTAAATATTTACAGTATATCCGCATGGCTGAAGCTAAAAATTGAGCTTATTTTATGGTTATCTATTTTATTGTTATTTTTTCGGAAACTACTGTTTAGTAGTTTAATGTTTTTGAATAACATTTGGTGAAAGGTGAAATGATTCAGTTTTTGTCTGTATTGTTATTAATTAAATCTGCAAAGTAAAAAACAATATGTTAGTACTTCCTTCTTCGCATTAGTTTTTCATGAGTGCAACACAAAATGTTTTTTATGTTTTTTTTAAATTATTCAGTAATATATAATTATAAATTTATTGATTTAAATATATTTGTATTACAAAAACTCTACGAAAGTTTACTGGCGTTGTTACACTTGCTTGTCCGTCAGTCAAAAATCACCTCTGTACGGTTAATAAATAAATATATTTGATTTTTTCACTTAATTTAATTCAAGACAGTTTAACATTAGAAATCTTACATTAAATCCATGTCTGACTCGGAAACGTATATAGCCTTTATATAACTCTAAAAACGTTAAAAACGTAAGATGTATCTTCAACCCTTGACCAAACTGTGTTTTTAATAGCCACAGTTATATATACAGTTGCTTCGTTGCATCGTACATTATATAATTACTTCGGTCATGAAAGACCTAAGTATTACATTCATGAGCTCAAAGTGAAATTCTTACCCCAACTTTTTTGACATTTCTCGACGTTTTAGAACCTCCGATTCTAAAAAAGCAAAAAAAAAAATATATGTCTGTCTGTCGGCCGGCCGGCCGGCCGTCATTACCTACGCTGCAGGGAAAACCGCTGGAGGTATTTCAAAAATTTTTTTTTCTAAAAATAGGTATACTTAAGGGACAGGTCCGAAAGGATGCTGTGTTCGATAAATGTACCGGAAGTGTGTCAAAAAGATCATTATATTTGTCAAAAATAGTAAATTTTCATATTTTTGTCTTAAAAAACGTTCATTTTAAGTGATTACGAGTAGGAACATTAAATTTAGAGAAATCTCTATGGTAGGGATTGGTATGTGAGATTGAAAACTAGATTATTGCATTATAAGTTTGTCAAAAAAATGTTGTCAAGTGTGTCAAAAGAAAGGTTTTTATTTATTTTTTACCCAATTTTTTTTAGAAAAAATAAAATTAATAGTTTGTATGACATGAAATTTTATTATGTATTATCTATATATAAATACGCAAGCATAATTTTTGCGGTACAATTTTAAAATATTTGCTCCATCAAAAGTGTGGCAGTATTTATATTGTAGGAAAGGTCTTGAGTAGATGGCCGAAAAATACTTTTGTTTGAATTTTGAAGATTTTTTCAGAAAAAATGGCAAACATGTGATAATTGTGTTTTTTGAGTTTTTTGTTCGGTTATTTTGTTTTTTTTTCAAGTTATTTGTTTCACAATTCAAAATCAATTTATATCAATTAATCAAGCTCTGAAATAATGTGTTGTAACTATTTGGTTGGGAGGTCTATTTACAATTTCTATTTACAATGGCCGAATTTCGGCCACTGGGCGATTCCTAGTTATAGAGAATTATGGCATTATAAGTTTGTCAAAAAAATAATGTCAAGTGTGTCAAAAAATGATTTCAGTTATTTTTTTAGCCAATTTTTTGGAAAAAAATGTAGCTGTTTTTATGACGAATATGCAATTGAAAATGAAATTGGACATGGAAATTTTTGAATTTGTTAGTTTTTGAAATATTTTTAGAATTTTGAAAAAGTTTGTATTTTTGATTTTGTAATGATTTTTGCAATATTTTTAGAATTTTGGAAAAAGTTTGAATTTTTAAGAAATTTTGGATTATTATTGGAATTTAGAAAATGTTTAAATATTTGATTTCATTCTAATTTTTCGAATATTTTTGGAATTTTGAAAAAGGTTTCAATTTTTGATTTCGTTATAATTATTGCAATATTTTTAGAATTTTGAAAAAAAATAGAATTTTTGAATTTTATATATATATATATATATATATATATATATATATATATATATATATATATATATATATATATATATATATATATATATATATATATATATATATATATATATATATATATATATATATATATATATATATATAATTTAGACTGGTCGTTAAAAACTAAATTTTCCGAGACGCCCCCTAGAAAAATTCTTTGTGGTCAAAAAACCACAACGGCATTATTTTTTTTTTTTTTAAATCAAAAGAACACGTGCCGCAAAATCGTCGAAGTTGAATTTTTGAAAAATTCGTAGATTTTTTCAAATATCTCATAAAATATGCAGATGTCAAAAAAAATCACATAACCATTTTTGTAGGAAATTTAATTCTCTACAAAAAAGGTCCATGTCATTTTTTCCCGAAAACGTATAGTTTTCAAGATATTTTGAAAATGAACTTGTAAGTTTTCGTAATTTTTAAAAAACATAAAAAATAAAGATGACGGAAAAGTCCTAATTTTTTTCTTATGCTATAGAATGAAATGTATAAAAAAATAATCGTGACAAAAAAAATTAAAATTAGTACTTTTTCGTCGAAATTTTCATCATTTGGTTTTACGAGTTTTGAAGAATTTCAAGTTTTATTTCAAAATATCATCAGAAATATAGGTTTTAGGAAAAAAATGACTTGGACCTTTTTTGTAGAGAATTAAATTTCCTGCAAAAATGATTATGTGATTTTTTTTGACATCTGCATATTTTATGAGATATTAACCATTTTATCAAAAAATAAACTTCGATGATTTTGCGGCACGTGTTCTTTTCACTTAAAAAAAAAAAAAATAGAGCCGTTATGGTTTTTTGACCACAAAGAATTTTTCTGGGGGGCGTCTCGGAAAATTTAGTTTTTAACGACCAGTCTAATATATATATATATATATATATATATATATATATATATATATATATATATATATATATATATATATATATATATATATATATATATATATATATATATATATATATTTAGAATTTTGAAAAAAGTTTCATTTTTGTAAGAATTTTTGGAATATTTTTAGAATTTTGAAAAATTTTTAATTTTTGATTTTATTATAATTTTTGGAATTTTGAAAAAAGTTTTAATTTTTGATTTTGTAATAATTTTTGCAATATTTTTAAAATTCTGGAAAAGTTTGAATTTTTAAGAATATTCGGAATATTATCGGAATTTAGAAAAAGTTTAAATATTTGATTTCATTCTAATTTTTGGAATATTTTTGGAATTTTGAAAAAGGTTTCAATTTTTGATTTCGTTATAATTATTGCAATATTTTTAGAATTTTGAAAAAAATAGAATTTTTGAATTTTATATATATATATATATATATATATATATATATATATATATATATATATATATATATATATATATATATATATATATATATATATATATATATATATATATATATATATATTTAGAATTTTGAAAAAAGTTTCATTTTTGTAAGAATTTTTGGAATATTTTTAGAATTTTGAAAAATTTTTAATTTTTGATTTTATTATAATTTTTGGAATTTTGAAAAAAGTTTTAATTTTTGATTTTGTAATAATTTTTGCAATATTTTTAAAATTCTGGAAAAGTTTGAATTTTTAAGAATGTTCGGAATATTATCGGAATTTAGAAAAAGTTTAAATATTTGATTTTATTCTAATTTTTGGAATATTTTTGGAATTTTGAAAAAAGTTTGATTTTATTTAATTTAACAATATTTTTGGAATTTTGATTATAATTTTCCGGCAACGTATTGATGTTTCGTGTTAGTTTTGTAATAAATTTTTTCTATTTTGCGTCTAAAATAAAGTCATTTCGATACCCAAATGCGTATCGAAATGGCTTTCATTACAATACGCAAAGTTTTGTTTTTCAAGGTTGGTCACATTGGTCATACAAACGTCAGTGAAAGTTAAAACGAATAATTATATAAATAAAATTAATAAGAATATCTAAATTAGTGTTAAATATTTTAATTAATTAAAATAATTAGTAATTATAACAAAATTTCAAATTATTTTAATAAAATACACAATATAATATTTTAATAAAATACACATTTTAGTTGCACATTTAGTCGCTAGCTTTGCAACAAAAAGTATATAGAAATATGATGAAAACGTCTTATGAAACGAGTTTTTTATACTATTTTTTCTATTTTGCATTTTTTGTCTTGAAATTTAAAAAAATATTTTTTATGTTTTAAGGTTTTAAAGAAAATTTCTAAAAATTTCAATTCAAAATAGTAAGCTCTGCTACTATTTTGAATTGAAATTTTTAGAAATTTTCTTTAAAACCTTAAAACATAAAAAATATTTTTTTAAATTTCAAGACAAAAAATGCAAAATAGAAAAAATAGTATAAAAAACTCGTTTCATAAGACGTTTTATCGCACTTATCCTTTAGAAAACTCCGCGCTGCGCGGGTCGTTTTCTAAACAGATTGCGTGCGATAAAATCGTCGATTATGAAACTAGTTTCTTAATATACTATTTTAACAGAGATAAAAATACTTGTATTTTACCAAAGAGTTATGTTTGATATACATCGCTGCCCAAAATTAAAAACCATGTCCTCATAAAAGTTTTTTGCCGAAAACTATATCAAGATCCTTAACCCAGACCGAAGTCTTGATATCTCAGAGCTGTGAGATTTCAGTCCCTCCATATTTTCTTATTCTTTATTCCGAACATTTTTTATTGACTCTTAGCCTGCTCCCTTAATATATTTCTAACCGATTGGAAATCATTAATGATTGGTTCGTCAATGGTACCTCGTATTAATAAGTCTCATTTTGGTTCCCATGATTTCGAAGGGTATCGTATAAATTCTTCTGTTATGAATGGAATTTATTGCTCTTTGAATGGAAATAATTTAGTTAAAGAATCTACAATTATCTAACGCATACTTTTTGACATGACCGTGCGGCAGTGGTACACCTATAATATTCTCGGTTACCATAATATTCGAAAAGTTAAGACGTAAATTAAGTCCCATTGTCTCACTGACTATTCTGCATTAATTTTCAAAAGTTTTTGTTGGAAATTAAGCTTTTCGATTAGTTTTAGATGCTGTAGATTTTGTTGGATAAATCGAAACTAATAGATAATCGAAATTTAGTAGAGCCGCATCTGTTATTAAAAATAAATAACGGTACTTCTTTTGCGTTGATGGCATTGCATAACATGTGGTAGGTGCTTAACGGCAGGATTCTCTTTGGGAATACAATTTAGAAAGCCTTACATTTGCCCCATTTTTCTTCTCCCTAGAATGCAAAATAAACAACTTCATGAGCACTTCTTATACCACTGTTTTGTTTACCTTTCATATTTTTATGTGATACTTCACGTTCTTTTAAATACTTTCGCATAATCAGAATAATGTTTTCTTTAATAGTAATCGTGTGAGCATGCGTTACTAACTACTAGGGATTGCAATCCCGGGATTTTGACCCATTTTTATGATCCAAGGAATCCCGCTATTAATAAAAGAAAATCCGAGGATTACAGGATTGTCATATTTGTCGGGATTAATCAATGAAAACACAGTATCCTGTTATCCTGTTTTGTTGATTTCTATTTTTTTTTGGTGATATACAATCATTTGCCACGCAATAGCAATGAGAAAATACTAGTTAAGGTTTATACCTTAGGGGTGATAGCTGATAAACTCTGTTCAGTCAACGTTCAATCTTGCTCCACTCTATTATGAAATATTGGTTAATGCACTTGTTGCTCTATAGGTTGTACTGAGCTAGAAAAACAAAGCAACCCATTAGTTCGCGAGTTGACGAATGTCTCAATATCTAGCATAAAGTCAAGGAAAACCGAAACATTTTAAGTATACGTTACATCAGCAGCAAACGTGGGATGTGAAAACGGTTATCCACCTACTCACACTGCAACATCATTGCGTACAGATTACAACTAAAATGTAGCTAAGGATAAGGTTTCAGTCAATTTAGTAGAGAAAAGCAATTTGGAAGATGAAATTTAACGCAGTTTAATTCACGCTTAATATCTATAAAAAACTTTTTTGGTCAAAATGCAACAACATAAAATATTAAACTGGTCATCGCAATTGGTAGAGAAATTATGTCTTAGAGGGAGAATGCATCAAATGTTTATGTCTTAGAGGGAGAATGCAGCAAAAGTTCACCAGGAACCGTATACGAGGTCGGCTGGAGTACACCCGAGGTCAATTTTGACCGATGAAAGTATATCGAGAAGAATTAATGGAAGTTCAGTGCTCCAATTCGAAGTCTGTTCTCTGGCGTAGAGGGAAGCTTTTAGGTGACGATGGAAACGTTCCACCATACCATTCGCCTGTGGATGATAGGTGGTGGTCCGTAACCTGTGTGAACCCAACAGCTTGTTTAGTTCTTGAAAAAGATTACTTTCAAACTGTGTTCCTTGATCATTCGTAATCTCCATTGGAACACCAAACCTAACAACATACTGATCAATGAACGCCCGCACTATCGTAGATGTTCGCATATCCACTAGCGGAATAGCCTCAGGCCATCTCGTAAACCTATCAATTATGGTCAATATACATGTGTAGCCATTGGATGGTGGTAATGGTCCGACGAGATCCATATGGATATGCTCGAATCTTCCAGCTGGAATGTCGAAACGACCAATTTCAAAACGCGGGTGGCATGATACTTTTGCTTTCTGGCAGGTGAGACATGATTTCGTCCAATACCCCCGGCTGTATTCCCAAATTTTATCGACTGGTGTTAGAAGTTTATCAATTGGTTCGATCTCTTGAACCACTACGATGGCTCGAACAGAATCCGGTAGTCGTTGAAACCAAAGAGTATTTAGTAGATCGTCATTCACAGACTTAGAAGATCCAGCAAGAGACAACAATCGCCTGTAAAATGTTGATGGTGTTTGGTCTCCCATGGTTGTAGTACCGATCAGTTGTTCAATACGACGTGTTTCTGAAAAGCTGAGTCTGTTGATGATTTCTGATTTTAACTTATTAAACTTTTCAAATTCAGATGGGTTCCGAATTACGTCAGACACGGTCACGATGATGTCCGTAGGTAGTGACGCGGTCGTATACAAAAATCGTTGTTGGTCAGATGTGATTCGCTTTGCACTGTACTAATACTAAGGCTAATATGTACATTTGAATCGATATTGGAACCAGATTGTAGTGTGGATATAGAAACAGAAGGAGTGGAAGACGTATCTCTAGTTTCTTTTTTTTTGTTACGATCGACCATTTTAATGATTTAATACACCATAAATCTAAATTAAAACAACCCGAATGTTAAAAAAAATTAAACGAACTAAAGGAAAACCAAAATGTTTTTAAAATACTAAACAAATTTTTAAATTTTATCACCAATAATCAATCAAAGAAAACAAAAATGTTTTTTTATGTATCCCAACCCGAACAAGGTAAGAGAATTAAATTGTAGGGAATAAAAAAATCATATAAAAAATTTCAACTTAGCTTATAATTAATCCTGTTCTCTAACGACGACCTCTAAAATGCAGTTGGACTTTCTTTGTTAAATAGTTAGATTTCCGTGGTTGAATTCTTTTGATGATGTATGTGTGTGTTGCGATGACTTGTTTGCCGTTATTTAATTGTGGTTTGATAAATTTGTTTAATGAATAACTGAATATGTTATTATAAATATCCATAAATTAATCTCCAAAACTTTGTTGTCAAACAGCTTGAATTATGTACACGGTTGCTGTGCTTGTAGCTGTAAATGTTGGTTACAGTTGTTGATTGGTACTGTTGTACTGCTGTACCGTTTGTAATGAATAGCCTGGGACAACGCCTGAACGTAGTGTATTGTAGTCTCTGATTCAGTAGTTGACATTTTCATTAACATAGGTAGTTCGTAATAGTTCCTCATTTATCCACCATCGATAGTCATATTTCCTTATAGTCTCCGTAACCCATAGTTTTTATATATATAAACATTAATATTTAATTTTGCAATCCCCTAATATTGATTCATACTGCATTTCCAACCGCCCTATTTCACCATACTGCTGAAATCTGACGTCTCGAAACACTAACCATATTTGAACAACGAAGTTTTCAAATCTCAAAACAGCCGTGCGTGTTTGTCCAACCGTTACAATAAGAAGAATTAATATCCTACAATTTGTTATGCATTCGATTTCCTGAATGGGTGTTTTTATCAAATTGTCTTTCCATTATGGATCTGAATTTCGCTGTAATACTGTTGTAGATTGTTGGTTTGTAATTCATGTACGTCATAGAATCGATTGAACTTGCGTTTAATTCATTTTAGTTCATTGATGATTATTATTAGTGTGTCGTAAAGGATTTGTTTCGCAAAATTATTTTTTTGCAATGTTAAGTAGTACAAAAGTAACCAACAGTTTTGTGTCAATAACAAAAACAAGGTCCTAACTTTTATTTGCATAATGTAAATTAATTGCCTTGCCTCAGAAACCCTGTATTCGAGCTTTTCGATATTGAAATTTTGGCTATATAAGGAACGACTATACAATTCTTTATCTCTTAGTTGGATTTACGATTCACACAGTACTCGCGCATTCTATTACTTTCACAGTTTTTTTGCATTTTTGACGTCTGGTGTAGGAGGTTGATTTTTTTTTCAGAAGCTAAGCGAGTTGGCTTTTCATTTTAATTATGCTTAAAATCTGTGATATTTAGTAAATTTTGTGATGTTCATGTAGTGAAAAGAATCTATAAATGTTCAAAGAAACATAAAAATCAACCAAAATAAAATCAGTGTGTAATCAATGAAAAAAAATATATTATCTGTTCTTTGTATTTGTTCATCGTTAACTAAATTTGTTTTTAATTGAAATTGGTGTTATTAACCTCAAAAAGAGATGTTACACAGCTACTAGGGATTGTATTTTCGGAATTCGAGAATTCCGAAATTCGTTCTTATAAATATAATTTCGAATGCTGAAATATTCATAGCTAATTCCGAATTATTAATTTTTGTTTTTTCGTGCTCTTAATGTGTTTTCGTTAATATGTTTAAAGTTATTCAACAGTTATACTAATACTATGTAATAAATGTAGCATATAGTTTAACAAAAGGTTTATTTTATTTTGGTTTTGTCTATTGATTTGTCTATTGATTTGAGAAATTGTATTTTAGCTACAGGCGTTTGAGATTATGTGTTACCAAAATCAACAAGCTCCATATGAAAAATGCGTTCTAAAATGTTCAAAAGATGCGTTCTAAAATGTTGCAGGATTTTATTATTGCAAAAGAAAATGGAACACGTATTTGCTTATTTTTAAATGAATCATCAAGAAATCGATGGTATTTGAATGTGAATCTCCATCCCAAGGAAAAGTTCTGGAACTTAGGACGGGATTGGAGCAGCAGTTATGCAAAAAGTTGGACGCCTTTTACCATGTATAATCAGAAGTTGTGCTTCCCACACGCGATTCACTTAACTGTAATTAATATTCTCTATAATACTTCGAATACTACTGAATTGGAGCATATAAATACAGGAGATGTTTTATGTTTGTGTAGAAGAACCAGGGAGTGACAACGTCGAATCAGAGGATGAAGAATACGTAGACGATGATGGCGTTGGCTATGATTGAACAAATTGATAATGAAGCTAAAATTATTGCATGTTGTGGAGACGGAAGGTTTTGGATTTAATTTGATCATCAGAAAAGTTCGTTTGATTGTAAAGAAATTCCATTTTTTGAAAAAATCGAATTATATTCTTCAAATGTATGCGAAACAAGAATTTGGAAAAGAATTGAAACTTATTATGGATACTAGATCTAGTTGGAATAGACTAGTTCAAATGCTTGAACATCGCATCGGATATTGTTATTACAGATATTGAAGTTTTGTCGATTAATAACATTATTTCTGCACTTCTCCCAGTGAACCTTACTGTTGACGCCCTCTGTCGAGAGAATGCAAATCTTCTTTCTGCTGATGCGACACTGTCTTTTATGCTTAAAAACTTCGGATCTGATGAACTCTCACTAAAATTGAAACACACTTTAGAAGAACGAATAAGCCAAAGACGCACAAATGTATCCGGCACTCTTCAGTATTTACACAATGATGGAATAAATGAGATCCATGCCTCTTTCACCAGACCATTGAAAAATATAATAGCCAAATTTATTGAAAGCTTTGCACAAAGATTGATATTCTAAACAAACATGGAAAATTCGGCAGAATCTGACGATATGAAAGAATCAATTTTGGAGGAACAAACGAATCACAATGCGCAGTCCCAGTCATTAAAGCAAAAGTTGGAGAAAAAAATGCATACGAATTTGTCGTCTAACATATCCTCCTCCAGCTCAACTCAACAAGCAACAAATCGAAACTTAAATTTGATTTTTTTTTAACTTTTTAAAATAAGTTGTTAGGTTTTTTTTTTAAATTTATTTTCAATAAATAATTTTAGTAATTAAAAATTAAATCCGAAATAAAATTCTTTGAAGCGAACGGTGTGCGAGGAAATATTTTAGAGTCCGTCTACGCCAACGAACGTAATCCGAGCGAGTGTTCTCAGTTGCTGGTATCTTTTGTACATATAAAAGATCGATCGCGACAAGTAATGTATAGCTTTAAGTGATCTCTGTTTCCTCAAAGCATATTTTAGGCAAACAAAACAACAATTTAATATTTTTTATACAACATTTTAAAACTTTGATTGTCGGTACTAAACTAAGTACCTACTAACTGAGTTTTTGTCCAATCAATGTATTTCTTTTTAAATTAAATTACAAGAAATAACAACATGAATCATAATTTGATATTTATAATAAGTTTATTTTATCATTTTATTTTTATATTTTTGTCGTCTATGATATTGAATTTTTGTACATTTTTAATTTTAATAATGAAAGTTTTATTCAATAAATTTTTTAGCATTGGTATTGATCAGAAAAAAATTTAATAATATTTCGAAATTCGACCGAATTCCGAAAATGCTTAAATGCGAATTTCGAATTCCGTTTTTTTTATTTTCGTCAAAATTTGCAATCCCTAACAGGTACTGTACTTAACTGTTATTGATTTTCTCGTCTGATTGTCCGTTATCAGTATTTATGACTTAGTACGTGTTATTTATTCTGGAAAAATATAAATTGAATATAGGAAGAATTTAAGTAGTAATTTAGTTAGCCAAATTACATGTAACATAGCCAATTATAAAGAAAAACGAATTGTAACTTATTTATGTGTTAATTTATTTGTGTAGACATTTAAGAACCTGGTATTGTACCAGTGCAGAACATTGCAAGTTGATTGTATTAAGTTGAACCAACAAAATTGTACATAACTGTTTGTGATTATTATTAAAGATTAATGCTAGAATTTATTTCGTTTGTTGTTTATCGCATCGCCTGGCTATTACTTTATAGTGTTATCTGATCCATAGTTGCTTGAGTTAATACGGCACTACAATTACTACGTAATCATACCGTACTTACATCAATTTTTTTTAAACGAATTGGTATCAATTTGTACCTCGCATTTTCATATAATAATTACATCCTCATTTTCAACTTTTACACGAAGTTTTATTAAATATTTGCACCAACTTTGTCAAGCTTTTACAACATATTTTCATCCAACTTATATCATCATTGGCAACTTGTACGACGATGTTTTATGTCATATGTATATTATCATTATCGAGTTTTACAACATATTTTGGTACAATATTTCTGTCATCAATTTCAACTTGGACAACGAATTTTGGTACAATATTTGAATCATCATTGGCACCATTGGCAACGAATTTTAGTTATCCACAAATTATTGCCTCATGTTTCCAACGCATTCAACTGTATTTACAAATTTATTCAACCTTTATTGATACAAATTGTTACATTGTATTTTCAACGTATTCAACTCTAATTGCAAATTTATTCAACGTTTATTTATACAAATTTTTGTATCGTATTTTCAACGTATTCAACCGTATGTGCAAGTTATTCCACATTTATTGATACAAATTGCTACATTTTATTTCCAACGTATTCAACTATATTTGCAATTTATTCAACGATTATTTATACAAATTGTTACATTGTATTTTCAACATATTCAACTATAATTACAAATTTATTCAACGCTTTTATATATCAATTTTTGTATCGTATTTTCAACGTATTCAACCGTATTTGCAAGTTATTCCACATTTGTTGATACAAATTGCTACATTTTATTTCCAACGTATTCAACTATACTTGCAATTTATTCAACGATTATTTATACAAATTGTTACATTGTATTTTCAACATATTCGACTATAATTACAAATTTATTCAACGCTTTTATATATCAATTTTCGTATCGTATTTCCAACGTATTCAACCGTATTTGCAAGTTATTCCACCTTTATTGATACAAATTGCTACATTTTATTTCCAACGTATCCAACTATATTTGCAATTCATTCAACGATTATTTACACAAATTGTTACATCGTAGTCTCAACGTATTCAACTATATTTGCAATTTATTCAATGTTTATATATACAATTTTTGATACCATATTTCACGCGTACGTAATCCACGCAATTATATACAATATTGAATTCGCATGCTCAACTGAATCCCCGTATGTTTATGCAGCTGTGCTGATGGAGGGATGAAATAATCAGGACTTGAAGGCCGGGAGGATATAATCATGGGGTGAGTGTAACTGAATTATTTCTTTTTATTCTTATTATTTAGGGGTGTGAATGAGTGTGTGTGTGTGTGTGTGTGTGTGTGTGTGTGTGTGTGTGTGTGTGTGTGTGTGTGTGTGTGTGTGTGTGTATGTGTGTGTGTGTGTGAGCGTGTGTGAGTGAATGTGGGGGTTGAACGCGCTGACCGCGGTTTTTTCGTAAAAAGGGGTCGCCAGAGTCTCATTTTCTCATTTGCATTTTTTTTCCACTTCCGAATATTCACGTAAATTGCGTACATTTCTGCATTTGTGCTGAAGCAGCAGGTTTATAACATCTCAAATCCACGGTGACTGAGCCTTAGTCGTTACGGCTTTACAAAAAATCTAGGTACGCATCCTGCTACGCCATTCTCATCCTCTGATGAGAAATCACTTCATTACACGTTGTTGATATAACTTTTCAGCTCTGGAAAAGTAGTTTTCCAAAGTAATTTGGCTTTTATAAGAAAATGTTTTGGAACTTACCCTTTACCTGGTACGATTTAAAAAAATCGCACCCGGCTTCCAAATAACAAGGCCTCTTTTCTTTAAAGGCAGAAAGCTGCAGATTATGTTCAAGTCGACTGGTCACCAATGTGATTGCCGCTGTGATGATTTCCAATAATTTCAGAAAATTCAAAACACCAGTTTTTGGCCATTAACTTTTATAAAAAACTAAACACTTGGTTTATATTTATAAAACTTTTATAATGGATTTGATTTATTTTACAACAACTGATTTTATAATTTATTAGATTTATTTTACAACAACTGAGTTGTGGACAACTCGAATAGTGATTAACAATTAACAAATTGAATATTTATAAAATATAATTATATAAAACAAAATCATGTTTAAAAATAAACGGGTTGTCCCGTTATATCAACTTGATATTTTTATGATTTACCATACTAAAAGTAAGTTGAATTGATTAAAAATATAATAGGACCATGGTGATTATTTATTCAGTCTATTTTTTTGGTTCCAACAAATTCCTTTGTAGTTTCGCAATATAACTCAAACCCAGGTAATTTAAATAATTCAAGGCGATAACTCGCCGCATGACGTCTAGAACCAGAAAGCAAATTTTGTAGTTCATCGTCTTCTCTTTGTTCATTAATAATTGTATCATAGTCGATTCTAGTCTCGACTTCCTATATTCTACCGAAACCGTACATCTGATACTAAATTAATTCAAGATAAAGCATCGCTACTACACATGTTGAATGTCAGTAGTAAATTGACTAGTAAAATTCAAGTGTCTCGCTTTTCTTGGATTTCTTTCAGTTATAGAATGTATTTCCCAAGTCAGAGGCTTATGATCTGTATAAAAAGAAATCACGCCCCTCCACAGAATATCTGAAATGTTTAATGGCTAAATAGATCACCTGTGTGCAGTTCAGTATCCCAGTTGAACCACCAAATATGTGGAAAATATTTTCCTTTAAATGTTTTCTTTTTTTAATTATTTAATTGATTTGTTCACTTATTATTTGACTCAAGACAATTTAAAATTAGAAATCCTACATATAAATACATAAACGTTTGGCAGTTAAATCAAAATCAAATTGGTCCATTGTTCAAAATATATGCAAACTATTTTCTCCATGCTGTGAATTCACTATAATATATAGATATATAAACTATAAACTAAACTATAAATAAAAATCTACTAAAAGTAGACAAAAGTAGATTTTTATACAAGTGGTGAAAACGTCTCTTTTTGTGTGACTGAACGGTTTGTAAAATAAGTTCAGGAACGCAAAAACGTTTTTACCACGCGTATAAATCGCTATTTTTTCTACGCTTGTAAATATTAATGATAATATTTACAAATTCATTTACTAAAAACTTACAAAACGACATATCTAAATTTTGCTATGTAAAAAATAAACATATACGAGCATTTTTACCAGTGTAAAATAATGTGATTATTGTGTTCGCCTACAGATGGAATAATAACAGGCGAACACAATAATAACATTATTTTACACTGGTAAAAATGCTTATTTATGTTTATTTTTTACACAGTCAAATTTAGATATGTCGTTTTGAAAGTTTTTAGCAAATGAATTTGACAATATGAATAATGAAAATAGTTCATATATTTTCTCTAAAAACTTTTACAGATATTTTTTTACCGACTGGAAGTCATCGTTTAAAGTATAAATTTAAAAAATTGTAGGTAAAGTTTCAATTAAAAACAACTAAAAATAAATTTTTTAATAAAATTTATTTATTTATTTAATAAATTTTTTTTGGCGGAAAGAACTCAAGAGGATATATTTTATATCTGACAGTTAATTATCGGAGGAAAAAATTATACGATATATCTGATACAAATTTTATTTTATCGCTTCGATTTCTCCGATATAGTTAATTATTTACCCACAATTGATATAATTTTTTTTTTTTTTTTTTTTTAATAAAAAGTGTTGTGTAGTAGGAATTACAAAATGTGTCACAACAACACATAGATACCTTTTAAGACGTAGGTCCCACAACAACATGCGTCTTGAGGTATAGGTGGACGCTTTTTTTAAATCTTTGTGGATTAGTTTCGATTCGATTCGATCAAAATATTCGATCAAAATATTCAATCCAATCCAAAATATTCCCTTCAAAATACTGCGATATTGACAGAAATAAACACAGCAACCGAAACAACAACAGAAACAGTAAATCAAATTCAATCTCAAATATTCAATCCTTTAATTAACCACCACCTGTAGGCGACCACTGAAACTTATTTACTTTCGGTCCTAGTGACTGAAAACATTTTCAGTCACTACTTAGAAAAAGTTTCCCTTTCACATAGGTTTTACTATATATTATAAAATGATATTTTCGTAGCTTGAAGTAGAAAAAAATTATTATGCTTTATTAGAAATAAAATCACACTTCATGCAACCTTGCTTAATTGCAGCCATCATAATATCGTTTATTCGCACCAACACCTCTGCTAATTTAAAAAAAATCACCTAATTAAACAGAATTATGATGTATTAACATCATTCGTATACTCATTAAAAGAAAACACATGTTTTTTCTACTCAAATCGGTTAACACGCGAATTTAATTGCAAATTAAATGCGTGAATGTCAATTATAAATCTTAACACTATAATATAAAATTTATTTACATTTAGATTATTTCGTTCTTAAGTTGTACATATTCCTTTTTTGTGTGGGTGGTTTGAGGCAATTTAGCTTAGACGTATTTGATTAATGTTTGCATTGTTTTGAGCTACGCGTTAAAAAAACTTACACAATATTATGTTGAACGTACTAACTTTTATGTCTTAATTATTTATTCCCCTATTACAAACTTCATGATTCCGGAACCGCGAGAATTGAAAAATAGAATAAAAAAATATAACAATAAAGTGTCATTGCATTCAATTTTATTTTATTTACATAAAATTAGGTTGGACCAAATCATTCTTGTTTATTTTTCTTTTTTATCATTTCACAATATTTTCAATTTGTGTACAGTTTAGAATTAACATTCTAAATTAAATAAAATTTAATTATCAAAAAATAATTTGGTTTTTTAAATTTAATTAATTAAAATAATGTTGACAAAAAGTTTTGCATATTTAATATTAGTTGCGGTTAGTGTTGGTGCTTAAATTCAACAAATTTTATCATAAATATTTATTGTTTTTATTTAAAATTTTGTT
This sequence comes from Diogma glabrata, assembly GCA_963693315.1. Lineage (NCBI taxonomy): Eukaryota > Metazoa > Arthropoda > Insecta > Diptera > Cylindrotomidae > Diogma > Diogma glabrata. Next base: position 436,342,208 of record OY856186.1, read on the forward strand.
TAAATTTAATTATTATTTTGTAGTTGCATTTTTTTCGCATAATATTTTGTATATTTTTAAATAGCTTGGACTACAAATAACAAGTATGCAACCAGAATCACGAGGAATCTGGAAGAGCAAGAATAATAAAAATCCATGCTATGGTAATAAGTAAGTAGTTTTAAATGAAAGTTTAATTATAATTTAAAAATTATATTAAAAATTTACACGGAAGTGTAAAAAATACTAAGCCTAAAAAATTCAGTTGCTTCTTTTTTATTTAAAATTAGGCATGTTTAGTGTTAATTATAATAAATTATAGATTAACGTCTCTGAATATCCGAAGTTTGTTTGATTCCAAAAATGTAGGGTTATATATGTGCACGAGTTCTTAAGAACTGGTTGCCCAGTGGCAATCGTCTATCTTTTTTTCATTCATAAAATTCGCAGCATTCGTATGATAAAGGTTATCATCACGCCATGTGAAACAAACATCGAATTCAGATAATTCTGATTCAATCCACTTTTGTTTAAATTCTCTTCTTAGAATTAATTGGCGTTGTTAAAAAACGTTTTGTCCCAAAACAGCAAATACTTAAATTATTCGATTCAAAGCTTCTTTCTAGAACTTAAAAAAAATACCAAAGTACAAACTATTTTAATTGAATTAAAATAATTTCTATTTTAATTCAAAGCAGTGGAAAAACGTCTCTTTCAATGGTTATGTCAAGAAAATATATAAGAGAAAAAAACAAACGAGAAGTTTTTAAATCATTAAAATTGAAAATTGGTTGGTTACTCCTTTTTTTGTTATTTCTAAGAAAACTGAAATGAGCAAATCGATTTTATCAAATCGAAAATAAATTGTTTATTGTATTAATTTAATGCAAAAGTTTAAATTATATTTTTATTAAAATTAAAAAAAGGAAATTAAAAACAATGAAAATTTAATTCAATACTAAATTGAACATAAAAAAGTTCAAAGTGATATGCACAAATGAAAATGGTTAAGTTATGCAAATTAAGTTATTAACTTAATTAAATTCGTAAGCGCTTAATAGTTTGATGGAAAAATTTATTAAAGGAAATGTACAAGAAAGAAAAAGGTTTGAAGCACCTATTGTGGACTTGATTATTATGCTGGTTCTGTTGTTATTTAACTTTTTACGTTTAAGCTTTTATCAAATTTTTTAATAATAGAAATTTTAATTTTTTATTTTTTAACAAAAGTTTATTATAATGTTTAGTTCTCAAAAGTACAGAAGAGAATTAAATAAAAAATCGCAACAGCATTTGTTCTAGCATGTGACCTGACCTCCTCTGATTTCGATAAATTTTCAAATTCAGATAGCCAATAAAAAATAAAAATATCATTTCTTTGAAAAACTTAAATTTCGCTCTAGGGATGACACAGGGTGGCGGCAACAGGTTTTAGGGGCTTGCGAACCATGAGTTTCTTTGAATATCGATTGCTAACGATTGACTAAACCGATTTAAGACATTTATAGCTCATTGGAAAGGTAATTGATAGGACTTATAAAAAAAATTACTTAAAGTTTTTATTAATTTTGAGAAAGTGTGTTAAACTTAAAAAAATTTCCAAGATGGCGCTGTTGGAGGTACCCTCACTTTTACCACATTTTTTCCAGAAAAAAAATATTTAGCTAGTTCGTAATCTAAAACGAAAGTTTCTCAAGTATATAATTTCTCGTTTTAAAAATAAAATTCTTACAAAATTTTAATTTCCGTTTTTTCAATTTTTTGAAAATTCTTGTTTGAATTCTTGTTTTATAAAATTTAATTATTTTGAGGATACCAGTTAAGTATTTGAGGGTGTGGATGCTTTTTTACATAATTCAGTTTCTCTCCCATTTCTACCTGTCCGAAATTAATTATAAATGAATGTACCTGAAATATATTAAAACTGATGCTGAGAAGTAAATAGTGAGAAAAATTATGTGAAATAAAATGCATGTTGTATAGAATTCATATAATAATTAACTTTTTATTTTTATTCTAAGTTGTGTAATAAAAACAATAGACATTTATTAATAATATAAAATAATATAAAAGAAATTAAAAATATGAAATAAATTTACATTGCATATTAACGGCTTATCTGAAAAATCCTAGTTGTAGCTGAATTAGAATATATTTTTGTGAGCAATGTTTTTTCATCTTTGGATATGAACGCATGAAATGATTGTATACGTTTTATAGTTACAGCCTCTCTGTATTTTGCTTCTGATATTTTTATTTAATTATTGGCTATCTGTATATGAAAATTTATCGAAATCAGAGGAGGTCAGGAACTTCGATGTTGCGGTGACGTGGAATTGCTCAGGAAAGGTTTACTGAGATTAATAAAGTCAGTACGCAATTTTAAAAATTAAAATGTACAAAACACTTCCACTCTCACATACCATTGCACCGGAATCCACCAGTGTTTCCAAATGTTAACAGCACCTTATACATTCAGATTGCTAAGATGTTTGAAATGTAAATGAGTTGATTTTTTCACTTCAGTGGGGTTTATTTATTTGGTAAATGCTTATAGGTCAGTTAAATAAAAATTCTCTAAGGAATTAGTTCACAGCAAGCAAGATATCGTTCCAATACCTTCATTTGGTCCTATTAATAAGTGCAATTTGGGTTTGTACCATCCCAAACGGTAAACTTAACTTAACATTTTAGTGTTAGAAAGCCTTGATACTTGCATTTTCTAATACATATGTCGATGGCTCATCATTTACGAAGCTTTCTAGCTGCGATGGTATGTCAAGGCAGTCTTAATCGAGATCATCTTCAAAGAAACTGTAAGTACCTATTTCTGCATCTTCGAACGGTACTGAATTCGAGCATACCTGGCCGTGGTAGTTGAAAAAAATTGTTATTCATTTCATGCCTACTTTGTGGCAGCTGCACTTTTCTGTACAACCCTTCGTACAGCTGACGAACCCTGTGTTGAAAATTTTAGCTGGTGCATTTTTTGTGTTCATGATGGAGGGCAAGCTAAGGTCCGTCTTCCTTCAGCCTTAGTTGAGAGGATCCTTTGATCTATCATGCCAGCCCTGAATTTGATGGTAGACTGGCAAAACATCTTGGGCTGCGGCTGAATTTTTTGGCGGTAGAGAAACAAGATTAAAAGATGGCTTTACGAACAATTTTGAGAACAAATCGTAGCGAATTTTGTTCAACTAGGTATTATTGGGCTTAGTGAATAGAGGGCTGAATTGAGGTCTTCAGGACCAGCATCTGCCTGGTAATAAACTTTGATAGCCTCTTGTAAAGTCGTGTTCTTTTCAATGAGCTTGACAGACTTCAAATTCCCCTGTTGATAGACTGCAGAAGTTGTATTACATCCTCTGATGACATGCAAAAACAGAAGGATTTGCTTGACAACAGAAGGAAAGTTTAAGCACATGGAAGAATATAACGTAATCTGAGTGGTATAGTTCCAGGTTTCATGACGTAAAAGTTATAGGAATACGGTGCTTTGGCAGTTAATAGGATATGTGTCCTCTCCAATTATTATGACCGTCACAAGGTTCTTTGCCTTTTTAATGACTGTGTTGGCAATGAGGGCATTTTAGTATCGTGAAGAGCTTGCCTGACTTCAATCATTTGCTTAACCAACCATCAATTGCACTCAAGCACTGGTGAAAATAAATAGTAAACCACAGTTTTTTTAATTTTTTGCAGCCCCGTTTCATAAAAGGAACCAAATCAAACTCGAAAACTTCTTAAACTGTTCCTATGATTTAGTAAGAAGTGTTATGCTTCGGAAAAGTGTATGTATTGGTTTATTAGTATATTTTCGTCGCAAATTCTGACTTTCGAGTTGTAGGTTTTAAGAGATGGAGTTCTCTTTTTTCGTTGTTTGAATTCGTTGGTAATAATTTTAGCAACACTTTGAATTCCTTTTTAATCGCTTTATGGTAGCCAATTGTGAAGGAATAGTGAGATGAGAATCAGTCAATAAGGATCGAAACTCTCTTCGTCCTTCTGTATCCTTGACATTCTAGCGTCTATACGTGCGCTCCGAAGTACTTTACGTCACGCCACAAAATTCTTCCAATTGTATACGAAAATTTCCATGATGGTAGGGATTGTGGCAACCCAAGACATCAGCGTGACCCAGATTTAACCTTCCTCAATATTTAACCATCCGGAGCACTGTTTTCAAATTACAAGCAATCTCAGATTACGCTTGTTTTAAGACTAAATGGAGATATTTAAATGATTTTCACTTGCTGTTCATCAATTCCTCATAATATTTTTTCGGATCTAATTTGACTAGCCTATTAAGGAAAAACTTGAAAAAAACAAATTACAATCGAGCTACTGTTTAAAGCCATTTTAAGTGTAAATTTTTTATAGTTTATAGTATCATTTCATAGATATCAAGACTTCGGTCTGTGTTAAGGATTTTGATATGGTTTTCGGCAAAAAACTTTAATAGTTTTTAGTTTTGGGCAGCGATGCGTATATCTCTCTTTAGAAATTTATCTCTCTTTAGAAATTTATTACAAAACTAACACGCAACATCAATACGTTGCCGAAAAATTACAACAGATCATATATTATCATAATTTAGTGAAAAGCTTAATACACTCAGCAAACTATTAAAAACCCCTCCATTTAGCGTTTCGAGATTACAAAATCAAGATTACAAAATCAAAAATTCATATTTCTTTCAAAAATTCAAAAATTATGTAAAAATTAAATAAAATAAAAAATTCAAATTGTTTTCAAAATTCTAAAAATATTCCAAAAATTATTACAAAATCGAAGATTAAAACTGTTTTCAAAAATTCTAAAAATATTGCAAAAATTATAACAAAATCAAAATTTGAATCTTTTTCAAAAATTCTTAAAATATTGTCAAAATTATAACAAATTCAATAATACAAGCTTTTTTCAAAAATCCAGAAATATTCCAAAAATTAGAATAAAATCAAATATATACACTTTTTCTAAATTCTTAAAATATTTCAAAAATTCTTACAAAATCAAAAATTGAAATTTTTTTTTTCAAAATTCTAAAAATATTGCAATTATTCAAAATTCAAACTTTTTTTTAAAATTCTAAAAATATTGCAAAAATTATTACAAAATCAAAAATTAAATTTGTTTTTCAAATTCCAAAATTATATTCAAATCAAAAATATATCCTTTTTCAAGATACTAAAACTATTCCAAAAATTCTTACAAAATAAAAATGAAATTTTTTTCAAAATATTTATAAAATTCAAAATTCACCAATTCAAAAATTGAAACTTTTAATACTTGAAACTTGAAAACTTATAATACAATCAAAAATTTAAACTTTTTCAAAATTCTAAAAAGATTCCAAAAATTCTTACAAAATCAAAAATTGAAACATTTTCAAAATTCTAAAAATTTATATAAAAATAAAAATTCAAAATTCTCAAATTCAAAAATTCTATTTTTTCTAAAATTATAAAAATATTCCAAAAATTATAACAAATTCAAAAATTTCCATGTCCAATTTTGTCAATTTAGAAAATGTTTGAAATCCTTCCAGCGGTTTTCTAGATTTCATAGGTAATGACGGACGGCCGTCTAATAGTCCTACATTTTTCTAGGTCCTAAAAAACGTCGAGAAATGTCAAAAAAGTGGGGGTAGTAATAGCACTTTTGGCCCGAGAATGTAAAACTTCTTTCAGACCAAAGTAACTAAGGAATATAAGTCAAAATAATATTTGGGCATTCAATTCTCAATTTAATGTTTCGCAACATATGTACAGCAAAAAATTATAATCAAAAATCTGTCTAATATTGTTAAAAAATAAACTATCTACTGTCTAATTATATTTCAGCAACAAGCTTTTGTCGATTTTGAATCTGCTGTGTAATACAACACAAACAACGTCTATTACTAATAGAGATGCTTGTTATGGATGTTATTTTCGTGCTGGATCAATGCAGCCTAGCTTCACGCAGTTAAACGCTTTAAGTCAATGTTCCAATTTGTATTTAATCAACACATCATATGCAATATGTGCAATAAATTTACTCCAAATGATAAACAACCAGCAACAATTCACACAAACAATTTCATATAATTTATGTTATTCAGGATATTGTGATTTTGTGCAATGTGTTAGGCGTATCAATACCAACATATTGGTAAGAAAACGTATTTGTCTAAAAGATTTTTGTTTTGCTAAATATAAATTTATAGGTTGATAACTGCCTTCTAGAAACACTAAATAATACAAATCTCAACATTCAAACAAACAGAGTAAGTTTCTTTACTAATGCAACAAGCTGCATTCTGGCTCGAGCACGATGTAATGCATATAATCCAATAACAGGAGAGTTACAGGTGAATAACCGTGGATTTTATCAACCACAAAGTTTTGATGGGGCTACTTGTGTTTACAATTCATTACAAATAACGCCAAATGGAGATGTTCGAATTGTTGTTTTTCCAGCGCAAACAAATGTAGCAGATTATTTTTGTTCAAGTAAACAAACATTAGATCAATCAACATATAGAAATGTTTGTGTATGAAAACCAGATATTGTAATACTTGTGATGGATAAATATTTTATTGATATAACCAATAGTCTAAACATAAAGCCCACATCCTAGAAATATAAATCAGCCTAAAACACATAAATTTTCTATGGAGCTATAAAAATGTTGTTACTAACAAAACCGAAATGTAAACAAAAATTATCTGAATAAGAATTTAATCTTCCCAAATATATTTCTCAAGAATTTAAATTAAAAATTATTTCCACGTATCCTCCCAAAGTGGTTGAATGCTCCACCAAAAATAAAAACTAAAACAATTCCGTTGGCAAAGAGCATGAACTGAATTTAACTATAAATCTTATCGAAAGGTGTTTTCTCCATAAATATATTTTACGATGGTTCAAGTATTGATTTGGGTTGTTACATAAGAAAGATAACATGATATATTGTAATCAAAGAGACCTTTGTAGGTGGTAATCAATTTATTAAAATTCTATGTTTTTTTGGTATATATTTTTTTTTATTCTTTATAACCGTGTGTATGTGTACATTATGTGTATATCGTTTTAATATAATTTCATTATTCAGGACATGATTCTAAGTAAAAGGGTACGACAGATTTCGTTTTTGATTTTCTTTTTAAAACATAAAAATGTCATGCACTGAAATTAAAAATTGCTTCAATGAAGATTAAGACATGGGTTGGTGTATCGCAATCAAGTTTGTAAAATAGCTATCAAGATTTTTAATGATTTAATAAAATAGCATTTTTTGAAACGTTTCTTTCAACAAAACTAAACAATGGAAAAAATGATGAAATTGTCTTTTATGGCATTCTGATTTTTTTGAAGGTGAGTGAACTCACGATGAGATTAATGATTTATTTTCTTGCAGTGTACAAACTTTTTGGTGCTTCAAAAAATATAAAACCACAACATTATATTCGTTTAGATAAAGTGAAAAATATGACTAATGTCATATTCTGACTGCCAGCATGGATCCTAAATCCATTGTACTCGCGTCTTAACGTTATCCCTGAACTTTATTACCACAATATACTTTCGGGAGCCTGGAGAAATACCAGAGTAAATTACATACTAAATCGACAATTTCATCCGTGGTTTATCTAAACGAACACAAATGTTCGTCAGTCGTGTGGTTTCTGACATCTTCATAGAAACAAGTAAATTTTCAAAAACTACAATTTATTTACTAATTTGCTTAGATAATAGAGAATATTGACTTTTGCATTCCATTCAAATGTATTTTGCAGTAACATGTTGGCTTCAGTCCAATATATACTGTCATATCAAGATTTCGTTATATGTATAAAACAATTATGTCTATTTCGTTATCATTTACTTCCTGTGCTTGCAACTTTATTTAGAATAATGTTTATGTATAAAAAACTTATTTTTTAAATCCGAATTGGATTGGTAAATTAAATTTAACTCCAACAAAACATAAAAAAAATTTTCATTCAAAATAAATAGAAATGGTTTTGACTAAAATTATATTCAAAAATAAAACAGTCGGTTTTGGCAACTTTTCAAATGACCTAATTTGAATTGGTTTGTTGGTTACTTTAGTTTTCGGCCAAAAAAATTTTTAAAAACTAAAACAGGAGTAGATAGTAATATCGTAACTTTCTTTAAACTATTTTAGATTATGTCCTCGATGTTTTTAAATCGAAAATAACGGTTTAATCGAGTACAAGTAAATTTTATATGCCAATCGAATAAAAAACGAGTTCAACGATTACTGAATATATTAGCAGTACATAGTTTTAAAATCTAAAATTTTAAGGTTAGAATTTAGTTAGAAGCTAGAATTTATTATTGGCCTAGAAAATACAACAAACTTAAATCTAAAAGGAAATTCCGAAAGTTAACAGAAATGTAATTAACATTTTATTTAACCAATTTATGTAGACGTAGGAAGCGATAATACTTTTGAGGAAATAAGAAAAGCTTTGAAAATCGTCAAACAAACGTTTTCCTTGATATTTTTGTTCACTGAAAAACGACAGGTAGAATGCTATGTATGAATAATTGTATAGTAAATTTACTATGTGAGCTTAAATATTGAGCTTAAATATTTTATGTATACTCTATGAAAGTTAACTTAGTTGCGTATCTTGTAAAGAAGCTGTTTAAAGCTGTTTTTTAAACTTTTTTAAAGTCAATTTCCTGCATTTCGTTCGTATCATCTTTTTCCATAATTTTTTTTCCAAATTTGATACGAGTTAGTTGTGCAAACTCTTTAGTGGGTACAATAATTACCGACAAAAATTTCCCAAGAAACAAACTTATCGTTTTGTTATTATTTGCAAACGGCCGTTGGTATACTATAAATAAGACGCCGGTAGATGGCTTCTGCCTCTTAGTATTTCTCAATCTATTACTGGATTATTGTTTTGACGTCTGTAGTGAGTTTTGTTTTTTGCACATGAGGTCATTAAAAGATTATTTAAATTAAATCTAGTTAAAAAAGAATTTCTATGATAAAGTTATATCTGTAGTTTTGGATATAGTTTTGTTTATTTGCGCATGATCTCAATAAAAAATTTAAAAAAATTAAATCTAGTCAAAGCAAAGTCTGTGATAAAGATATATCGGAAACATTGTTATATAGTTTTGTTTGTCTACGCATGATATCAATAAAATATTAATAAAATTACCTCTAGTCTAAAATCTGTGACAAAAAAAATTATATAACAAAAAATTAATTCTGTGTAGTGACTGTTGGCTAGAAAAAATATATAAACATTATGTGTCGAGAATTTATAAATAGTCGGAAAATATATTGATAGGGGGAAGTGGGGATGGTATAAACAGTTTTTACTTAAAGCTCAATAACTTTAAAACCATAAAACATTTTTACTTAAAAACTGTTTCATTGTAAAATTTCATATCTTTACTACAAAAAACTATTTTTTTTAATTACGTAACTAAACATTAAGTATAAAATTTTGAATTTCAAAAAATTTATGTTTCTCGTTTAAAGTATCCCCACTGGTGGGGCACTTATAAACAATGAGCATTTTTGTATGGGGCACATATAAACACCCAAAAAACACCACAATAAAATTCATAAAGTACCTTTTTAAAATTTTTTATTATTTATTGTGCTTCAAACAATATATATAAGCATATAACATATATATTTCTTTAAAAAAAAATATTGCGACGCTGATGCATAGGCTGACTTCACCACAGCTCTGGAAACATAGTGTTCTGGATATATAATGAGCTAATATCCATAAAATACTTTAATTAAAAGCTAACCAATATTATGGACTTCGTAGTTCTAATAATAAAAATATTAAAGCAGGCAGTAGTATTCCAACAAACATAAATTCTGTTGTACGAAAAAAAGTAAAAAAAATTTTATCGGAAGTGACAAAGCGGAAGTTAGGATGCAGAACTGTTGTAAACTTTACTAAATGGGTATATACCAAATTTCATCCAACTCGATTATTAGGTACAGAAGTTATTGAGCTTCCAAAATAACAGGTGCTTGGAGGACCCCCCACCACTTTGTTCACTATCGCTAAAAAAACTAATCAGTTCCTTGCCATACATATTTGCATCTTTTTGCAAAGTGTAATCAAAATTACTTAACGAACGAATGTTGTATGTTTCCAACAAACATTGAAACAATAAACAGGTGTTCGGGAGGACCCCACCACTTATCCCAATATTGTCCAAAAACTAGTCAATTCTTTGTCAATAAAGTCTTTATCTTTTTTCAAAGTGCCATTAAAATTGATTAATGAATGAAATCTGTATGCTCCCAACAAACTATAAAAACCAAGTGTAAAAAGTCAGCAGTTGTATGGTAGATCCCCCGCCACTTTGATCAATGTGTCTTAAAAGATGATAATTATCTTCTTACACTAATTGAAATTTTTCCATAAGTTTTATCATAATCACTTCATTATTGTAGGCTGTAGTGCATAAAGATACTGAAAAAACTGCCAACAAGTAAAAAAAATTTTTTTTACCGGAAGCAAAAAACCGGAAGTTGGGATGCAGAATTTTTGTAAATCATACTAAATGCTTATGTACAAAGTTTCATCCAATTCGATAATCAGGTACAGATGTTATTGAGCTTTCAAAAAAACAGGTGCTCCAGCGACCCCCACCACTTTGTTCACTTTCGCTCAAAAACTAATCAGTTCTTTGCCATACATGTTTGCATTTTTTTCCAAAGTGTCATCAAAATTCGGTTACGAACGAATGCTGTGTGCTCCCAACAAACATTGAAAAAAGTGTGACACATTAAACAGGTATTCGGGAGGACCCCCACCACTTATTCCAATATTATCCAAAATCTAATCAGTTCTTTGTTACTTAAGTATCCATCATTTGCCAAAGTGTCATTAAAATTGAATAATGAATGAAGTCTGTATGCTCCCAACAAACTTAAAAAACAAAGTGTGAAAAGTCAGCATTTGTATGGTAGACCCCCCACCACTTTGATCAATTTGTCCTAAAACATAATAATTATCTTTTAACACTAATTGGAACCCTATTCCATAAGTTTCATCATAATCACTTCATTATTGTTGGCTGTAGTGTGCATAAAGACACTGAAAAAACTTCAAAAAAGTACAAAAAAAATTTTTTTACCGGAAGTGAAAAACCGGAAGTTGGGATGCAGAACTATTTTAAACCGTACTACATACTCATGTACCAAGTTACATCCAATTCGCTTATCACGTACAGAAGTTATAGAGCTTTCAAAAAAACAGGTGCTCCAGGGACCCCCCCACAACTTTGTTCACTATCGCTCAAAAACTAATCAGTTCTTTGCCATTTATGTTTGCATCTTTTTCCAAAGTGTCATCAAAATTCGTTCACGAACGAATGCTGTGTGCTCCCAACAAACATTGAAAAAAGTGTGACACATTAAACAGGTGTTCGGGAGGACCCCCACCCCTTATTCCAATATTATCCAAAAACTAATCAGTTCTTTGTTACTTAAGTCTCCATCATTTGCCAAAGTGTCATTAAAATTGAATAATGAATGAAATCTGTATGCTCCCAACAAACTTAAAAAACAAAGTGTGAAAAGTCAGCATTTGTATGGTAGACCCCCCACCACTTTGATCAATGTGTCCCAAAACATGATAATTATCTTTTCACACTAATTGGAACCCTATTCCATAAGTTTCATCATAATCACTTCATTATTGTAGGCTGTAGTCTGCATAAAGACACTGAAAAAACTTCAAAAAAGTACAAAAAAATTTTTTTACCGGAAGTGAAAAACCGGAAGTTGGGATGCAGAACTATTTTAAACCGTACTACATACTCATGTACCAAGTTTCATCCAATTCGCTTATCACGTACAGAAGTTATAGAGCTTTCAAAAAAACAGGTGCTCCAGGGACCCCCACCACTTTGTTCACTATCGCTCAAAAACTAATCAGTTCTTTGCCATACATGTTTGCATCTTTTTCCAAAGTGTCATCAAAATTCGTTCACGAACGAATGCTGTGTGCTCCCAACAAACATTGAAAAAAGTGTGACACATTAAACAGGTGTTCGGGAGGACCCCCACCACTTATTCCAATATTATCCAAAATCTAATCAGTTCTTTGTTACTTAAGTATCCATCATTTGCCAAAGTGTCATTAAAATTGAATAATGAATGAAGTCTGTATGCTCCCAACAAACTTAAAAAACAAAATGTGAAAAGTCAGCATTTGTATGGTAGACCCCCCACCACTTTGATCAATTTGTCCTAAAACATAATAATTATCTTTTCACACTAATTGGAACCCTATTCCATAAGTTTCATCATAATCACTTCATTATTGTTGGCTGTAGTGTGCATAAAGACACTGAAAAAACTTCAAACAAGTACAAAAAAATTTTTTTTACCGGAAGTGAAAAACCGGAAGTTGGGATGCAGAACTATTTTAAACCGTACTACATACTCATGTATCAAGTTTCATCCAATTCGCTTATCACGTACAGAAGTTATAGAGCTTTCAAAAAAACAGGTGCTCCAGGGACCCCCCACAACTTTGTTCACTATCGCTCAAAAACTAATCAGTTCTTTGTCATACATGTTTGCATCTTTTTCCAAAGTGTCATCAAAATTCGTTCACGAACGAATGCTGTGTGCTCCCAACAAACATTGAAAAAAGTGTGACACATTAAACAGGTGTTCGGGAGGACCCCCACCACTTATTCCAATATTATCCAAAAACTAATCAGTTCTTTGTTACTTAAGTCTCCATCATTTGCCAAAGTGTCATTAAAATTGAATAATGAATGAAGTCTGTATGCTCCCAACAAACTTAAAAAACAAAGTGTGAAAAGTCAGCATTTGTATGGTAGACCCCCCACCACTTTGATCAATGTGTCCCAAAACATGATAATTATCTTTTCACACTAATTGGAACCCTATTCCATAAGTTTCATCATAATCACTTCATTATTGTAGGCTGTAGTGTGCATAAAGACACTGAAAAAACTTCAAAAAGGTACAAAAAAATTTTTTTTACCGGAAGTGAAAAACTGGAAGTTGGGATGCAGAACTATTTTAAACCGTACTACATACTCATGTACCAAGTTTCATCCAATTCGCTTATCAGGTACAGAAGTTATGGAGCTTTCAAAATAACAGGTGCTCCAGGGACCCCCCACCACTTTGTTCACTATCGCTCAAAAACTAATCAGTTCTTTGTCATACATGTTTGCATCTTTTTCCAAAGTGTCATCAAAATTAATTCACGAATGAATGTTTTATGCTCCCAACAAACATAAAAACTTTGTGGAAAAAACCACCTGTTGTATGGTGGACCCCCCAACCCTTTATCCAATGTGCTCCAAAAGCTGATAAAATCTTTCTCATGTTATTTAAAAGCTTTTCGCAACGTTTCATGAAAATCGATCGGTAATTGTAGGCTACAGTAGGGATAAACACCTGAAAAAAAAACTTTTTAACCGGAAGTGACAAACCGGAAGTTGGTATGCAGAAATATTGGAAACAGTATTAAAACCTTATATACTAAGTTTCAATAAGATCATAGCTCGAGATCAGAAGTTATTCAAGATTTAAACTTAGAGGTGTTCGGGAGACCCCCCGCCATTTTGTCCAAATTTAAAATGAATCCAGATCTTCTATTTTCAAGTGAACCTGTATCATTTGCCAAAGTTTCATCAAGATCCTATGCAGAAAACTCATCCACCCACCCACCCACCCACCCACCCACCCACCCACACACAGACGTACACCAAAATTTTTATTGGCTATTTGGATAGAGGATGGTCCAAAACAAAAGAAAAAACAAAATTTGGGGTATGTAAGATTTTTTTTTTTCACGAGAGATTGCATTACTTCACACAATTTAAAATTGTGGTGAAGTAAAAAACAATATTTTTCGATTGTTGTAAAACCTCAATAAATACAGGTAGAAAATTATAAAGAAAAAAGCAAAAATTCAATCTCATCGTATGTTTAGGTTTTGCAAATCAATATCAAAAGTGAAACGGGAAACCACACGTATACCATATAACCATACCATGCTTCACATATAAACGCGTTTATACTATCAAAATTTTTTTTGTTTATATGTGCCCCACGTGGCGATTTTAGGGTTATGTTTTGAAAAAATATTCCAAGATCTAAAATTTGGCTAAAACAAAGAAATATTATGTTTCTTGAATATTTCAGCTATCAAAACATGTTGGAATATTTTTACACATATGATGGTAAAAAAAGTTATTCGAGTTTTACAAAAAAAAAAAATTTACTTTTGGGTTGCCGAAACACCTATTCACCAATAACTTTTGAACAAGACTGACTTCAGCTGTCAAATTCTCCTGGTGTGTGTAGTCGATCGAAGCGACATCTGTGATATTTTTCTCGAATTTTTTGATTGATGTTTTGTGAGGGAAATTAAAACTTTTTACAGTTGCCCCATGTTTATACTATCCCCACTTCCCCCTATGTATAATTAAAATGTTTTAGTAAATAGTTGAAGCATAGCCATAGTTTAAAAGAAAACAATTTGTTTTGGAATTCTTTTTAAATGGCGTTAGATATCGTCTTATTGGATCAAATATTTCTGTCATACTTAGGTACTAAATAAATCAATTGTCAGAGACAGAATAAAGTTGATATAAATAAATGAATGAAATCGAAATCTTGAGTAACAAGTTATTTTCCCGCCGAGAGAACAATATTACAACCATTTAACTGTAAGAATTTAATTGATTTGTGGATTTATTTACTAAAATTCGATATAGTGTGACGAGTTGTGTGATCACAGTTTGGTGCGTCTGGATCGCGAGATCTGCTTAGACAAGTGGATCGTGGACTTGTTCGCTTGGGGGGGGGGGCGAGGTATTAATGAACCTCAGAAGCCAATACGGTTAAAAGCATATACGTTGACCTAAGCTCATCCATACTCACTAGGTGTATCGGTGCCGCGATCTTCTGGAAGCCAGTGGTTAGGTGAGATGGTTGGCTAACTCGCAGCCAGGTTTGGGATGGAGATGGGGGGCTGACGTCATTTTGGGGTATGAGTTATATTTTGATTTTGTTTTATGTGTGTGTATGAGTGATCATATATATGCAGGCAGGTGTA
>OY856186.1:436357502-436431341 GCA_963693315.1 Diogma glabrata
CAGAGACACGGGCTTTGATATCTGCATGCATGTCACTTTACGTTGTTATTACAGACCCGAGGTATTTGAAGTTTTACACTTCATAGTCGGCGGTATCCAGAGTTCCGGGAGGTATGTTCCTAGATGTTGTTAAAACTTTAGTTTTGCCGGTGTTGATGCATAATCCAAGTCGTTTAGAATTTCATTCAAGCTGAGAGAGACCATCCTTAATATTCTACGTCTGAGAAGCACAATATCATCTGCGTAGCCAAGAACTTAGCTAGATTTGTGATACATACAGTTTGTAACTCAATTATTTTTCTTATCGCGTGCTCCAGCGCCAAATTTAATAGTACGGGCATTAGTGCATCACCTTGTCGAACTGCTGATGTTATATCGAAAAGATCAGAAATTGAACCTTCGATTACTTTTCTACAATTTGATAACGATGTTGTTAGTTTACACACAGAAATTTCTCTGGGATATCAAGGCATATGAGTGCGGACCAAAGGTTGTCGCTTAGGATGCCATCGCTTGCTTGAAATCAACGTTGAGCTGGTGAATGTTGTACTCCTAACATTTTTCCAGATTTATCCCAAATGTAAAACATTGATCTGTGGTTGAGCGGTTGGAATAAAAACCACACTGATAGTCACCGATGATAGATTCGGTGACTGGGATGAGTCGAGTAAGTACGACATTAGCCAATATTTTATATGCAGTGTTTAACAGTGTGATGCCACGATAATTTGCACACTTTATACGGTCACCTTTCTTATGTAGTGAAACAATGAAAGCTGTTTTCCATTCAGCAGGTAGTTCTTCTTGGTCCCAGATTGGGATTTCAAAAGTTCTGCGGGAATTCCATCGATACCTGGTGGTTTGCCGTTTTTCAGTTTTTTAATGGCTGCAGCTTCTACTTTTGCTATTGCTGGGTAAGTGACAAAGATTTCCTCAGTTGATGGAGCAATTGCTCAAATAGGATGAACTTCATTTTTCATTCTCTTCTTCAAGCGTTTGCCATTTTTCATATATGTTAAATGGCATCTCAGAGGGGATGTCATGCTAATATCTATTCAGTGTTTCCGGGTGTTTTAATGCATCGACATTCCAGCGCACGATCTTTTATGCTTGTCTATTAAATGTAGATGATAATTTGCACTTATACTTAAAGATGACAAGCATATGATCCATGTGCATATCAGCACCTCTTTGTATGATCGAACGTCAGTTACACTTGAGGAGTGTCTCTTAGAAATCATGACGTGATCGATTTGATTTTCCGTTCTTCCGTCATTTGATTTCCACGTTGCCTTGTGAATTCTCTTGTGGGAGTTGAATGTGATGAAGGTAACTAGATCATACATCATAGCCATAACCGTTATTATTACTAGTATGATGCAAGCTATTAGGGTCGATATGTGTTTTAAGTTCTGCATTATACTAGCAATTTGAGCATTGAAGTCACCTACCACGATTTTTATATAGTGCCGCGAGATGTTTTGGTGACTTCTTCTAGTTCTAGGAAGAACAGAAGCCAAATTCTGTAATTGTGAAGCGGTGAAGTGATAAGTTTTTTAATGAAAAGAAACGAAGAAATTTTTATCACTTCATCGCTTCACAGTTACAGAATTTGGCTGCAGATCTTTAATATCATCTGCTTTGTCTTTAGTAGGTGCATGAACGTTGACGATCGTTACATTAAATTTTTGCGTGCGGATTCCCAGTGTGCATAACCGCATATTAATTGGGTAGAAGTCGATAACATGCTGATTCACGCGACGGTGTATGAGAAAGCCAGCTCCTGATTCTCCTTCGTTTTGATAACCGCAATAATAAAGGGTGTATCCTTGCGTTGTTTCATGGATTCTACTGCTTGGCCATCTTAGTTTTTGTAATGCCACTATATCCAGTGTGTAGCTATCGACTTGTTGTGTGAGTTTTCGGAGATCTCCTGGTCTTCTAAGGCTTAGCATGTTCCAGGTTCCCATTTTTTAATCGTAGTCCGGGTACAGTTTCCGAGGTCGTTCTTATGATGAATCTGAGATATTCCGAGGTCAGTGTATAGAGTTCATAACAAATAAATGTTTACAGAAAAACCCCATAAATTTTTAACCCCCCATGGGTTATCGCCCAACTCAAATTTTCGTGAATGGGTTCGTTCTGCATCTTAAGGTCACCAGAAAAAAACTTTTTGCACAGACAGACGTCCGCTCCAAACCGCCCCTAACATGGAAAAAAGACGCATTTTGTACATATATAGCAAGCCGCTTGATCCAAGACAGACGCCCGCTCCAAGCCGCCCCTAAAATGGAGAACAGACGCTTGAGTTGCATTGGTTATTTGGCGCCAATGACTCGCCATGGTGCAGAATCATTGAATAAGCGTTATTTGCTCTACAGGAAATGTGGCACAAAATGAAAATAACGATAAGGGCGATATTGTATGTCTCATGGTCAGTCACGCAAAGTAAATACGCCAGAATAGTGTGTCGATTCATGTGCATTTTTAAGAATTTGGTTAAATCACAAAAGGATTCAGTAAAAATGGCTGACGGTAGATGTTTGCCAACAAAGGGCAACGGCCTTGTTAATTTCAAAACGACATACAGCAAATTCAAACTGAATGAAGTACAATAATACCTGGACTCGAATGTAATCTTTTATCTGTTGGTAAGCCAACAAAAAGTGGTGGCAAAGTTATTTTTGAAGGTGAAAGATGTGAAATAGGCAAAGATGGACAAATTTTGCTGGTTGTAAAAGTACGTAATGATGTCTATAAGTATAAGGTATCGACGAAACATCAGGTTTTTAGTACATCGCAACAAACTAAATCGAAATGTATTCACGAATGGCATAAGGTTCTCGGCCATCGTCATTATCAATCGAATAATGCTAAATTTGCGGCTGATATAAATATTTTGCCATGTGACCACGATGACACTTATGAAACATGTATTCAATATAAACAAACGATGGATCCATTTAAACTCGAATTATTTACTAAATCAGGTGAAAAATTTGATTCGATTCATACAGACGTATGTGGACCGTTGCAGTTCCCGACAACAAGAGGAACCCGATATACATCCTTACGCTGATTGATGATCATACAAGGTATGCTTCTCACGTTTATTTGATAAAGCATAAATCCGACGTGCGTGAGAAAATGATTGAATTCGTTGAAATGATGAAAATACAGCACGGCAAAGTACCGAAAATAATCAGATCGGACAGAGGCGGTGAGTTATGGACGAGGAACTGCGGAAATATTTCAAATCTAAGGGCATGAAAACCCTACTGACTGTGCTCAAAACGCCACAACAAAATGGAACTGCCGAACGAAAAAATCATACGTTGCATGTTAGATTTACACAAACAATTGTGGAGCGATGCAGTGACTACAGCTAATTACATAATTAATCGTCTACCTACTAAAAATATTAAATCAACTTTGAACGAGCTCTGGCATGGTAAACAATCCAATTTAAGTTATTTCCATGTATTTGGTGCACCAGTGTATGCTCACGTTCCAAAGGACCAACGCAAAAAGTTGACCAACCAAGGAAATCTTAACTAATAATTCGGATACAAACGTTTAACTAATGCATTAAATAAGGTAATTAAAGAGATAAAAACTGATCCATTTACTTATGAGGAAACCATTAATGGGTCGGATTCGGTAGAATGGAAATTAGCAATGGATGAAGAAATCGAATCGCTACGTGGAGGGTGACAACCTTACCTCCAGGCGCAAATGCAATTGGATGCAAAAGGGTGTACAAGACCAAAACTGATAAAAATGGAAACATCGTTAAATACAAAGTTTGTTTAGTAGCATAGGGTTTCTCTCAAAAATTTGGTCGTGACTACGATGAAGTCTTCGCACCTGTGACAAGCCCAACAACACTCAAGATTATTCTGGCAGTTCCAGGTAAAAGAAATATGCAAGTACGACATTTCGACATTCAAACTGCGTATTTAAATGGTGACCTATCACACGAAGTCTACATGAAGCAACCAAAACGATATGTAAATTGCGATAGTCGTCAGGTTTGTAAGCTCGTAAAGAATTTATATGGCTTAAAACAAGGCGTAAACGAATGGAACAAAAAATTCGATGCTGTCATGAAGAAAAATGGATATACTCAAACAGGCTGAGAAGGATGTCATTTACATCTCAAATCACGTGGATGATACTATCGTAGCCGCAGCAAACAATAATTTAATAAATATTTCTAAATCTTTACTCCTGGTTCAGTTTACTATCAAAAATCAAGGAACTCTACAATATTATCTCGGTATCCAATTTGATCGAGATGATAACGGTGTGTTTACGCAAACCAAGAAAAGTTAACTTGAAGGATGTCAAGGATTCATCTACACCAATAAATATTGGTTATTTAAGTCAAACGATGAATCAAGAACCATTCGAATCTCACGAAGTTTATCCAAGTGCAATTGGATCTATGTTTTATTTGTCAACTAATACCAGACCTGATATCGCAATTGCAACATCAATTCAAGCATCATCAAGCTAGACGCGTAAGTGACCAAAAATGTGTAATTGGAACGAAGTCAAGCGAGTTTTTAGATATTTGAAGGCCACCAAACCCCTAAAACTCAAATGGTTATGTAGACACTGATTGGGTTGGTGCTCACATCGATCAAAAATCAAACACTGGTTATTGTTTCATTTTCAATTACATGGACCAGCCGCAAACAAACATCAGCTACGTTGTCTTCAACCGAAGCCGAATTTGTCGCATTCGCTGAGGCATTACGTGAGCTGATTTGGATCGAACGAGTATTAAATGGTTTTGACGTTAAATTGAAACACCAGTAAAAATGTTCGAAAACAATCAAGGTTGCATAAAATTGCTCAACGATCGAATCTGTCACCATCGTGTTAAACATATTGACATCAATAACAAGTTCGTACATGATCACAAAACAACAAAACAAGTTACAGCTGCCTACTGTCCCACCGATTTGATGATCGCCGATTTGTTAACAAAACCATTGGACGAGTCAAAGTTAGCTAAACACGCCAAAGCAATTCGATTAATGTAATTCAATTTTAATATACGCTGAGAAGGGGTGTTGAGTGTATGTTCAACATTTATTAAAATTAATTTAATCAAAATTTATTTACTCATTTCGTTATCTAACATAAAATGTGTCATGATGTACAACAGTGTAAACCAGACATTGGATATAAGAATTTCCACATTGTAAACTTTGCCCATATTTTTGACGTTTAATAAACTGAGACATTTTGTTTACATTCCATTTCGTAAAAGTTAAACTGAGTCGCATGTGTTTTATTTCTATTAGTTAGTTTTCATAAAGTGAATCCGCATTTGCATTAGCCTTTTCTAATAACCTCATTCTGTTAGCGTTACCAAGGTAGCACGGCGTGGACGTAAAATTTCGGATTTTCGCTATCCTAAGAAAAGATTTAGGACAAAAAATTTAATCTCAATATGACTTAAATTCAGTTTATTTCAAAATCTAAATTATTTCCATCAAACCTTTTACACTACACCCTCACAAGTCACACCGCTTTTGTCATTAAAAACAGTGTCAACAAAAATTCTGGTAATGATGTGACCTTGTACGATGTTAAAATATCGTAAACAAAAATTTAAGGAATCCAAGCATTAAATCAACGGTAAAACAAACATCCCAATCCCCAACTTCTGGCTTCCTTATTTTTATATATATTTCAACAAAATTAAAGTAGAATAAACGAGACTGCTTAGAATTAGAATTATGATTCATTACGTTACAAGACTACGAGTAACCAACAATGAAAAAAAAAACAAATTTCCAGAAGTAAAAATAACAGTTCTATAAAAATAAATTCGTTTTCTTGTCGCATAAAAAATTTAAATTTTCATTTATGTTAGATTTCCTCTTGGGCTATAAATTTTAAACGGGATTTTGTGTATTTCTTTCCGCATAAAATATTTCTGCAGATTTTTTTTTGTCTAGTTAGGATGTTTGTGTAAGAGTAGATATATACATTTTTAGCATGGTTCTGTGGGTTTCAATTGAACATATATCATTAGCTGATATAAATAATTGCTTTAATCGTTTTTATGTTCTATTGAGTTTTCAATTGGAAATATAATTTTCTGTTTGCAAGTGATAAAAAATTAAAATTAAAGGTGAGGAAATTGGTTTGAGTTTTTTTTCTAAAATTTAGTATTTATGTATATTGCAAAATATTCAATGAAAGAACAGGGAAGAGTGGTTAATTGGTATCTGTTTTGTGTTGGTTATAGTAACAAAGAGAATGTGATTGGCTGTATAGTTTGATTATACAAAATTAAATCTACTTTTAAGTCTGTAAGAGCTTCTTAATGTTGGCCTGATTCACTCAAATAGGAAATACATATATGATCCACATTTACCTCCATCAAAACTAATTCGACCTTCTTTGGGAGTTGGGTAAGAAAATAACAAAAACTTTTCCCATAAGACATGTATCTTTTAAAAAACTATCCGATCCCTAATCTAAGATTAGAAGACAAATAAAAAGATTTTCTTATAAAATCCTATACTTATGAAGCTCTAAAGTAAAGCTTTAATAACTAACGGTAAACAATAAATTTTTTCTTTTTATATGAAAGTTTTTACAAAATAAAATAAAAAATTTAAATAAAACGAAAATAAAAATGAATGTAAGTAAATTGGGGAAAATAAGAAAAGGTTCAGCATTTTCTGCTTTTCTATCTTCTAAACGATTTAACTTAAAGCTGAAAAATTAAATTATTCAAAGGTTTCGTCGTTATTATTATTATTATTATATTTCTTTCTTGTTCTTTTAATATTATTTAACAAAATAAGGGTGAAAAATATTTCTTGTAACCTTAAACCTTTGTCGACTTTAACTTTTAAATGCTTTTCATATTTCGGTTTGTCTGTTGTTTTTGATGATATTTGGAACTTTTTATTTGTTAAAGTTTTAATTGATGAACAATGTTTCTAAATAAAGTTTTTATAATGTTAATTAGTATTTGATTTCCGTTTGAAATAATTTGTGATTTAATTGGAAATTAAAAAAAATTAAATTGTTTAATTGATTTTAAATAGTTAACATAGTTTCAATGGGAATCTGGTTGTTGATAGTTATAAATTCAAATGATCGAGTGTTTGGTGAATTTTTATTCAATCAAAATAATTTAAAATGGGTTATGTAAGGCTTGAGTGACCGCCCAAGTAGCAATTCTGCTTGTTTAAATACGCAATAATAATTTACAGAGTATCCTTATCGAAGCATTTTCTTATTTACCGCACTGCTAAACATGTATTTTTAACCTTTATACAACAAAAACAGGCGAAAAATATTGTGTTTCTAAGACCTTACTCAATATGATTTTTTTCCTTGTACAAATACTCTTAATACTTTTTAACGAGGATTTAACGAAAATCATACTACAAAAGTATTTCTTAGAATGCTAATAGAAATGGTATAGCATCTTATAAAGAAGCACTGAGAGGTGTAACGACGGACTATTTTCAATTTCTACGATTTTAATAATAGTATTAATATTCAGATAAATTCAATATCAATTTTATTAATTTTCTTCAATTGTAATATTGTAATGAACGTAAACATTTATTTGTACCACTGTACAATTAAACATTTTTTTGATGATTTAAATAAACTCAATTTCAATTAAAAATAAAAGTTTTGTATAATTGATTGGTTGTATTAGTGGAAATTGCTGTAATATGATGGAAAATGAAACAGAAGATTGTGTATATAAGCGATCCAATTTGTTTGATCAAAGATCAGTATAAATTTAAAATCAGTATATAAAATTAAATGTAAGTGATTAGTATTCATTTAAATTAAAATAAAACAAAAAAAAAATACTTTTATGTTGTAAAGTTAACTGTGGAAAGAAAAAATCACTAAAAATTTTATTAGAAATAAAACCAATAAATGAAATTAAATTAAAACAGTTTTGTTTGATGTTTTCTGTACTCGCAATTCATTGTAGCACATTATGGAATATTTTACTTGGTATTTACCCAAATGATGAAACTAACGATTTTTTCTTTAAACAACGAAGTGCCGTTTATAATGATCTGTTACATGCACTTCACATTATTGGAATCGTTGACGGAAAAAACACAAAAATCAAAAATTTTTCACGCAATGTGAATTACATTTGGGATTTGATATTAACACTGATAGTAATTATTTTTCATATTAGCCAATTAATAGTTTTATTAAATTATTCATTCTGTGATATGATAAGAGATTTGCAGGTCTAAATTAGTTTGTCGTAGATTCAGTTTTCATATATTTTATGAGTTTTTTGGTGTAATGATATATAATTATTGTGGTAAAACTCCAAATCATTATAAAGGTAAACAAAATATGATAGAAAAAAATTTTCAATTGAGAATACAAAAAGAATTAAATTGCTTAAATTTTTTGAATTTTTTATTATACCGTGGGTTTAAATTATATTTGTATTTAGTTTATTAATATTTAAATTTATTAAATGTCACAAGTTTTAGGTTTCCATGACTCCATCAGGAATTGAACCCCGTACCTAGAAGTTGACAGGCCAGCGCGCATACAATTTACCTAATCTGGAATATAAAATGATTTTGATAAAACCGAAAGATATGAATTCTCATTATTGATCCATTCAATATTTAAATGAGCCTATCTATCTATACAATAGCGATGGATTTAAGAGTGTTGTTTAAATATTATATATTATTTCAATTCAAGTCTATTAAAAAGTGTATAATTAATGTGTATGCTTTAACAACATGAACAGTGTTTCTTATATTTTAATTTCTAGTTCATTGCTATTATTCACAACATAAATTCATTTGATACAAAAATAAATCAGGGTCGATAATTTTTGAAAACAAAAAAAATAATAGTAGGATGAAATCCATTAGAAAAGGAGGAGAATATTAT
Organism: Diogma glabrata; assembly: GCA_963693315.1. Lineage (NCBI taxonomy): Eukaryota > Metazoa > Arthropoda > Insecta > Diptera > Cylindrotomidae > Diogma > Diogma glabrata. The sequence goes on from OY856186.1 coordinate 436,366,437, forward strand.
AAAAATGAAAGGAAAAATAATTTACGGCGATCTGAGGTCGGGAAGGGGAAAGGGTGAGTTTTTAAGGGTAAAAAACGGTTTATCTCGGTTTTCGGCAAAACTAAAAGTCCTATGGAAAAAAATTAATGGCAAAGTTGTTGGTAATAAAAAGATCTAAAACGTTTGTACCATGACTTTTTTCACATAACCTCAAACTTTATGTGAAAAATTCAAAAAACTAAGTTTTTGGTTTTTTATTTTTCTTTTACAAAAAAATTTTTTTTTTCACGAAATTTGGTGAAAATTTATCTTTTTGTGTCCCAAATACGCTGCAATTTATTTTATTAGAAATATTTATTTTTTCACCTTATTTCGAATTGATATCGAAAAAGCACCCTAATTTTCAATCGAAAATTCAATTCATTTTTTGCATTTTCTGAGAAGATTTACTATAGTAATGTATTTTTTTTCACCATCTTAAAGTAGAGATTTCAACAAACAGAAAGCATACCAACTTTTTGAAAAAAGCTGATATTTTGACGGGTGAATTTTCGATTGAAAATTAGGAAGCTTTTTCGATATTAATTCAAAATAAGGTGAAAAAATAAATATTTCAAATCAAATAAATTACAGCGTATTTGGGACACCAAAAGATAAATTTTCACCAAATTTTGTGGAAAAAAAAATTTTTGTAAAAGGTAGAAATAAAAAACCAAAAATTTGGTTTTTTGAATTTTTCACATAAAGTTTGAGGTTATGTGAAAAAAGTCATGGTACAAACGTTTTAGATCTTTTTATTACCAACAACTTTGCCATATAACTTTTTTCCTAGGACTTTTAGTTTTGCCGGAAATCGAGATAAACCATTTTTTACCCTTAAAAACTCACCCCTTCCCCTTCCCGACCTCAGATCGCCCGTAATTTATTTTTCCTTTCAATTTTATAATATTCTCCTCCTTTTCTAATGGGTTTCATCCTACTATTATTTCTTTCACTTTTTATTATTTTTAAAGGCTTCTACCCTGGTCTAAAATGAGAATTAAATAATTAAAATATGGGGAATTAATAGATTTGATTTCCCATTTGAGCGTTCATTCTAATTTAATTTTCAATTTTCATTTTATACTTCACTAAACCAAATTTTCTATTTTTCCTCTATAAATCTTCTTTAAAATACTATTTACAGGAATTTTTTAATCATGAATTGTGTTGATCATTGTTACGCCTCGTTCGGAAGTATTATACAGACCTTACGCAAGTTTTTCTGGAAAAAAGACGAGAAAGAATATCGAAACCTTTTTAACAGGATACTGTTAAAGTTAGCCGAAAGTTTCCAGCCGAAAATCGGTATCACAGATTTCATTTTTATAATCTCAGCCGAAAGTCTCCAGCCGAAAGTCGATAATGCAGATTAGATTATTTTAGTCAAATAAAACTCCCACTATCAGCCGAAAAATTGAAAGATGACAATGGTCTACAGCAATCTCTGGAAAAAAAATATTGCGTCAAGTTTCATGTGGGAAATCTCGGAAAATTCGATTTTCTAAATTTGGTATTAGCACTGTAAAAACCTTGCCTTTAAAGTGTTATGTCTGGAGATAGGTCGAATTGATGACAATGATCTATAGCTATCTCTTGGAAAAATATTGGGTCAAGTTTCATGTGGGAAATCTCGGAAAATTTGATTTTCTAAATTTGGTATTAGCACTGTAAAAACCTTGCCTTTAAAGTGTTATGTCTGGAGATAGATCGAATTGATGACAATGGTCTATAGCTATCTCTTGGAAAAATATTGGGCCAAGTTTCATGTGGGAAATCTCGGAAAATTCGATTTTCTAAATTTGGTATTAGCACTGTAAAAATCTTGCCTTTAAAGTGTTATGTCTGGAGATAGATCGAATTGATGACAATGGTCTATAGCTATCTCTTGCAAAAATATTGGGTCAAGTTTCATGTGGGAAATCTCGGAAAATTCGATTTTCTAAATTTTGTATTAGCACTGTAAAAACCTTGCCTTTAAAGTGTTATGTCTGGAAATAGATCGAATTGATGACAATGGTCTATTGCAATCTCTTGGAAAAATATTGGGTCAAGTTTCATGTGGGAAATCTCGGAAAATTCGATTTTCTAAATTTGGTTTTAGCGCTGTAAAAACCTTGCCTTTAAAGTGTTATGTCTGGAAATAGATCGAATTAATGACAATGGTCAATAGCAATCTCTTGGAAAAATATTGGATCAAGTTTCATGTGGGAAATCTCGGAAAATTCGAATTTCTAAATTTGGTATTAGCACTGTAATACCCTTTCCTTCAAAGTGTTATGTCTGAAGATAGATCGAATTGATGACAATAGTCTATAGCTATCTCATGAAAAAATATTGGGTCAAGTTTCATGTGGGAAATCTCGGAAAATTCGATTTTCTAAATTTGGTATTAGCACTGTAAAAACCTTGCCTTTAAAGTGTTATGTCTGGAGATAGATCGAATTGATGACAATGGTCTATAGCAATTTCTTGGAAAAATATTGGGTCAAGTTTCATGTGGGAAGTCTCGGAAAATTCGATTTTCTAAATTTGGTATTAGCACTGTAAAAACCTTGCCTTTAAAGTGTTATGTCTGGAGATAGGTCGAATTGATGACAATGATCTATAGCTATCTCTTGGAAAAATATTGGGTCAAATTTCATGTGGGAAATCTCGGAAAATTTGATTTTCTAAATTTGGTATTAGCACTGTAAAAACCTTGCCTTTAAAGTGTTATGTCTGGAGATAGATCGAATTGATGACAATGGTCTATAGCTATCTCTTGGAAAAATATTGGGCCAAGTTTCATGTGGGAAATCTCGGAAAATTCGATTTTCTAAATTTGGTATTAGCACTGTAAAAATCTTGCCTTTAAAGTGTTATGTCTGGAGAAAGATCGAATTGATGACAATGGTCTATAGCAATCTCTTGGAAAAATATTGGGTCAAGTTTCATGTGGGAAATCTCGGAAAATTTGTTTTTCTAAATTTGGTATTAGCACTGTAAAATTATTGCCTTTAAAGTGTTATGTCTGGAGATAGATCGAATTGATGACAATGGTCTATAGCTATCTCTTGGAAAAACATTGGGTCAAGTTTCATGTGGGAAATCTCGGAAAATTCGATTTTCTAAATTTGGTATTAGCACTGTAAAAATCTTGCCTTTAAAGTGTTATGTCTGGAAATAGATCAAATCGATGACAATGGTCTATAGCAATCTCTAGGAAAAATATTGTGTAAAGTTTCATGTGTGAAATCTTGGAAAATTCGATTTTCTAAATTTTGTGAAAGCACTGTAAAAATCTTGCCTTTAAAGTGTTATGTCTGGAGATAGATTAAATTGATGACAGTGGTCCAAAGACATCTCTTGGAAAAATATTGGGTCAAGTTTCATGTGGGAAATCTCGGAAAATTCGATTTTCTAAATTTTGTTTTAGCACAGTAAAAACCTTGCCTTTAAAGTGTTATGTCTGGAGATAGATCGAATTGATGACAATGATCCATAGCTATCTCGTGGAAAAATATTGGGTCAAGTTTCATGTGGGAAATCTCGGAAAATTTGATTTTCTAAATTTGGTATTAGCACTGTAATAACCTTGCCTTTAAAGTGTTATGTCTTGAAAAAGATCGAATTGATGACAATGGTCTTTAGCTATCTTTTGGAAAAATATTGGGCCAAGTTCCATGTGGGAAATTTCGGAAAATTCGATTTTCTAAATTTTGTATTAGCACTGTAAAAACCTTGCCTTTAAAGTGTTATGTCTGGAGATATATCGAATTGATGACAATGGTCTATAGCAATCTCTTGGAAAAATATTGGGTCAAGTTTCATGTGGGAAGTCTCGGAAAATTCAATTTTCTAAATTTGGTATTAGCACTGTAAAAATCTTGCCTTTAAAGTGTTATGTCTGGAGATAGATCGAATTGATGACAATGGTCCATAGCAATCTTTTGGAAAAATATTGGGTCAAGTTTCATGTGGGAAATCTCGGAAAATTCGATTTTCTAAATTTTGTATTAGCACAGTAAAAATCTTGCCTTTAAAGTGTTATGTCTGGAGATAGATCGAATTGATGACAATGGTCTATAGCTATCTCTTGGAAAAATACTGGGTCAAGTTTCATGTGGGAAATCTCGGAAAATTTGATTTTCTAAATTTGGTATTAGCACTGTAAAAACCTTGCCTTTAAAGTGTTATGTCAGGAAATAGATCGGATTGATGACAATAGTCATTAGCCATCTTTTTTAAAAATATTGGGTCAAGTTTCATGTGGGAAATCTCGTAAAATTCGATTTTCTAAATTTGGTATTAGCACAGTAAAAACCTTGCCTTTAAAGTGTTATGTCTGGAGATAGATCGAATTGATGACAATGGTCTTTAGCTATCTCGTGGAAAAACATTGGGTCAAGTTTCATGTGGGAAATCTCGGAAAATTCGATTTCCTAAATTTGGTATTAGCACTGTAAAAATCTTGCCTTTAAAGTGTTATGTCTGGAGATAGATCGAATTGATGACAATGGTCTATAGCAATCTCTTGGAAAAATATTGGGTCAAGTTTCATGTGGGAAATCTCGGAAAATTCGATTTTCTAAATTTGGTATTAGCACTGTAAAAATCTTGCCTTTAAAGTGTTATGTCTATAGATAGTTCGAATTGATGACAATGGTCTATAGCTATCTCTTGGAAAAATATTGGGTCAAGTTTCATGTGGGAAATCTCGGAAAATTTGATTTTCTAAATTTTGTATTAGCACTGTAAAAACCTTGCCTTTAAAGTGTTATGTCTGGAAATAGATCGAATTGATGACAATGGTCAATAGCAATCTCTTGGAAAAATATTGGGTCAAGTTATATGTGGGAAATCTCGGAAAATTCGATTTTATAAATTTGGTATTAGCACTGTAAAAACCTTGCCTTTAAAGTGTTATGTCTGGAGATAGATCGAATTGATGACAATGATCTATAGCTATCTCTTGTAAAAATACTGGGTCAAGTTTCATGTGGGAAATCTCGGAAAATTCGATTTTCTAAATTTGGTATTAGCACAGTAGAAACCTTGCCTTTAAAGTGTTATGTCAGGAAATAGATCGGATTGATGACAATAGTCATTAGCCATCTTTTGGAAAAATATTGGGTCAAGTTTCATGTGGGAAATCTCGGAAAATTCGATTTTCTAAATTTTGTTTTAGCACAGTAAAAACCTTGCCTTTAAAGTGTTATGTCTGGAGATAGATCGAATTGATGACAATGGTCTTTAGCTATCTCGTAGAAAAACATTGGGTCAAGTTTCATGTGGGAAATCTCGGAAAATTCGATTTCCTAAATTTGGTATTAGCACTGTAAAAATCTTGCCTTTAAAGTGTTATGTCTGGAGATAGATCGAATTGATGACAATGGTCTATAGCAATCTCTTGGAAAAATATTGGGTCAAGTTTCATGTGGGAAATCTCGGAAAATTTGTTTTTCTAAATTTGGTATTAGCACTGTAAAATGAATGCCTTTAAAGTGACTTTTCTGGAGATAGATCGAATTGATGACAATGATCTACAGCTATCTCTTGGAAAAATATTGGGTCAAGTTTCATGTGGGAAATCTCGGAAAATTCGATTTTCTAAATTTGGTATTAGCACTGTAAAAATCTTGCCTTTAAAGTGTTATGTCTGGAGATAGATCGAATTGATGACAATGATCCATAGCTATCTCGTGGAAAAATATTGGGTCAAGTTTCATGTGGGAAGTCTCGGAAAATTCGATTTTCTAAATTTGGTTTTAGCGCTATAAAAACCTTGCCTTTAAAGTGTTATGTCTGGAAATAGATCGAATTGATGACAATGGTCTATAGCAATCTCTTGGAAAAATATTGGATCAAATTTCATATGGGAAATCTCGGAAAATTCAATTTTCTAAATTTGGGATTAGCACTGTAAGAACCTTGCCTTTAAAGTGTTATGTCTAGAGATAGATCGAATTGATGACAATAGTCTTTAGCTATCTCTTGGAAAAATATTGGGTCAAGTTCCATGTGGGAAATTTCGGAAAATTCGATTTTCTAAATTTTGTATTAGCACTGTGAAATTTTAATCTTTAAAGTGTTATGTCTGAAGATGGACCGAATTGATGACAATGGTCTATGGCTATCTCTTGGAAAAATATTGGGTCAAGTTTCATGTGGGAAATCTCGGAAAATTCGATTTTCTAAATTTTGTATTAGCACAGTAAAAGCCTTGCCTTTAAAGTGTTATGTCTGGAGATAGATTGAATTGATGACAATATTCCATAGCTATCTCGTGGAAAAATATTGGGTCAAGTTTCATGTGGGAAATCTCGGAAAATTCGATTTTCTAAATTTGGTATTAGCACTGTAAAAATCTTGCCTTTAAAGTGTTATGTCTGGAGATAGATCGAATTGATGACAATGGTCCATAGCAATCTTTTGGAAAAATATTGGGTCAAGTTTCATGTGGAAAATCTCGGAAAATTCGATTTTCTAAATTTTGTATTAGCACAGTAAAAACCTTGCCTTTAAAGTGTTATGTCTGGAGATAGATCGAATTGATGACAATGGTCTATAGCTATCTCTTGCAAAAATATTGGGTCAAGTTTCATGTGGGAAATCTCGGAAAATTCGATTTTCTAAATTTTGTATTAGCACTGTAAAAACCTTGCCTTTAAAGTGTTATGTCTGGAGATAGATCGAATTGATGACAATGGTCCATGGCCATCTCGTGGAAAAATATTGGGTCAAGTTTCATGTGGGAAATCGCGGAAAATTCGATTTTCTAAATTTGGTATTAGCACTGTAATAACCTTGCCTTTAAAGTATTATGTCTGGAAAAAGATCGAATTGATGACAATGGTCCATAGCAATCTTTTGGAAAAATATTGGGTCAAGTTTCATGTGGGAAATCTCGGAAAATTCGATTTTCTAAATTTGGTATTAGCACAGTAAAAACCTTGCCTTTAAAGTGTTATGTCTGGAGATAGATCGAATTGATGACAATGGTCTATAGCTATCTCGTGGAAAAATATTGGGTAAAGTTTCATGTGGGAAATCTCGGAAAATTCGATTTTCTAAATTTGGTTTTAGCGCTGTAAAAACCTTGCCTTTAAAGTGTTATGTCTGGACATAGATCGAATTGATGACAATGGTCAATAGCAATCTCTCGGAAAAATATTGGATCAAGTTTCATGTGGGAAATCTCGGAAAATTCGATTTTCTAAATTTGGTATTAGCACTGTAATACCCTTTCCTTCAAAGTGTTATGTCTGAAGATGCATCGAATTGATGACAATAGTCTATAGCTATCTCTTGAAAAAATATTGGGTCAAGTTTCATGTGGGAAATCTCGGAAAATTCGATTTTCTAAATTTGGTATTAGCACTGTAAAAACCTTGCCTTTAAAGTGTTATGTCTGGAGATAGATCGAATTGATGACAATGGTCTATAGCAATTTCTTTGAAAAATATTGGGTCAAGTTTCATGTGGGAAGTCTCGGAAAATTCGATTTTCTAAATTTGGTATTAGCACTGTAAAAATCTTGCCTTTAAAGTGTTATGTCTGGAGATAGATCGAATTGATGACAGTAGTCAATAACAATCTCTTGGAAAAATATTGGGTCAAGTTTCATGTGGGAAATCTCGGAAAATTCGATTTTCTAAATTTGGTATTAGCACTGTTAAAACCTTGCCTTTAAAGTGTTATGTCTGGAGATATATAAAATTGATGACAATGATCCATAGCTATCTCGTAGAAAAATATTGGGTCAAGTTTCATGTGGGAAATCTCGGAAAATTTGTTTTTCTAAATTTGGTATTAGCACTGTAAAAATCTTACCTTTAAAGTGTTATGTCTGGAGATAGATCGAATTGATGACAATGGTCCATAGCAATCTTTTGGAAAAATATTGGGTCAAGTTTCATGTGGGAAATCTCGGAAAATTTGATTTTCTAAATTTGGTATTAGCTCAGTAAAAACCTTGCCTTTAAAGAATTATGTCTGGAGATAGATCGAATTGATGACAATGGTCTATAGCTATCTCGTGGAAAAATATTGGGTCAAGTTTCATGTGGGAAATCTCGGAAAATTCGATTTTCTAAATTTAGGATTAGCGCTGTAAAAACCTTGCCTTTAAAGTGTTATGTCTGGAAATAGATCGAATTGATGACAATAGCAAATAGCAATCTCTTGGAAAAATATTGGGTCAAGTTTCATGTGGAAAATCTCGGAAAATTTGATTTTCTAAATTCCTAAATTCCTAATCGAATTTTCCGAGATTTCCCACATGAAACTTGACCCAATATTTTTCCAAGAGATTGCTTTAGACCATTGTTATCAATTCGATCTATCTCCAGACATAACACTTTAAAGGCAAGGTTTTTACAGTGCTAATACCAAATTTAGAAATTCGAATTTTCCGAGATTTCCCACATGAAACTTGACCCAATATTTTTCCAAGAGATTGCTATTGACTATTGTCATCAATTCGATCTATCTCCAGACATAACACTTTAAAGGCAAGGTTTTTACAGTGCTAATACCAAATTTAGAAATTCGAATTTTCCGAGATTTCCCACATGAAACTTGACCCAATATTTTTCCAAGAGATTGCTATTGACTATTGTCATCAATTCGATCTATCTTCAGACATAACACTTTAAAGGCAAGGTTTTTACAGTGCTAATACAAAATTTAGAAAATCGAATTTTCCGAGATTTCCCAAATGGAACTTGGCCCAATATTTTTTCAAGAGATAGCTATAGACTATTGTCATCAATTCGATCTATTTCCAGACATAACACTTTAAAGGCAAGGTTTTTACAGTTCTAATACAAAATTTAGAAAATCGAATTTTCCGAGATTTCCCACATGAAACTTGACCCAATATTTTTCCAAGAGATAGCTTTAGACCATTGTCATCAATTCAATCTATTTCCAGACATAACACTTTAAAGGCAAGGTTTTTACAATGCTAATACAAAATTTAGAAAATCGAATTTTCCGAGATTTCCCACATGAAACTTGACCCAATATTTTTCCAAGAGATTTCTATTGACTATTGTCATCAATTTGATCTATCTCCAGACATAACACTTTAAAGGCAAGGGTTTCACAGTGCTAATACAAAATTTAGAAAATCGAATTTTCCGAGATTTCCCACATGGAACTTGGCCCAATATTTTTTCAAGAGATAGCTATAGACCATTGTCATCAATTCGATCTATCTCCAGACATAACACTTTAAAGGCAAGGTTTTTACAGTGCTAATACCAAATTTAGAAAATCGAATTTTCCGAGATTTCCCACATGAAACTTGACCCAATAATTTTCCAAGAGATTGCTATTGACTATTGTCATCAATTCGATCTATCTCCAGACATAACACTTTAAAGGCAAGATTTTTACAGTGCTAATACAAAATTTTGAAAATTGAATTTTCCGAGATTTCCCACATGAAACTTTACCCAATATTTTTCCAGGAGATTGTTTTTGACTAGTGTCATCAATTCGATCTATCTCCAGACATAACACTTTAAAGGGTTTTACAGTGCTAATACAAAATTTAGAAAATCGAATTTTCCGAAATTTTCCACATGAAACTTGACCCAATATTTTTCCGCGAGATAGCTATGGACCATTGTCATCAATTCAATCTATCTCCAGACATAACACTTTGAATGCAGTGTTTTTACTGTGCTAATACAAAATTTAGAAAATAGAATTTTCCGAGATTTCCCACATGAAACTTGACCCAATATTTTTCCAAGAGATAGATTTAGACCATTGTCATCAATTGGATCTATTTCCAGACATAACACTTTAAAGGCAAGGTTTTTACAGTGCTAATACAAAATTTAGAAAATCGAATTTTCCGAGATTTCCCACATGAAACTTGACCCAATATTTTTCCAAGAGATTTCTATAGACCATTGTCATCAATTCGATCTATTTCCAGACATAACACTTTAAAGGCAAGGTTTTTACAATGCTAATACAAAATTTAGAAAATCGAATTTTCCGAGATTTCCCACATGAAACTTGACCCAATATTTTTCCAAGAGATTGCTATAGACCATTGTCATCAATTCGATCTATCTCCAGACATAACACTTTAAAGGCAAGGTTTTTACAGTGCTAATACAAAATTTAGAAATTCGAATTTTCCGAGATTTCCCACATGAAACTTGACCCAATATTTTTCCAAGAGATAGCTTTAGACCATTGTCATCAATTGGATCTATTTCCAGACATAACACTTTAAAGGCAAGGTTTTTACAATGCTAATACAAAATTTAGAAAATCGAATTTTCCGAGATTTCCCACATGAAACTTGACCCAATATTTTTCCAAGAGCTTTCTATTGACTATTGTCATCAATTCGATCTATCTCCAGACATAACACTTTAAAGGCAAGGGTTTCACAGTGCTAATACAAAATTTAGAAAATCGAATTTTCTGAGATTTCCCACATGGAACTTGGCCCAATGTTTTTTCAAGAGATAGCTATAGACCATTGTCATCAATTCGATCTATCTCCAGACATAACACTTTAAAGGCAAGGTTTTTACAGTGCTAATACCAAATTTAGAAAATCGAATTTTCCGAGATTTCCCACATGAAACTTGACCCAATATTTTTCCAAGAGATTGCTATTGACTATTGTCATCAATTCGATCTATCTCCAGACATAACACTTTAAAAGCAAGATTTTTACAGTGCTAATACAAAATTTTGAAAATTGAATTTTCCGAGATTTCCCACATGAAACTTTACCCAATATTTTTCCAGGAGATTGTTTTTGACTATTTTCATCAATTCGATCTTTCTCCAGACATAACACTTTAAAGGGTTTTACAGTGCTAATACAAAATTTAGAAAATCGAATTTTCCGAAATTTTCCACATGAAACTTGACCCAATATTTTTCCACGAGATAGCTATGGACCATTGTCATCAATTCAATCTATCTCCAGACATAACACTTTAAATGCAGTGTTTTTACTGTGCTAATACAAAATTTAGAAAATAGAATTTTCCGAGATTTCCCACATGAAACTTGACCCAATATTTTGCCAAGAGATAGATTTAGACCATTGTCATCAATTGGATCTATTTCCAGACATAACACTTTAAAGGCAAGGTTTTTACAGTGCTAATACAAAATTTAGAAAATCGAATTTTCCGAGATTTCCCACATGAAACTTGACCCAATATTTTTTCAAGAGATTGCTATAGACCATTGTCATCAATTCGATCTATTTCCAGACATAACACTTTAAAGGCAAGGTTTTTACAATGCTAATACAAAATTTAGAAAATCGAATTTTCCGAGATTTCCCACATGAAACTTGGCCCAATATTTTTCCACGAGATAGCTATGGACTATTGTCATCAATTCAATCTATTTCCAGACATAACACTTTAAAGGCAAGGTTTTTACAGTGCTAATACAAAATTTAGAAAATCGAATTTTCCGAGATTTCCCACATGGAACTTGGCCCAATATTTTTCCAAGAGATAGCTATAGATCATTGTCATCAATTCGATCTATCTCCAGACATAACACTTTAAAGGCAAGGTTTTTACAATGCTAATACAAAATTTAGAAAATCGAATTTTCCGAGATTTCCCACATGAAACTTGACCCAATATTTTTTCAAGAGATAGCTATAGATCATTGTCATCAATTCGATCTATCTCCAGACATAACACTTTAAAGGCAAGGCTTTTACAATGCTAATACAAAATTTAGAAAATCGAATTTTCCGAGATTTCCCACATGAAACTTGACCCAATATTTTTTCAAGAGATTGCTATAGACCATTGTCATCAATTCAATCTATCTCCAGACATAACACTTTAAAGGCAAGTTTTTTACAGTGCTAATACAAAATTTAGAAAATTGAATTTTCCGAGATTTCCCACATGAAAATTGGCCCAATATTTTTCCAAGAGATAGCTATAGACCATTTTCATAAATTCGATCTATCTCCAGACGTAACACTTTAAAGGCAAGGTTTTTACAGTGCTAATACAAAATTCAGTAAATCGAATTTTCCGAAATTTCCCACATGAAACTTGACCCAATATTTTTGCAAGAGATAGCTTTAGACCATTGTCATCAATTCGATCTATTTCCAGACATAACACTTTAAAGGCAAGGTTTTTACAATGCTAATACAAAATTTAGAAAATCGAATTTTCCGAGATTTCCCACATGAAACTTGACCCAATATTTTTCCAAAAGATTGTTATAGACCATTGTCATCAATTCAACCTAACTCCAGACATAACACTTTAAAGGCAAGGGTTTCACAGTGCTAATACAAAATTTAGAAAATCGAATTTTCCGAGATTTCCCACATGGAACTTGGCCCAATATTTTTTCAAGAGATAGCTATAGACCATTGTCATCAATTCGATCTATCTCCAGACATAACACTTTAAAGGCAAGGTTTTTACAGTACTAATACAAAATTTAGAAAATCGAATTTTCCGAGATTTCCCACATGAAACTTGACCCAATAATTTTCCAAGAGATTGCTATTGACTATTGTCATCAATTCGATCTATCTCCAGACATAACACTTTAAAGGCAAGATTTTTACAGTGCTAATACAAAATTTTGAAAATTGAATTTTCCGAGATTTCCCACATGAAACTTTACCCAATATTTTTCCAGGAGATTGTTTTTGACTAGTGTCATCAATTCGATCTATCTCCAGACATAACACTTTAAAGGGTTTTACAGTGCTAATACAAAATTTAGAAAATCGAATTTTCCGAAATTTTCCACATGAAACTTGACCCAATATTTTTCCACGAGATAGCTATGGACCATTGTCATCAATTCAATCTATCTCCAGACATAACACTTTGAATGCAGTGTTTTTACTGTGCTAATACAAAATTTAGAAAATAGAATTTTCCGAGATTTCCCACATGAAACTTGACCCAATATTTTTGCAAGAGATAGATTTAGACCATTGTCATCAATTGGATCTATTTCCAGACATAACACTTTAAAGGCAAGGTTTTTACAGTGCTAATACAAAATTTAGAAAATCGACTTTTCCGAGATTTCCCACATGAAACTTGACCCAATATTTTTCCAAGAGATTTCTATAGACCATTGTCATCAATTCGATCTATTTCCAGACATAACACTTTAAAGGCAAGGTTTTTACAATGCTAATACAAAATTTAGAAAATCGAATTTTCCGAGATTTCCCACATGAAACTTGACCCAATATTTTTCCAAGAGATTGCTATAGACCATTGTCATCAATTCGATCTATCTCCAGACATAACACTTTAAAGGCAAGGTTTTTACAGTGCTAATACAAAATTTAGAAATTCGAATTTTCCGAGATTTCCCACATGAAACTTGACCCAATATTTTTCCAAGAGATAGCTTTAGACCATTGTCATCAATTGGATCTATTTCCAGACATAACACTTTAAAGGCAAGGTTTTTACAATGCTAATACAAAATTTAGAAAATCGAATTTTCCGAGATTTCCCACATGAAACTTGACCCAATATTTTTCCAAGAGCTTTCTATTGACTATTGTCATCAATTCGATCTATCTCCAGACATAACACTTTAAAGGCAAGGGTTTCACAGTGCTAATACAAAATTTAGAAAATCGAATTTTCCGAGATTTCCCACATGGAACTTGGCCCAATATTTTTTCAAGAGATAGCTATAGACCATTGTCATCAATTCGATCTATCTCCAGACATAACACTTTAAAGGCAAGGTTTTTACAGTGCTAATACCAAATTTAGAAAATCGAATTTTCCGAGATTTCCCACATGAAACTTGACCCAATATTTTTCCAAGAGATTGCTATTGACTATTGTCATCAATTCGATCTATCTCCAGACATAACACTTTAAAAGCAAGATTTTTACAGTGCTAATACAAAATTTTGAAAATTGAATTTTCCGAGATTTCCCACATGAAACTTTACCCAATATTTTTCCAGGAGATTGTTTTTGACTATTTTCATCAATTCGATCTTTCTCCAGACATAACACTTTAAAGGGTTTTACAGTGCTAATACAAAATTTAGAAAATCGAATTTTCCGAAATTTTCCACATGAAACTTGACCCAATATTTTTCCACGAGATAGCTATGGACCATTGTCATCAATTCAATCTATCTCCAGACATAACACTTTAAATGCAGTGTTTTTACTGTGCTAATACAAAATTTAGAAAATAGAATTTTCCGAGATTTCCCACATGAAACTTGACCCAATATTTTGCCAAGAGATAGATTTAGACCATTGTCATCAATTGGATCTATTTCCAGACATAACACTTTAAAGGCAAGGTTTTTACAGTGCTAATACAAAATTTAGAAAATCGAATTTTCCGAGATTTCCCACATGAAACTTGACCCAATATTTTTTCAAGAGATTGCTATAGACCATTGTCATCAATTCGATCTATTTCCAGACATAACACTTTAAAGGCAAGGTTTTTACAATGCTAATACAAAATTTAGAAAATCGAATTTTCCGAGATTTCCCACATGAAACTTGGCCCAATATTTTTCCACGAGATAGCTATGGACTATTGTCATCAATTCAATCTATTTCCAGACATAACACTTTAAAGGCAAGGTTTTTACAGTGCTAATACAAAATTTAGAAAATCGAATTTTCCGAGATTTCCCACATGGAACTTGGCCCAATATTTTTCCAAGAGATAGCTATAGATCATTGTCATCAGTTCGATCTATCTCCAGACATAACACTTTAAAGGCAAGGTTTTTACAATGCTAATACAAAATTTAGAAAATCGAATTTTCCGAGATTTCCCACATGAAACTTGACCCAATATTTTTTCAAGAGATAGCTATAGATCATTGTCATCAATTCGATCTATCTCCAGACATAACACTTTAAAGGCAAGGCTTTTACAATGCTAATACAAAATTTAGAAAATCGAATTTTCCGAGATTTCCCACATGAAACTTGACCCAATATTTTTTCAAGAGATTGCTATAGACCATTGTCATCAATTCAATCTATCTCCAGACATAACACTTTAAAGGCAAGTTTTTTACAGTGCTAATACAAAATTTAGAAAATTCGAAGTTTCCGAGATTTTCCACATGAAACTTGACCCAATATTTTTCCAAGAGATAGCTATAGACCATTGTCATCAATTCGGTCCATCTTCAGACATAACACTTTAAAGACAAAAATTTCACAGTGCTAATACAAAATTTAGAAAATTGAATTTTCCGAGATTTCCCACATGAAAATTGGCCCAATATTTTTCCAAGAGATAGCTATAGACCATTTTCATAAATTCGATCTATCTCCAGACGTAACACTTTAAAGGCAAGGTTTTTACAGTGCTAATACAAAATTCAGTAAATCGAATTTTCCGAAATTTCCCACATGAAACTTGACCCAATATTTTTGCAAGAGATAGCTTTAGACCATTGTCATCAATTCGATCTATTTCCAGACATAACACTTTAAAGGCAAGGTTTTTACAATGCTAATACAAAATTTAGAAAATCGAATTTTCCGAGATTTCCCACATGAAACTTGACCCAATATTTTTCCAAAAGATTGTTATAGACCATTGTCATCAATTCAACCTAACTCCAGACATAACACTTTAAAGGCAAGGGTTTCACAGTGCTAATACAAAATTTAGAAAATCAAATTTTCCGAGATTTCCCACATGGAACTTGGCCCAATATTTTTTCAAGAGATAGCTATAGACCATTGTCATCAATTCGATCTATCTCCAGACATAACACTTTAAAGGCAAGGTTTTTACAGTACTAATACAAAATTTAGAAAATCGAATTTTCCGAGATTTCCCACATGAAACTTGACCCAATAATTTTCCAAGAGATTGCTATTGACTATTGTCATCAATTCGATCTATCTCCAGACATAACACTTTAAAGGCAAGATTTTTACAGTGCTAATACAAAATTTTGAAAATTGAATTTTCCGAGATTTCCCACATGAAACTTTACCCAATATTTTTCCAGGAGATTGTTTTTGACTATTTTCATCAATTCGATCTATCTCCAGACATAACACTTTAAAGGGTTTTACAGTGCTAACACAAAATTTAGAAAATCGAATTTTCCGAAATTTTCCACATGAAACTTACCCAATATTTTTCCACGAAATAGCTATGGACCATTGTCATCAATTCAATCTATCTCCAGACATAACACTTTAAATGCAGTGTTTTTACTGTGCTAATACAAAATTTAGAAAATAGAATTTTCCGAGATTTCCCACATGAAACTTGACCCAATATTTTTCCAAGAGATAGATTTAGACCATTGTCATCAATTGGATCTATTTCCAGACATAACACTTTAAAGGCAAGATTTTTACAGTGCTAATACAAAATTTAGAAAATCGAATTTTCCGAGATTTCCCACATGAAACTTGACCCAATATTTTTCCAAGAGATTTCCATTGACTATTGTCATCAATTCGATCTATCTCCAGATATAACTATTTAAAGGCAAGGTTTTTACAGTGCCAATACAAAATTTAGAAAATCGAATTTTCCGAGATTTCCCACATGAAACTTGACCCAATATTTTTCCAAGAGATAGCTATGGACCATTGTCATCAATTCGATCTATCCCCAGACATAACACTTTAAAGGCAAGGTTTTTACAGTGCTAATTACAAATTTAGAAAATCGAATTTTCCGAGATTTTCCACTTGAAGCTTTACCCCAACTTTTTCCCATAGATTACTTTTGAACTTCTAAATTTTGGCTATTTTTTAGTTAGTGTTGTCTCTTTCGGATGACATTTTATTAAAAATCTGCATTATCGATTTTCGGCTGGAAACTTTCGGCTAACTTTAATAGGGTTTTAACAGGTCTATTAAGTTATTGTATAAATGTTCATAACGCAAATAATATCATTACTTTCATTGATAGTATCTGCGTTTATTAATGTTGTATAATCCACTGAGATAAATACTATTAAAACAAAGTAATTTTTTTTTTACATTTACTTTATCTATAGAGGACTTACACAACATTTGTATGTTATAATTTCAAAATTAAACTCAAAAATGCAACTTATGCGTACATTACATAAAAGTTCCAAGCACATTACCTATTCGGAAAGAAATGCAAACTTCTAAAGAACCCACAGACGTTTCAGTTTGATTTGAACCAACATGAAATATAGCAGAATTGAACCGTTTTTCAAAGCACTGTGATAATTTTCTTCTTTCTTATCAAAATTAAAATTCCAGCTCAGGTTCCTGTTTAGAATGACTCTTTTGTAAACAATTGCACATTTTTCAGACACTATGATGACAAATTTGCTTTTATTACGGCACACTGGAATTCATACCTTTGATAGTCTACCTAACTCAAATTTTCAGTCGTTCATAGGAATACTAATGTGATAGTATGATTCAATTTCCTTTATTTTCTTAACGTAGAGACTTTGGGATATATTCTTCTACATATTTATTTAGTCTTAAGAGTAGTAAAAAAGACAATTATTTTTTTAAATTTCAGGGCTCAAAAAATATTTAGAGGATTATAATTCATTTTTAGTACTTTTCACTATTATAATAAAATTTAGAAACTTTAAAAAATTTCCTGCCTGTGTTATCCCGCTGATGGGTCCGTTGGCTTTTTTGTTTCCTATCAATCAGGTATGTCTCACAACTTGGCCTTCTGCTGACCTCCAAAACTCAAATCCACTAAAAAAAACATTAATATGAAATTGTATTTACCACATTACTCCAAATAAATTCATAAATTTTGATTGTGGGTTATTATTCCAAATTGAATCCAAAATTTTCGCTGTCAACGTTGTACCACACTAATTATTTTTATTTAACTTCAGTTCTTTTGATATACGCACTTGAAAATTTCTTTTAATATAAGAACTTTGTTTTGCAACGATCAGCCTTATTTCGATTCTGGCTGTAAATTAGCAATCAAACCATCTCCCCAATCAATTCCCTAAAAATTGACTTTATATCCTAATTTCAGGACTTATGTATATCAACGTGAAAATCAAAACAAAAACACAAACACTTAAAGACCTATGTACACTTAGACTAAGAAACGTGTAGTTACATCTTGTGTAAGGCAACAAATCAATAAACTTGCAATTGCATAAGCGCACACCAAATTTTGTACTCAAAATGTATGAAAAACGTTCAAAATGAACTTGTTGCACACATGTTTCTTGGAACGCACCTTAAGAAATCTTGTTTTTATAGAGAAAAAAATAATTATAATATTGTTTTATTTTTGCTTATTTAATTTGTAAAGCCTGGGCTTTTCCATTTAAAAATAGATGCCTTAGGCATCTATTTATCCAAGGGTTTAAATTTTAATTTCTAAAAAAACGAATGAATGGATAACGCACGGTCTTTACCCGGGAAGAATCTCTAATATACACTAATTTAGTTTAGCAATTCATTGTAACTTTATGTATTCTCAATCAAGAAAAATAATTATAGACATGGAAATTATATAATGAAATAAAAAAGTAAGACTTAGTTGGTATCTTGTTGATGGTCGCATCAAATGTTGAAATGAAGGCAGCAACTTTCATCAGAGTTTGTTGTTGGACTTCGCTTGTATACCAACCAATTCCAGATTATTAGTTGTTCCCACACAATCTGGTACACTTAAATACTTTCAAATTTCAAATTTTTTTTCCTAATGGTTGCTATGGGTTATTTATATAATACTAATGACCCCAAATGACCTGCTAATATCACACTGAAAAAAACATGTCCTATTTCCAACCGAAATGCAATTGTCTCAACCTCACCGTGCGGTCACATATGGCGAATCAAACTATGAAATTGTTTCAACAACTCTACAATTATAAATCGATGAAGTTGAGAACTCACATGAAATATTTATGTAAAAATAAAATATAGTTCAATTATTCTCAAATACTTAAACTTTAAAATGAAAAATTCATGATATAAGGCCAAAATAGCACATTATGATGCTAGGACCTAAAGCTAAAGATTTTGGACGGATGTGGAGTTTGGAAATCGAGGCGCTAGCCGAGATTTGCACTCACATTAAGTCCAAAATAGCTTACGTCCGTGCATCATATACTATTTTTTATTCGCCACAAGCAAAATATTTTAAGAAAATTTGTTTATTCTAAATTAAAATTATAAATTTTCATAAATTTTAAAATAAAAATATGTGGAACAAGTAACCTTTGACAAAATATTTATTATTTTTTCCAAATTATTGTGTAGCTACAAATGATAACAACTATTTTAATTGGATAATGAAATTTTGAATTTGAGGGTTACTTTGATAAAAATTTTTAATTTTTCATAGAATTTAAACAAATACAAATGCTTTTTACTTTTTTGGACGTAGCTATGACAACAAAATAAATAGTTGAAAAGTGATACTTTAAAGCCGCAAATCACAGTAATAAAGTAACACTTTAATATGTAGGCGAATAAAAAACTATATGTGTTCTTATGGTTTTCCATATTATTCACTGTTTGTGTGCTTTTGTCACTTTTGAATTAAAATGCAATATTTAAAAATATACTTTTTACAGTTTATTTTCAAATTTATTTATAATAATAAAACTTCCTTATAGTAACAATTTGATTTTTTATTTTTTTATTTTAAAGAATATCGATTTCGACTTACGTCATCCTCAGTTCTTAAATTATTATTACAATTTTTGCTTAAACTATTACTTATATTTCAACTGCTGTTTTTTATTATTATGTCATATATTTTGTTAGTTTTAGTGTTGATTTTATCAATTAAATAATTTTTGTTTGAACTACTTGAAGCGATTATAATAATAATTAGTAAAACAACGTCTTTTTTCACTTCAAAAACTTTATTTATTTTTAACACCGAATATTTTCTGTCTCTAAGAGACCTTCTTCTTGGGTTAATTGTTTTCTAAACTAAACTAAACTAAACACAATGATCTATTTATATACAAATACAAAGCTATGGATCTTAAAGTAATTAAAGTTAGTGGGTTTTTCCCATTGACAAGGATCGTGAATATGAAATTTAACAATTATATTATAAACAAATGAAGGCGTAACAGAGAAACAAAATTCATTCATAAAATCACTTATAATTAAATTATAAAAATTTTTTTGTTTCTCTGTTACGCCTTCATTTGTTTATAATATAATTGTTAAATTTCATATTCACGATCCTTGTCAATGGGAAAAACCCACTAACTTTAATTACTTTAAGATCCATAGCTTTGTATTTGTATAAAAATAGATCATTGTGTTTAGTTTAGTTTAGTTTAGAAAACAATTAACCCAAGAAGAAGGTCTCTTAGAGACAGAAAATATTCGGTGTTAAAAATAAATAAAGTTTTTGAAGTGAAAAAAGACGTTGTTTTACTAATTATTATTGTTGATTTTATCATTTAAAATATTGTTATTGTTTTTATGTTTATATATTTCTATTTCTTCCAGTCTATCTAGATTTTGTCCTTTTCTTTTTTTATGTAATATGGTTAAATTTGTGTTGATATTGGTGTATTTGTGTTTTTCTATTTTCAAATGTTGGGCATATCTGGATTTTGGATCGCTTCTGTTAATTTCATTGGTGTGCTCTATAAATCTTTTTTTGAAGGACCTCCCCGTCTGGCCTATGTAAAATTTACTGCAGTCGTCACAGGTAAGGTTATAAACACCTGTGTCTAAGTTTTGGGTTTTTTTAGTTTTTAGGTAGTTTTCTAATTTATTTTTGTTTTTGTAAGCCGCAATATATCCATATTTTTTTTAAGGTTTTTGGCATTATTTTGAATGTTGTTCTATTGTATGTTACGCCTACGTATTTTTTACCTGCTAAGTTTTCTTCATTCTTCAACGTTGTTAGGGTTCGCAAATTTTTCTTGTTTTTGTATTTTCTATTTAATGTGTCAATCATTTCATTTTTATATCCATTTTTTCTGGCTATGTATTTTATATTGTTTAGCTCGTCTTCATAATTTTCAGCGTTCATCGGTATGGTGTTCAATCTATTGATCATGTGGTTGTAGGCAGCTAGTTTATGTTGGTATGGATGATGTGATTTGATATTTATTGTTTGATCCGTTTGGGTTGGTTTTCGGAATATTTTGAATGTGTGTTTTGAATCTACATTTTTGATTGATAAATCCAAAAAGTTTATTGTGTTGTTTTCTTCATTTTCTAAGGTGAATTTAATGGAAGGTTCTCTGCTGTTTATGTATTGGTGTAATAGATTAAGCTGTCTATTTGTTCCTTTGAATAATAAAATTATATCATCAACGTAGCGATACCAATAAATGATTTTTTCTTTGTGTGGATTTGAGTTATTATATATATATTTTGTTTCAAAATCGTTGAGATATATTTCGGCTAATGTTCCCGATAGTGGGCTACCCATAGGTAATCCTTCTGTTTGTTGATAATACTCGTTGTTATGTGTGAAATAGTTTTGTTTTGTTATTTCGGTTATTATGTTTATTATTTCTTGTGTATCTGTTGGGTTTAAACCATTTTTTATTAACATATTTTTTGTTATACTTATTGTATCTTTTATTGGTATGTTGGAATACATGTTGGTTATATCAAACGATGCTAATTTTGCGTTGTGAGGTATTATTATTGGTTCTATTCTATTGATTTTTTTTTTTTTTTTTTTTTATTAATTAGTTAGATATGTTTAGCACATTAATTCTGTGTTATTTTTCACTGAATAACTGTAATCAAATTTTATGTGGTATTTCAATAGTTTGTTTATGTACTTCGCTATTCTGTATATTGGTGCTGTGGTGAAATTAATTAATGGTCTTATCGGTGTATCTGGTTTGTGTATTTTTGGTAATCCTCTTATACTTGGTGCTGTTGGTTTTATCATTTTGTTATACCTTATGTTCTTATCACTTAATATGTTGATAGATTTGTTGATGATAGTTTTTATTTGTGCATTGAATTCATTCGTTGGATCTTTACTTAATTTTTCGATGTTGTTATTAGTGATGTATTCATCTATCTTATTGTTGTAGTCTGTAGTTTTTAAGATGACTAATGTATTCCCTTTATCTGCTTTGGTTATTGTAGCATTGTTTTGTTTGATCTTGTTTTGTATACGGCGTATTGTTTTTATTTCTTTTTTGTTGTTGGTTGTTAAATTATTTAAGTTGTTATTTTTTACTGATATTTCATTAACTGTTATTGTCCTGATTTCATTTTGGTGGTGAATGTTAGTTTTCAAAATTGAATTTTCTATTTCTAACAGATTTTCATTTATTTCTTTTGTTGTGTTGTTTGGTTGTATGCCGTATTTCAATCCTTTTTCCAATAGTTGAGTTTCATGATTATTAAATTGTATTTCAGTGTAATTTTCTATTCTATTGTTATATTGTCTTGGTCTATACTGATTTATTATGTTATTCTGATGAGTTCCCATTTCTATTAGTTTTGATTCTTTTATTTTTTTTTTTAATTTTTTTAATTTCAATTTTATGTTTTCACTTTTCGTTTTTATCGTGCTTTCCATATCATTCTTTACCGATTCCATTATTATTTCATATTCTATTTGATGATGTTGTTTAGATATTAATAATTGTAGGTTGTATACTTCTAATGTTATGTAATTTATTTTTGTGTAGAGTTCTTGAATTTGTTTTGAAAAAAAAATAAAAATCAAATTGTTACTATAAGGAAGTTTTATTATTATAAATAAATTTAAAAATAAACAGTAAAAAGTATATTTTTAAATATTGCATTTGAATAAAAAACATTTTTTTCGTGGAAATAGTTATTATCTTTATTCAACTACTGTTATATTGGATATAACACTTTGTATTTTAAATAAACCTCATTCTGTTCTTAGGAAAATGTTATCATGTAGTTGTCCCAATCCCAGTGAAATTATTTGCAAATAATTTTTCTTTGCATGAATAATCAACTGCCAGCTTCGAGATGAGGTTGCCATGAACTTCAACTTTTTTTTTCAGTGCACCATCAATCAAAAAAAATACAACGATCCTGTTCTTGAGCCATTGGTTGCAAATAAAAATTGAAACGGTATATATATTTTTTGTTAACTATTTCTTTTTCAACTATTTTTTTCCTTTTATCCCCAGGTAGAAGATACGGTCAAGTTTAACAAAGGCGAATTCACTTAAGTAATGCACTTTTATTCTCTTCTATTTAATTATATCAGCTTTATATGTATGTTTTTCGATAATAATAGTATGTATTATTGTATTGTTTTCTAACCTATAGCCTAATGAACTTAACCTATTGTCTAATGAAAATTTTCCTATAAAAAAATTAACATCATTCAATTGGTATGATTCTAATTGGTCAAATTATTTTGATTTCATTAAAATTATTTTCAAATTATAATCACAATTGCTTTGACAAGTTTTGTTCAAAAATCAAATTTTAATTACAATTCTCTTATTTCGTTTAGTTGAACTTGGTTGATTGTATGAGAAGGGCGTTTTTTATCATCATGGTTTTTTTATTAAGAAATTTGATTTATCAATTAAAACAATAAAGATTTATTGTTTTAATTGAAGAAAATGTTTTTATATTTATACACAATTCTTTGTCAGAGAATAAAGTATTGTAATCGATTCGTGAATAATGAATTTTATTCTCTCGCAAATTAAAATTCTCGCTCGTGCCTCGCTCGAATTTTAAACTTTTGCTTGAGAATAAACTACTTCATTATTTACTCATTGATTAAACTACTAGTATAATTGTATAATATTTCAAGTAAATCAATTTAAAGTCAACAAAATAACTATGGTTTGAATATTTATTTAGTAACTACAATTTTTCTCAATACAACCAAATTTCATTATTCCTGTTTTTTTTGTATTTACATTTTTCGGAAATGGAACTCATTTATTAACATTTATTGAAATTTAATATGAAAATCCCGACTCTGTTTATAATAAGATATCGGTCGGGGCTCTGAATTTTGAAACATAAAAAAATGACTGAAAACTTTAACTTGAGTTTTACATAAAAACTCAACATGACTCGATATAATTTACATTTCTTTAAATATATTGCGAACTCAATTTTTAATAGATTATTCAACACGCACTTTAATTTTATAATTTTCAAAATTCAAAATCGAACTGATGGAAAAATGTGTAAACATTCTATAAATAAGCTAAACAAACGGGTGAAAGGGAGATGATTATTGAAGCATTCGTATACCTATTAATATTGCCATTTCATTTTCCGTTTAAAAAAAAAACATCGATCACAATAATCGGCATTTTAGCTTTAAAATGCAATATAAAAAAAAATCATTTCATTTTTAATTGTATATTAGCCCAAAAAAATAGATATCCAAACTCATTAATTTGGTTTTTTGTTTCAGTTATTAACATTACAAAGAAGAATGAAACAGCAAGGATAAACAAGATCGATAACCAATACAATTGTAACTTCAAACAATTTAATATCAGATCGTATCAATGAACATTAACTTAAACGTTTTAATGTTAATTGCAATTATGTAGATTTTCTGTTGTTTGCTTTAACATAAATAATGGAAATCGATAATGTTATGATGAACGTGTAGCAGTATTGATTATGGAGAATCGTATTGTAGGAGGAGCGATTACTAGATTCTTTATATTGATTGTCAATTGGACAGACAATGAACAATGTAATGCATTGTTGAGAATACTATATCTATTGTTATGCGTGTTTGCAGATGTTGATGCAAAAAATACCAAGTAATCATGTTATAATGAAGAAAAATGGAAAAGTGTGGCAATTGGACGGAAATGTATCTTTGACTGTTCGTTGGTTTTTAACCGCAACTACTAAGGCATACATTCCCTCCAATCCACCAGTGCAGAACCTGAACTCGTTCTGGAGTGAGTGTAGGTCTTCTCCTAAAGGCTACTGATTGGCATAACAAATTGAAATTTTATGTGATTGGAATGAGACTAATGTATATTTAAAAAGAAACAGAAATATGGGAAATTCTCGTTACAAAACATTGATCAATTTTTTCCATCGATTATTATGAAATTTTTATCAAGAGTATCAAGATTGTTATCAGTAGTGTATTACATAGTGTACCACAAGTGTTTTAGTGTGCATTGTTTAATTAATTAATTGTTCAAATTAAGTTTGTAAAGTTAATTTATTTTTGTGATTAGTTAAGTTCTTATAGCATTTTACCATGTTTTGTTTAAAACTTGTAATAATTTTTTAAAATCAAACAAATATTTTATTTACAAATTTCAACATTTCAATTTATTAAAAATTAGAAATAACAGTAGAAGAAATTAATGAGAAAATGTTGTGTATTCACAAAACGCGGTCTTATGAACAGAGAAAGTCAGAAAATATTTTAAATTAGCAAAATCTGTATTGGGTGGGCACTTGAATAAATGCTTAGCTTTGAAGGTGAATTAACCTAAAACCAGAAAACATTTTAATAAAAAAATATGTTTCAAACTTTTCCTATAGAAAAATGTGAATGTTTGTAACGGGTAAAAAACATTGACTTTGATTTATGATGATTAACACTGTTTTGTAAGTTTTTGAACTAAAATCTTCGTCAACTGGTGTCGATATGGTCCAGTGTCAAAATCCGTTAAATTAAAAAACCATAAATCAAAATATCATTACTGTTAGAAACCACCATTATTTCATCTCTTTATAATATTTCTTTTAATCTACACATCGATCAAATTTATCTTTAAACATTTCACAACTTTTAACAAATGTTTAGTATCAATTTAATGCCCATTTCTGAAAAATCTTTTTAATCTACGAACAACTGTCCTTGTCATTTCTAAAAAAATCTCATCATTTCTTATACAAAATAAAAATCTTTAATTATAATTTATATTTCTTATTTTATCCTAAAACTTTGTTTAAACAAAACAAAAAAATCTTAATCAAATTTCAGTCAAAATTCATTTAAATGTTCATTTTGCTTTAGATTTAAGTTTTCCCATTGTCATTTAGGAAAAATTTGTTTTTCTTTTTGAAGAATTAACCCAGAATATAATAAAGAAACAAGAGAAGGAAACAATTTTAACTTTTCTTTTTCTACAATTAAGTAACATTAAATGGAAAATTTTAACAGAAAAGATAATTTGAAAAGTAAGAGAAAGAAAAATGTTTTAGTTAATTTTAGAATCTTTCGTCAATGTAAACAATTTCAAATCCTTTGCAATTCATGAAATTCTTTTTCGGATAGAATGGATGGGTCTCCTTTAGGATAAGAATACCGTTGCAGTATTTGTATTAACAAAACTGTTAATATAGTAATATAAAAAAAAACAATACCACTTTACATCAATTAACATTTGCTTTAGTTCAAACTAATACACACTAAATTAAAAATGCATGAATCAAGATTCTCGTTCTATTGTTCCTGGTAAGTACTAAAGTAACAATAATGCCAGTTAATGGCATTTTCATTGTATCACACATTTTCAGTACATGCGCAGCATCTCCATAAAATGATTTCTTAATTTAATTTTTATATTTTTTGAATATTATTGTTGCATAATTTGTGTTGTTCTATCAAAACAGAGGAAAATTGTTCAGTTTGGAAAATGGAACGACATAACATAAAAAACGGTTAAAGTAAAACTTTAATATAATAAATATTTCAATTAAATTTAATTTTCTCTTCTTTTCTTCTGTTAGTTGAATGAAAACTTATTTTAATTATCTTATATAATTATCTTGTTATTACAACACCTTTTGCTACAAAAAATTACAATTATTATAATAAGTTTTCCAGGATCTGCAATTTTTTACAGTTTCTTTTAGCTGGACTTTTGTTTTATGAAATAATTTTCCTGCTTCAAAAAGTGATTGGATACTAGGTAAATGTTGTTAGTTGTTATTTTATTCGAGCGATATTCAAAGAAATGATTAAGAAACCTTATTCAACATTTTTAAAAGGTAGAACTTTACACCAAAATATAGTAATTATAAGAACACTGAAAAAAATAAGTTAAAGATTAATACATAAAAATTAGTGAATATTGTAATATCGTGCTTTTACGTGGTAATTAAAGAGTTTGAAAAAACACTAAAATCAATATATTATACATATATTTCATTTAATATTTTCTGACATATATCTATAAGATAGCAAATGGTCGCCAATGTCTTTCCAATTATGGTCTCCAATGTTGGTCTCCAATGTGGGCCTCCAATGTTGGCTTCGAATATTGGTTTTCAACGTTTCTAATGTTGGTCTGCAATTTTGGTCTCTAATGTTGGTCTCTCACATTGGTCTTCAATGCTAGTTTCCAATGTTGGTCTCCAATGTTGGTCTCCAATGTTGATCTCCCATGTTGGTCTACAATATTTTTCTCCAATGTTGATCTCCCATGTTAGTCTCCAATATTGCTCTCCAATATTGACCTCCAAAGTTGGCCTCTAATATTGATTTTAAACGGTTCTAATGTTGTTCTGCAATGTTGGTCTCCAATGTTGGTCTCCAATGTTAGTCTTTAATGGTGGACTCTAATGTTGGTCTTCAATGGTGGTTTCCAATTTTGGTCTCCAATGTTGGTCTCCATTGTTGATCTCCCATATTGGTCTCCAATTTTGGTCTCCAATGTTGGTCTCCAATGTTGATCTCCCATGTTGGTCTCCAATGTTGGTCTCCAATGTTGGCATCCAATGTTGGCCTCCAATATTGGTCTTCATCGTTTCTAATGGTCTAATGGTAACGGTCTCCAATGTTGATCTCCAATGTTGGTCTTCTATTGTGGTCTCTAATGTTGGTCTTTAATGTTGGTCTCCAATGTTGGTCTCCAATGTTTCTAATGTTGGTCTCCAATGTTGGTTTCCAATATTGGCCTTCAATGTTGGTCTTCAGTGGTTGTCTCTAATGTTGGTCTCCAATGTTGATCTCTATTTATTGCTTTATATTTAATTTATCAAAGAAACTTAATCTGTAATCTTTAATCTTAGCTGACATGGCATTTTCGTACATTCAGAGACCTTATTAATAATTTATTATAATTAACATTGAACATGTCTAGCTTTCCATAAAAAAAAAATAATAGCATTGGATCCATTGTGGTTCCTTTAAGTTTTCGAATCAGAAGAACTGAATAAATGGAAAAATTGTTTTGGAGCACAACATTTTGTAAAAAAATCTTTAGTTTTTTTTTAAAATATTCTTTTTTTAAAATAATTTTGAATATAGTAAATTAAAAAATAAAAAATTTTCGCGAAATTATTTATCTTTAAAAAAATAAAAATTTTCAAAAAAAAAATTTTTAGATTTCTTTTAAAATATTTTTTTTTAATTTTTAAATGATTTTAATATAGTTTTTTTTCTACAATGCCGGATTTTTTATAAAAGATTTCTTGTGACGTTTGTTTAGTTTTTGATTTTTTAAATAATTTTTACCTAATTTTTTTCGGTTGTTGTTTTATGGATGGTTTGTAATAATTTTATAGAAAAATAAGTACAGAATTTGTGGAAATATACCTAGCGGTCGCTATTTTGGATTTTTTTGTTCAGCTATCTTTCCATTTACCTTAAACTTCTGTAAAGAATATATCACAAATCATAATTATTATATGCATTTCATTAGCTCTCTCGCACAAATGAATTTATTAGTTTATTATAATTGAGGAAAAATGTTTATCTCACTTAATATAGACAAATAAAATTAATATTTAAATTAATTTATTCCTAATGTCATCAAAAAAGTGTATAGACATTTATATATAAAGAATTATTAATCGTCAAAACAAAAAAATACATTAAAAATATATCAGCTGTAGTCAACTATGACAATAGTTTTGTTACAAAAAATAAACGAATGCATGATTACTTTATTGTCTACGTATATATGATATGAGAACGAGATTTACAAACTTAGGTGGATGTGTGTGTGAGAGAAATTAAGCGATATCTATAGTTTGACAGAAATTTACTTATATGTCTTCATAGGAAAGCAATTAGCTTACCATTATCATTCTCAGTTGTTCTCTTTACTAAAAATCAAACAGATCATACATAGTGTGTTTTTTATATCAATGAAATCGGTAAGCATAAAAAATACCTGTTTTTTATAACATTGAAAACGCTGGTTTGAAGTCCTTTTTCCTTTTTAGTAAAACAGCCGAATACGAATTACATTTTAGGCTATGAACTTCTTATTTGTAATTCAATAGCAGAGGTGGTTCAAACGCAACTCAGGAGTTAGATGAAAGAATTTTAATTTTTTTTTAATTTTTTTATTAGAATCGTAAATAACAAAAAAATTTCTTAATACTATTAAATTAAATTTAATACAGATTTATTTTTTTAATTGTTAATAAAAAAAACATACTAAATAAATACAATGAAATATTTTTTTTGTTTTATTATATTAGAGTATATTAACGTTTGTAATTTAAATTAAAAACTAAATTTTATAAGAACTTTAATTAATTAAAAGTAAAAAACTTAACTTATGTTAATTTAAATAAAATAAAACTCATCGATCTTTTCATGACCCCAAGCTAATGTTCTATGAGAATTTGGAATGACAAATCTTTTATCATCAAAATTTGTTAGTGCCATTTTGTTTACCAATTGAGTAAATAGATTATGTTTAATGCTTTTAAAATTTGATTGAGTTCTGATAATGTTTTCGTTTTTATTCAAGCAATTTTTAAAATCATTTAGATTTATATTATTTGAAACAACTGATTTTTTAACACCTTTGATTTTTTTTATTTCAGTATTGTCCTCCTCCAGTAATAAACAATAAGATTTTGCTTTTAAACCAATAAACTCTGTTAATAATTTTCCCGAGCATTCGTCTTTAAACATTCCTAAAACTTTTGCATTTACTAATGGTAAACCGAATATGTTTTCGATGGGGTAATCTGAAGTATCAAATTTTGTAGTTAAGTCCGGTTTTATATCTTCATAGAAATCATTAGTTCGAATCTCATAAATGAGTGAGTCTGTATCAGTATACAAGAGTGTTAAATTATCATCATACTTTGATTTAATATAATTATAATGGAAGTCGTACATTAGAGTCTTAGACAGATCTAAAACACAAAAACCTACATAAATAGGTTTATTATAAGTAACAGATAGCCGATTCATTTAGCCTTCATACTGATATAGCCTTCATACTGAAGATGAATGAAAGTTAGGTTTACTGATTAGATTACTTGATCCTAATTTATTACCTAAGTTTTCCCAATGAGTTAATAATATTACGTCGGTTCGTTTTTCAACATTTTCTATCGTTTTTCCGAATATACTATTGTTCATTAATTTATAGAAATCCTTTTCAAATGAATTTTTGGCTTTCATTCGAAGATCTGTATGCATCTCTTTCTCTATCTCTCCCTCTCACACAACTTAGTTTTCACGCTTTTTTCTATAGTATTTTTAAATTTATTCTAAATTATTAATCAATTTTAATTATTGATCATCATGAGAAAAACAGAGAATGATAATGATACATATACGCATACATCTGCATAATAAAACATGATCTGCTGTTTCAGTTTTTTCAGTGTGTCGTTATTGTCAGATTAAAGAGAAATAGCAAATTTAATATGGTATTGCAAACAATATTAATGAATGATCTTATTGTTTTGTATTTAATCTTTCTCTATCAATTTAAAAACTTTATTGCTTTTAAATCACATTTTAGTTACCGAACAATTTTAATAAAAGAGAATAGAATGCATATATATTTTCACATTAAAACAATTAATGCATTCTCCCATTTTATATTTGCGAATTAACTCTTTTTAAAAAGATTAAATTAAACCAAATAGCAATCTTCGTTACTATTGTTATCAAATAATGGATTGAAATAAAAGTAAAAACATATGTATGTATTTATAATATAACAATTAACGCATTCTCTTATTTCTTTATTCTAGCGTGACTTGTACAGTTCGTTCTTAATACTCTGTATTTCAACCAAGTAAAATTGAATAGAAAAAAGAATATGTGTGAAGAAAAGAGTACTATTGGTTTCACTGTAAATTTTTCATACGAATTGCATACTCTCTTCTTAAATTGCATGGAAAAGTGATTTGGGGTGGTTGATATTTGGGGTGGGGTAGAACCATCCACTTTACACTACTTAACTCTCAGCATTGTATCAGAAATATTTCCAAATTCACAATCACCAACTAGTTTTTTGACCTCAGTATAGAAATAGTCAAACGGTTCACCACTTTCTTGATTTCGATTGTAAAACAAAAAATGTTGATATAACACATTCTTTTGAGGATTACAATAACCTTCGAACGCTTTTAACACTTTTGTGTAATCTTTCTTATCGTCATCCGCTTCAAAATTAAGTGTATTGAAAATATCAACCGCTTCTTCTCCCGTTTAGAAAAATGGCGATTTTTCTTTCAGACAGTAAAGTGTTGTGTGATGCTTCCAGGTAAATTTTCAATAACTGGTTAAACTTTTTTCGCTTTAATTGCTCTCATATTTTGGGTGGAGCCTACGTATACAATAGTTTGAAATGTTAAGATTCTATGCAGCGGAGAGCTGTCAAATTGATCGGCAATTTAAATCTTACTAACGAGCTTGATTCCTTACAACATAGAATTGAGATGTTGCTAATTTGACGGTATTTTACAAATAAATTATGGATGAAGGGGCGTCTGCGGAGATGAAATCAATTTTGCCTGAACCTTCAAACTTTGCACGTTACACCAGTACCCTATTTCACCAAACTTACAAATTTGTAATTTCATGCAAATTTTCACAAATTTTGTAAAAATTTGTATGAAATTACAAATTTGTAAGTTTGGTGAAATAGGGTACAGAGCATCAATAGTAGTCCATCCTTTTACGGTTCGAGAAACAAGATGTAGAATTGTCTCTTTTCATCGTGATTTTTTTAATAGAGTCTAATAACTCTAAAAAAATTTTAATCCTCAAAAGTTTAAAATCGACGTGAGCCCTAGTTTGCCTGTTAGCATGGTATCTTCGGATATTCAAAGACGTTAATCTATAATTATAATTTAATATTTAGACACTAAACATAAATTTATAATTTATGTTTAGTGCCTAACTTTGAATAAAAAAAAAACATACGCGTTCGTATCATCGCCGCAACACTCAAATTTTAATGATTTGTTATCCGGAGAAACAAAGAAAAAAACATAAATTTCGATATTGCAAATATGTCAGAAACAACGCCTGTTTGAAGATATGTTGAAAAACACAGAAACTCTACCAATATTTTGATGGTGTGTCGGAAATAGACTGTAAACTTTACTTCCTGTGCTCAAACAAACTGGAGGATGAAAGGCTTTCTGCAACGATCTTTATGATATGATCTCTCTAATATGGATGCCCAAAGTCAGACCTCCAATCAGAACCAACCTGAAGCCCGTGTCCAATTTCTTTATTGAAACATTAGAAGCTGGAGAGAATCTATTGGAATATATATAAAATAGGGCTCGCAGATATATATTTTCTAGATGATTCCAACGCAGTAATAGATTTTGTGACTGTAACGAATTCTTATGGAAAGTAAGACCAATTAACAAAAGTTCTAAATAAATGTATGAATGAATATTCCAGAATAAACTAACATCGATCAATAAAATATGAAGGGGCTGAAATCTCAATGCTCTGAGATATCAAGACTTTGGTATTGGATAAGGATTTTGATATAGTTTTGGGCATAACATGAGGACATTGTTTTTAGTTATCGGCTGCGATGTGCGAGACATAAAACTCTTTGTAAAAGTAAAAGTATATTATTTCTGTTTAGAAAGTTATTACAAAACTAACACGAAATTTCAATTCGTTGCCAGAACATTATAACAGATCATTTAATAACATAATTTAGTGAAAAGATATACAGAAGCTCAGCAAACTACTCTAAAACCTCTCCATTCAGCGTTTCGAGAAATTTTACAAAATCACAAATTCAGATTTCGTTTAGAAATCCAAAAATATTCCACAATTATAATTACATATTATACACATTACAATTAATATTCCACAATTACAATTATAATTATAAAACCATTTTTTTGGTAATAATTAAAAGCGCAGTTTTCGACTTATTTTCGAATTTTTTGGTTCCTCCCCTTTTTGCCGAACATTACAAAAGATAAATTAAAAAAATGCACATGCTCAATAGAGGGGAGGGGGTTGAGAGTAGAAATTTCAAATAAAATTATTTCTAATCATGTCTGGTGTCATATAAAGGGTTATTTTTTTTTGTAGCGCAAAAAATTATAACAAAATCAAAATAACCAAACTTTTTTCAAAATTCCAAAAATTGTAATAAAATCAAAAATTTAAACTTTTTCAAAATTCTAAAAATATTCCAAAAATTCAAATTCAGACCGAAGTAACTTTTTTCAAAATTCTAAGACTATGGAAAAACTATAACAAAATCAAAAGAACAAACTTTTTTTCAAAATTCTAAAAATAACGCAAAAATTATAACAAAATCAAAAATACCAACTTTTTTCATAATTCCAAAAATCTTCCAAACCTAATAAAATCTAAAATTTCCATGTCCATTTTCATGTTCATCACATTTTATGCTCATCACATTTCATGTCAAACAAATAATTAGTTTCATTTTTTCTTCACAAAAATTTGGTAAAATAATAAATGAATATCATTCTTTTGACACACTTGAAAATAACTTTTTGACAAACTTATAATGCAATAATCTAGTTTTTGGTCTCACATACCAATCTCGACCATCAAGATTTCTTTAAATTTAAGGATACTACTCATTATCACTTAAAATGAACATTTTTAAAGCCAAAATTATGAAAATTTCCTTATTTTGACACACTTGACAATTTTTTGACACAGTTCCGGTACAGTCATCGAACACATCGTCCTTTCGGCTCTTACCATTGAGTAAACCTATGATTAGAAAAATCTTTTTGAAATCCCTCCAGCGGCTTTCGAGATTTCGTCGGTTGTGACGGCAGACAGACATACATTTTGTTTTGCTTTTTTAGAATAAGTAGGTCCTAAAACGTCGGTTTTTCAAAACCGAAGTATGTAATTGGAAAAGCAAAATCTTCCAATTTAATCTCAAACTTACAATTAACTAACATTTTATTTAAGTTTACATAGCCAAAATCAACAACCAAAAAATATTTCCAACTCGTAAACTTTTAAAAATCTTTTCGTAAAATAAAAACTATAACTTTATTATTTTAGGTAAAACGAAAAACAAAATTTTTTTATGGAAAATTTTATTTTATTTTAAAATTTACAAACCAAAGTAAAACATAAAAAAATTGTAAAAGTTATTGCAACGAAACCAAAAAGAATCAGAAAAATAACAACAACAATAAACATGTTATAAAAAATGCAATTTTCTATGTTTTGTTACTTTTCCTCTTAAATCTTTCGGGGAAATTTATATATCAATGTTTCCTATTAGAAATATATATTTTCATTTTTATTTATTTTTTCTATTTTGAAATTGTTGTTAGTTTGCTTCACAAAAACTCAATTGAAACATAAGCAGCTAACATATACATTTTTTGTAATGTTTCAATGAATTCCACTATGTTCAATGATTCAATGTAAATAGAGTAAGATGTTATGGGTTATTGGTATTTTTAAGTATATTGATGCATAAAGATTCAACACCAATGGCATCAACAACAATAAGATTTTTTGTACTCCCGAAAAGTTTCATGTTTGTCTACCAAAAATGGCGAAAAATTGTAACAAGTTTATTTGAAAACTAGTTGTCCTAAATGTAAACATAATGTATTTAAAGCACAACAAAATAGAAAAAATTTCTTACTTGCACAAATATGGTCTTTCACCTTTAAACATTGAAAGCTTTTTTACTTAAAAAGTATTGCACGCCTAGAGGTCACCTCGAGAATTTAATATTTTCAACGCTTCAGGTTTCAGAATTGTTTTTACCGTAATTAATCCTCTAAAACTTTTCATACACTTGTCATTGTAACATGAATTGAATTAAACGCGAATTACTTAAGTCAAAAAAAGACCTAAATATTAGATTTTGCATTGTTTTCAAAAATGTGACCCACACAATACCGCCAGGCTTATCTGCGAATCAATTTCAATAGCAACAAGCAAAACGTTTGGTTTATCAAGATCTTTATTTGTGTTTGT
The DNA here is from genome assembly GCA_963693315.1 of Diogma glabrata. Taxonomy (NCBI): domain Eukaryota; kingdom Metazoa; phylum Arthropoda; class Insecta; order Diptera; family Cylindrotomidae; genus Diogma; species Diogma glabrata. The sequence goes on from OY856186.1 coordinate 436,401,564, forward strand.
ACCCGTATTTTAGCGGTAAACAATCAGAGGTTGAAAATTATTTAATAGTTCTAAGGACCAGTTATTATACGATTATTAGTTAATGAGATATAAGTTCTCAAAATCTGTCACAAGTCCTAACGCACTTGGAATCCTCAAATAAAAAGTGTGCTCAAATAATATGTGGCCTTGCATTCCAAGAAAATGTCTTGTCATTCTAGATTTACACAATAAAACAAAAGCTGTAGAAATACTGTTTTTAATACAATACAAAGAAAAATTGGTGAGATTCCCAAAGCATTTCAAACTCAGTTTCAGAGATCAAATCCCCAAGAGTCCAGGCGTTTAAATCACCTACCTGCACAAAAAAAATCTATCGGTTAGTTGGCATGAAACTATTTTAAAGATTACGAAAACTGGCATATACCAAGCTTCAATAAATCTGGAAGTCAAGGCCCTAAATTTTATATTCAAAATTCATAAATAATGTTTGTGAAACGTTATTTAGGATACCTAAAACAAAACCATACCGCAACATATCATACCTAAAACAAAACCATACCGCAAAAAACATACGCTCATATCTCAAACTGTACTCGTACGTTACAGATCACTCTTGGGAAATTTTTTTCAAGATTTCAATTTTTTTTGTCTTCGTTTTATTACTCATATTGAATTTTTTAATAGAAATTTCGTTTTATGATTTTCAAAGGAAAATACATTTTCAATTTTGTAGTTATTTTTTGTATCTTGATTGAAAATTTACTAAATTTTTGAGATTATCTTCTAGTTTTATAGTAATTATGAATTTTAAAAGCGATGACAGAAAGATCTGTATCGTTATCGGTAAACATTTTGTAATTATGTTTTATAAAACATTCATTGCAATTCACTCGATATTTTATAAAAAACTAATATATTTAAAAACTAATTTAAAACAAGTAAAAATTATATCCCCTGAAGAAAAGTTTAATGATTTTATAAACATTTTCTTATCTTAAAGACGTACACACTAATTCTAATTAAATAAATTTAGTTCTGGAATAAAAAGAAATAAATTGTTTTATGTAAATTACTTAATGTAATTTAATGTGAAAATAAGAATTTAAATAAATTTGTTTTTTCATTTACTTACAAGTTTTTTTCTTTTGATAAATAGGACACGTGGGAAAATTACGTGAAAATACTGGTTAGGGTTGTATAAAATGGCTCTTTGTATTTGTTTAAACATAAATGTTAAATTTGTTTGTTTTCTCCATAAACTCTTATAAATATTTATATTGTGCAAATTTTTCAATTTTATTGTGTTCATGGTTTGTTAAGGTTTTTCAATGTATTGCATCTCTAGATCTTTGAAAGTTTCATAAGTTGTGTTTGTTCCTTGTGGGAATATTTTCTTTTTGTTTTGGATTTGTATTTTTTGGGCTATTTCAGCGCAAAAAAGATCAATGCTATATATCTATATATCAGCAAATTAAAAAAAAAATGTGATACTACGGCACGAAATCATACGTAATCCTTACGTTTCAGCTCAAAACGTTAGCAGGCTTTAACCATTGAATCAGGGGCGTCAATTGGGTAGGACTGGGGGTGAGGGGCATTGGCCCCTTAAGGATCTGATACTAACAACACATCGATTCAATAAAACCATCTAATCGTGGTAGAATTATATACTATTAAAATTTCAATGCTATTTTGTAAATTCGTTATATATGTTATTTTGTAAATTCGTCTAATTTAAGGAAGATTTACTTAACTAATATACCAATTTTATCGCTTACTACTAATTAAAATATATCTAATAATATAATTATTACGTTACATATTTTTTTGGCCTGACTAAAGTACAGTTCACCGCAATATTCAAACCGTTATCGTTCGACCGTTATCGTTCGACCGTTTGTATCGAGGACTAGAGCGCCGCCGATACGAAAGGCGGTCGTATAGCTTATAATCTTCTGATGAAATCAGTCTTAGAAACAAAACATCGTTCTTCCACAAATGCCGCGTAATGGTTCAAAACCCATTAAAACACGTGCATAATTATTTTGCTACCTTAATAATTGTGGATGTTTAGTATTTTTTTCGTGTAAATATTAATTCTTGAAGTGTTTTGAAGTGTATGACACGAAATTTTATTATTATTATTGTGAACGATGGCATTATAAGTTTGTCAAAAAAATGTGTCAGTTGTGTCACACAATTAAGTGTGTCAAAGGAAAAATTTTTATTTATTTTTTCACCCAACTTTTTGGAAAAAAATTAAATTAATTATTTGTATGACATGAGATTTTATTATTATTACTGAGAATTATGCCATAATAAGTTTGTCAAAAAAATGTTGTAAAGTGTGTCAAAAGACAGATTTTAATTTATTTTTTTACCCAATTTTTTGGAAAAAAATAAAATTAATTATTTGTATGACATGAAATTTTATTTATAGTATTGAGAATTATGGCATTATAAATTTGTAAAAAAAAAATGTTGTCAAGTGTGTCAAAAGAAAGATTTTTATTTATTTTTTACCCAATTTTTCGGAAAAAAATAAAATTAATTATTTGTATGACATGAAATTTTATTATTATTATTGAGAATTATGGCATTATAAGTTTGTCAAAAAATGTTGTCAAGTATGTCAAAAGACATATTTTTATTTATTTTTTACTCAATATTTTGGAAAAAAATAAAATTAATTATTTGTATGACATGAAATTTTATTATTACTATTGAGAATTATGGCATTATACGTTTGTCAAAAAAAATGTTGTCAAGTGTGTAAAAAGACAGATTTTAATTTATTTTTTTGTTAAGATGTACTTACCTGGTAGATTCATTGTACAAAATAAAATGGGATACAAGGTATTTTTTCCCTTTTTTTACAAGCGAATGAGTATTAGCAATAAATAGCACACTTATTTGACAAAAACTTGTTTTTAGAGCGTAAAAACACATGAAAACTTTCAGGCGTACGGACACTTCTCAAGCTTGTACAAAAATAAATTAAACCAAGTTATGTCTATAATCGTTAAAATTCGTCGGTAAACATCCAAAGAGTAAAAAGAAAAAAAAATTAACGATTTAAATACGTTTTTCCAAAAAAATGTAAATTTTTCGGGTTTTTTTCAGGCTTTCTTTGCAATAATAATGAATTATCTCTAGAATAGGCAAAAATAGGTAAATAAATTTAAGTGCCTCGCTTAGTACAAACATCACTAGTAAATATCCAAAAAATTTGGTCGTAAGCCAGCGTAAGCAAACTTTTTTATTAAATTATAAATTAAAAACAAATAATTTAAAACGAAACAAAAAGTAAAATGTATTCTTTTTAGTTGTGCTAATTTTTATAAAATGAATGAAAATAATTACAGCAGTAATTTAAATGTTTTGTGTTATTTCCAGTGATTTTATAATAGTGAATGTTTTATAATGGACTAGCAATATTTTCTAACGACACGAACAAATATTTAGGTTATGTAAATACTTTCAAAGTATGTTATGAAAACTTGCTGGCAAATTCTGTTCGCTATCTGGACTATAATTTTTTATTCATAAAATAGCAAAAATTATATGTATTATAATTATAAAACACAAAACGTATCCTAAACGTCAATCTTTGTTCATTTTTTTTATACAGTCACAAGGAGGGAGAAACTATTATTTTTTTGTGGTAGGTTTTTTCTTATAGATTTGTACAATTTTGAATCAAATGAAAAATTTACGCAAGTCTATGGGTAGTGATAACTCTTTCTCTCTGTCTTCTGAGACAAATCTTCTTTTGATCCTGTAACCCTTTACAGCAGGTACAATTACACACTATATGCAGCGGCACCTATAAGTGAAAGAAAACTAGCATACGTATAGTAAAAAATTTCATTCAATTAACATCTTCCCTGAAAAAGTCATCCCCAACAGTTTTTTGTCTCTACTGCATCAAACTGATCTTTAATTTCTTTAATTTGAAACAAAGATCAACAACCGATTTATTAAGCTATGTAGCCCATCGTCGAAACATCATACTTGAAAAGGGTGGTGAAACCTACGTTATCGCATTAAATATCTCAAAAGCATATGATCGCTGTAAAGGAGAACTAGTTCCATTGGAAAAATAATGGAGTGATTATGGCAGGCCACGCACCAAGTTCGATTTTGAACCCTAGCTAGCTCTAGCCTGCGGGAACGAGAGATTATACCTGCGGCCTAGTACAAATTGCCGGAAGTGTACGCATGTATGGTTTAGTTATCGGAATGGAGACAAAAGATAGGGTGAAACAGGAGACTCTGGTGGCCCTCCAGGTCGAAGAAGCCACGACCGTCATGAAACCCTACAATCTATTTATTTACTATGAAACATAGGGACCAAATCATTCATCTAAGACCGACTCATCTCAAGTAAAGAGTCCATCCGAGTCCAGAACGAACCCTATAATTAGATAAAAGTAAATGTGAACTCACCCATGCCAGCATTAAATCCCGCTCCTCCGCTCTGGTCGAATTAGCCAATCATCACTCCCTCAACCCAATTTTGGGTTACATGATTGAATACATCGAATATAGATGAACGTTAAGCTACTGTAGTGATACGAAATCTATGATTTATGCAATGGTAGATGAATGTATAACAGCTGGTATGTAAAATTTTATAATATACTATGTATTAAAATTAAATTATAAATTTTATAATATACTATGTATTAAAATTATATACTATGTATTAAAATATTTTTTATTTTATAATATACTATGTATTTATTAAAATTTTATAATATACTATGGTGAGAATCCAGAACGAACCCTATAATTAGATATAAGTAAATAGGAACTCACCCCATGCCAGTATTAGATCCTTCTCCTCCGCCCTGGTCGAATTAGCCAATCATCACTCCCTCAGCCCAAGTTTGGGTAATATGGTTGAATACAACGAATATAGATGAACGTTAAGCGACTGTAGTGATATGAAATCTATGATTCATGCAATGGTGGATAAATATCTAACAGCTGGTATGTAAAATATTATAATATTGATGAAGACGGAGAATGTGGATGACGATGAGCGATTGTAGTATTATAGAAACGGGTGAATTATGTAATGGTGGACGAATGCCGAATAATTCCACGTAATAACGCATATAACTCAATTTACTATCGCAGCGGCTGGAAATACAGTAACGGGTGGAGGTTATACCGTATATGAAATATATTGTATGGTCTCTCTATAGGATAGTAATTTACACTAAAAAGTCAATTAAAGGATATTTTTGCTTCTCACAGATTTATTATTTATAACGCAAAATTTTTGATATGTTTTTAACATCAAAATAAATCCCTTAACACATAGAATTACTATATAATGTTACTCACATATTTTATCACAGATATGTATATATATAATTCATAAGCCAGAAATTTTTATATTCCTATAATATTAGATTAAATCATTTATACCACAGAATGGCATAGGCATTTTCCTTATATCAATTTAACCCTGCCTGATATTCAAAAATCACACTCGTAAGTCAGCTCAAGTTTTTTTTCGAGGATTTATAATGTATAGGGAAAGCAAAAAAAATGTTGTATGTTTTTACTGTTGAATAAGGTCAATTAGACCATAGGATTACCGTTAAACATTTTTCTTTTTGTTCCTTTTATGGAATAATTTTTCTACTATCTGTGTGTAATGCACTTACTTATGGAATCCATTCGTGGGTCCATCATCCAATTCCATGGCATCGAGTACAGGTTTTTCTTTTTATATTATCCGAAGAATTTTCTGTAATTCATGTGATGTGGAACACCAAAAACACTAAATCACGTGAATTAAATTAAAAGAAAATAACACACTATTGAAACAAAACACAAAATTCCATCGCGGCCTCATATGTAACCGTCAAGCAAAACGAAAAATCCAACTAAGAGGGCCTCTATTCTTCGGATCAAGTATTTATAGTTGAAAAAATAGATAAAGGTCGATCTCAACGATAAAAAGAAACGATCAGTTTCTATGTTTTCACCACTATGTGTACCCACTAAAAAGTTCATTTGTTTAAATTTCATTTTTGTTCAATTGAACGCATTTCACCACAATATCGCATCTGGCATGCCAACCCGATCAAGTATAGATAAATAGATTCAGAAATACAACATTATAATAAAAACTACGGTAAATAATTTGTCAGAAACCAGTAAAGGCAAATCAGACTTCTCTTATAAAATAAGACAGCCTGGTCACCTCTAAAATTTTCTAAAAAGATTGTGTAATCGGATACAAGTAAATAGTCAGTAGCAGTTATGGTTCTTGAGCCTTGGCTTAGTAAAACTCCTTCAGATGAAAAACGTGATCTACACAGGTGAAAAGGTCGAAATTTGAACTTGACCATTTTTGATTTTTCTGAAACTTGGCATATAAGTAGTACGAATAAAATAAAAATACAACTTGTTGTACAATTTCTTTAAAGTACATAGTTTAAGCATAACCTCAACATGCATGAAAAATGAAAATGTTACCAATTCGATGTAACTTTGAAATTAAATTGTTCAAGAACGGCTTTACCGATTTCATTACATTTTTTTTTGTTTAATATGTGATTAGTTAGTCGTTTGAAAATAAATTAATTAATTATTTAATTGTTTTTGTAATTAATTTTAAAACTAAAATATTAAAAAAACTTTTTTAAAGTAGCGCTAGGGTCGAAGATCAATTGGAATTTAATTTTGTTTTTTTTGTAAAACAGTTTTATCCTTACTCTAAAATATTTCAAATTTTTAAAGAGGCGTAAATTCGTGTTCTTGAGATATTTAATTTTAAAGATTTTAGTCCGACTTAAAATTCTAATTTTTTATAATTTTTTCAAACAACTTTCATTAACAAAAAAATTTAACTTCTATTAAATTCTAATTTTTTTTAGGACTAAAATTCTAACTAATCACCTATCAAACAATAAAAAAGTTTGATGAAATCGGCATAGCTCTAGAGCAAATTAATTTCAAAGTTACATCGAATTGGCAGAATTTTCATTTTTCATGCATGTTGAAGTGCCCCTTATGCTCAAAGTATGCACTTAAAAAAATTGTAAAATAAGTTGTATTTTTTATTTTGTTCATATTACTTATATATGCCAAGTTTCAGGAAAACCAAAAATTGTCCAGTTTTCACAACTTTTCACAACTCGGTCTAGAACCCGTTTTTCTTCTTCATTGAGAAAACAATAAATGTTGAACTTAGTTTTCAGTCTTTAAAATAAACATAAAAATAAATTAGCCAACGTTTTTGTTGATTTCCCACCTGTTAAAATACAATTTTCGATGAATCTTTTATAAAAAAATGGTCAAAATTTCTGTAAAAAGTCCCTAGTGAGAAAAACAAGTTTTAAAATTATTTAAAAGTTTTCTTATCTCCAATCTTGTATGTCTTGTTAAACGATTGTAATTGATGTGTTTACCACAAAATAAAACCTACCAACAATATTCGTACAAAATATAATCAAGTGAGATTAAGGTTTCTTAAAATCTCATTTATATTTCGAAATATAACCGCAGTATTACCATTACAATAAAACCCAAAAATAAACCATTTTCAAATTACAACAACCGATCTCAACCTTTATCAATTGTTGTTCCTTTTCTATAGTTACATTTAAATTACAATTTTATGCCTTAAGAAATAAAATCTTCAAAATTAATTTATTTTAAAATAAAAAAAATCCTTCACACTCACAAAAAAACATCATTTTCAATTTTATGTTCTAATTTTTTATAAGCATTTTCCTGATTTTCTCTAGCAGAAAAAAAAAACAAAATTAAACATAAAACAAGATCTATGAAGAGCAAAAACAGTTTTTTTTCTTATTTTAAATTGACACTTTTGTTCGACAATCAACGTCTTAGACAATTTGATTGATGCTGAAAAGAAAGTATCGTAAAAAAAAGAAAACGTTTTTTTTCTTGTACAAGGCATACTTGAATGAACTTTAGAAAAATCATAAGGAATAAAGCACAAAAAAAAAAACGTAAAGTTTTCTATTTTTGTATTCTTAGATAAATTGGATTTGGTTTTACATTTTCTGTATCCTTATTTGATTTATTCTAGATGGATCTTATTTAAAAGTTTTCGTTTCTTTCGTTTGTTTGTTATGAAGAAAATTAGATAAATTAAATTGACGAATATATAGTGAAGGAAAGAAGTTGGAGTTGATGGAAAGGATATGATTGTGGTTGAGGTTGGGAAATGACCCACAATCTTATTGGATTAGGTTTAATGGTCTTTGTTGTTTTTTAAAATTCTTTGTTGGTATTATCAATATTATATTGTAAAACATTCGTTCTATTTCTTTAACCTTAAACCTCACTAATTCTAATCATTATTTTAACGTTTTGGTTTTTCATATTTTTATGATTTAATTGATATCATAATTGGAAAATATGGAGGGGCTGAAATCTCACAGCTCTGAGATATCAAGACTTCGGTCTGGGTAAAGGATTTTGATATAGTTTTCGGCAAAAAACTTTCACGAGGACATGGTTTTTAGTTTTGGGCAGCGATGTATATCAAACATAACTCTTTGTTAAAGTACAAGTATTTTTTATCTCTGTTAAAAAATTTATTACAAAACGCACACGAAACATCAAAACGTTAACGGAAAATTATAATCAAAATTCCAAAAATATTGTTAAATTAAATAAAATCAAACTTTTTCAAAATTCCAAAAATTAGAATGAAATCAAATATTTAAACGTTTTCTAAATTCCGATATTATTCCAAAAATTCTTAAATATTCAAACTTTTCAAAAATTCTAAAAATATTGCAAAAATTATTACAAAATCAAAAATTGAAAATTTTTTCAAAATTCCAAAAATTATAATAAAATCAAAAATTATAAATTTTTCAAAATTCTAAAAATATTCCAAAAATTCTTACAAAATCAAAAATTAAACATTTTTCCGCAATTCTAAAAATATTGCAAAAATTATTACAAAATCAAAAATACAAACTTTTTCAAAATTCCAAAAATATTTCAAAAACTATAACAAATTCAAAAATTTCCATGTCCAATTTCATTTTCAATTACATTTACGTCATAAAAACAGCTACATTTTTTTTTCCAAAAAATAGGCTATTAAATAAATGAAATCATTTTTTGACACACTTGATAACATTTTTTTGACCAACTTATATTTCATTTCAAACAAACAATTTTATTTTTTTCCAAAAAATAGGGTAAAAAAATAAATAAAAATCTTTCTTTTGACACACTTGACAATATTTTTTTGACACACTTATAATGCCATAATTCTCAATAATAATAAAAAAATTTCATTTCCTACAAACAATTAATTTTATTTTTTTTTCCAAAAAATTAGGTAAAAAATTAAATAAAAATCTTTCTTTTGACACACTTGACAACATTTTTTTGACAAACTTATAATGCAATAATATAGTTTTTGATCTCACATACCAATCCCGACCATCGAGATTTCTCCAAATTTAATGTTCCTACTCGGAATCACTTAACATGAACGTTTTTTAAGCCAAAAATATGAATATTTGCTATTTTGACACACCTAATGATCTTTTGACACACTTCCGGTACAGATATCGAACACAGCGTCCTTTCAGACCTGTCTCTTGAGTATACCTAGTTTTAGAAGAAAAAAAATTTTGAAATCCCTCCAGCGGTTTTCCCTGCAGCGTAGGTACTGACGGCAGCCGGCGGCCGGCCTGCCGGTCGACAGACAGACACACATTTTTTTTTGCTTTTTTAGAATCAGTAGGTCCTAAAACATTGAAAAATGCCAAAAAAAGTGGGGGTAAGAATTTCACTTTGAGCTCATGAATGTAATACTTAGGTCTTACAGATCAAAGTAATATTATCACTATTTGCTAGTAAGAAATGCAAGCTTTACAGTATAAACGAAAAAAATCACCCAGTGCTGCGATTATGGCAAATTGTGAGTTTAAAAATACGAAATTATTTCGTCAATAAAAATTATTTAAAAAATTATTTCGTCAATAAAATTTTATACGAAAAGCACCGTTCGTTATTCGATATTCAAAATTGACAATTTCGAATTTTTAATTGTATGCACTAAAAAATTATGCGTATTCATACACAACTTGACGTCACAATTTGTGAGTTTTTTCACAATTAGAAAACTCCATAATCGCAGCACAGAAGTGAATAAATTAAACGAATTGCATTTATGTAGTTTGATAATTTCTAAAACTAACATAGACAGACGATAGTAGTTAAAACTAAATACTAACACACGAATCTTAAAGGATTATAGAAAATGTATACAAAATGTTAAAAACATCCAAGGATATTACTCAAAACCTATAATTTAAGAACAAATTTCTATTTTTTGTGTCTTTTTTTCTAAATATTATTACATTATATATTAGAAGGACTAAATAAAATTTTTAGGATATCCTTAATAAAATTTGAATATACCAAAATAATCCTCAAGGCAAGTAGTTTAGACGAACCAAAAACTATCTAGGATTTTTATATAGAAAATAAGGTTTAGATTTTTCAATTTAAAGTTAAGTTAATTTAATTAAGAGATTTAAGTTTTAGTTGGGTATTTCTTTTATGATTAGTTTTTGGATTTTCTAAATAATTCTTCATGTTATAGATGAACGAACAGCAGAAAGAATTTATATTTAGACTTAATTAATACTATTAATAGTCGCTTAAACTTTGAAGTTCTTAAAACGAAAATATTATTGTTCTTAGATGCAAGCCAACGTTTGATACAACTACGATACAAGCAAGAACAGCAAATCAACTAAAGTCATGTGCTATGTGACGACCATTTGTGGTCGAATCATCCCCATCTCAACAGTGACACAACTGTTCACACTGTTAAATCCACTGCTTATGCCAAACTTTTTTGTGTGTGGTGGGTTATTAAAGAATTTCAAGAAAAAATTGAAAAAGTGCTCTGGTGCGAGCATTTGAAATATCGACTGCTGTAGTGTATCTTGGTCAGTCTGATTCTACCAATTTTCCGAAAATTTTGAGTACAAACAGCTAGGAAACTTGTGCAATTTTTGTTGATTATATCTACTTATCTAGTAGAATACGAGGGTCTTTTCTTTTGTAATTAAATAATTTAATCACATTGAAAATTAAAACTCCAAATCAACCACTTAGAACATAAAAATAACTAGATAGTAACAAAGAGAGCTAACGTGCTCTTAATTGCATAATATAAACTGCTGGGGGATATAAATATTGATCTCTTGCTTGATTCTACCATCACAGACGATTATCTATCTCTGTTATCATCTCATGGGCTGAAATCAGCAATCAATACTCCAACCCGAATAACAAACACTTCAACTACATGTTTAGATCATTTTCATTATAGGAAGAGGGTAAATTCAAATATCAAAATAACCGCTGAAACAAATGATCTAAATATAACTGACCATCATATGGTCTTGGCTAATTTTGAAATTTTCAACAAGGTCAAAAATAATAACAATTTCAGAAATACACCTGGCATGAATAAGTTAAAATTAAACGTTAATCTATTAATACAGCATATAATCTCTGTTGATTGGTCTCCAGTATATACTCAAAAAAACTCAAATTTAGCTTTTAATACTTTTATTAATAAACTAAAAGCTTTAATAAATAGTTGTCAGGAATCTATAAAATGTAAAAGGAAAAGAAAAAAATTAAAACCTTGGATCTCTGATCACTTGTGTAATAAACTTAATAAAAAAAACAAGCTTGGGAAGAAATTGAAGAGTTTTACAAACACTAGCATTAGTAATCGCTACAAGAAAATGTGTAAAAAATATAATAACTTAATTCAGAAAGCTAAAGATTCTTTCTATGAAAAAAAATTCAAGGAAACAAAGGGTGATTCTAAAAAACAATGGGCAATACTAAATGAACTGTTGGGTAAAAATAAGTCAGCAAACAATAATATAATAAAAGAAGTTTATAACTCTTCGAACAACCTCCAAAATAGTAATAAGAATATTGCTAACTCTATAAATAATTACTTCATAAATGGTCCTGAAAAACTGTGTGAAACTATTCCAAGTCATCCAATAACATCTGAAAATTCTCACTTCGTACATGATAGAGTAGGTAATGCGCAACGCTCGTTTTTTTTGTTTCCCACTAGTGAGCCTGAAATTTTAAAGCTAATACTTGAACTTAAAAACAAAAAATCTAGTGGGACAGATAAAATTACCACCAGTGTCGTTAAGGAAATTGGGATATATATTGCACCGGTGTTAGCATATATTGTTAACCTATCTTTCGAAACTGGTGTATTTCCTGATAATCTAAAAGAAGCTATAGTAATACCTTTGTTTAAAAAGGGAGATACACGTGATCCAGGAAATTATCGTCCCATCTCTTTGTTAAACGTTTTTTCAAAGATAATAGAAAAACTTGTTAAAAACAGACTAATGTCATTCCTAAAAAAAATTAATTTTATTAACAAAAACCAGTTTGGTTTTCAATCAAAAATTTCAACGGAAGATGCTTTCGCAAAGTTTCTAAATAAAGTTTACAATAGTTTAAATAATCGACAGAAAATTTGTGTTTTGTTTATTGACATTAAAAAAGCCTTTGACACTGTTTGTCATAATATTTTATTGAATAAAATGTGGAACATTGGAATTCGGGGCATAGGGTTTAATTGGTTTAAATCCTATTTACAAAATCGATCACAGCAAACAAAAGTTAACGGAGAACTGAGCGATATAGCCATAGTTAGAAGAGGGGTACCACAAGGATCAATTCTGGGTCCTATTCTCTTTCTAATTTATTTAAATTCTATATTCAATATCGGTTTACACGGTGATATTTTTGCTTTTGCTGATGACATGACCATAGTTTATGAAGGAAAAAATTGCGAGAATATAGACATAAATATAAACAAAGATCTTGAAACCTTAAGGATATGGTTTAATTTACATTCTATGATCCTGAGTGAGAAAACAAAAATTATGTACTTTGACATATCCAAAAAATACATCCCTTGCGCAGATCATGTTTACCATAAAGTTAACTGTAAAAAAAATGATTGCTCTACGGACTGTATTAAAATCGAAACGGTTCAAACCTTCCGTTACCTTGGACTTGATTTGGATTCAAATCTAACATGGAAAACTCACATTAAAAAACTTAAAAAAGACCTCTTTTTGGGTATTCGAAAGTTATATCTTATTCGAAGTATAAACTCAAAAAAATTATCAAAAATTGTATATTTCTCTTTTGTACATTCTAAACTAGAGTATGGATTGATTGCTTTTGGTGGAACTTATTTAACAAACATAAAGCCTTTAATCACCTTGCAAAAGCATGCTGTGCGAGTCATATACAAAAAAAATAAAAGAACACACTCCTATCCATTGTTTAAAGATGCAAATATACTACCTCTCCGAAACTTATATATATATAAAACTTTGAAGGAATTCTATAAGCGTAGTGGCCATTTAAAAGTTAAATCACATGCTCGGGGCATGCGAAATTTAAAACTTTGTAATACAACCAAAGCCAACTCGGAATTTTTTAGACGGTCTCTTATTTACCATGGAGCCTATCTTTATAATAAAATACCAAGTCAGATAAAGGAGAGTGAAAACATAAATAAATTTACCATAAAAATTAAAGAGTGGCTATTAGGAATGAGCAATGTTGAACATTTATTTCTAGCTATAGTTTGATAAAATAAAAATTTGTTTCAATTGCTGGTGAAATTTTTGTTTGCAAAAATAAATATTCTTGTCGTATAATAAAATGTTTACAGTTTGTTATAAAAGAAAAAAAATAAGCTTCGATGTGTGACCTATGTATTCGTATTTTTTTATGTAGTCGTTATGTATTTTCATTTTGATATCAAAAGTTAGATAAAATTTTTTTAAATAGTTTTTCTTTTTTTAGTAGCTTAGTTAATTTTGAAAATAATATAAGAAAGGTTATGATATTTTTTCCTTTTGTTTAATTGTATGAAGCACCCATATATAAACCATAATAATTAATATTTTTTTTAGTAATAAGAAATAGAACTAAGTTTTTTATATTAATACTCGTCTTTCCGGAACATTTTTCTTTTAAAATAAGGGAAGTACTAAAATTATTTTGTTCTTGACATATTGAAAATTAGCAAAAATATTTTTATGTAAAAATTAATGTATCCGAAGTGCAAAATAAATTTCAAATTATTATTTTATTATGTTTAGGTTTTCCATAAAATATATTTAGTCAGTCATATACCATTATAGCATTCTACAAAATGAACTGACCATAAAAATAAATTATCACTAAACTTTCTTTATCCAATAAATTTCAAGCAATATTATATATAAACAACTTAAATATATAATTCCATGTTCAACTTTATAGGTATTGAGATCCTGTTGTCTTTATAAATTTTAGTTTAGTTTTAGTTTTATTAAATTAAAGAATTAAACTTGGTTTTATCTACGTAAATGAAATTTTATTGTATTATGTATTTAGTTTATCATTTGATAAATAATAATTGAATTAACTTGTATACAAAATTTAAGCCACTATAAAGAGACTGTAATTTTGATCAAATTTTTCAATTTAATTTATTTGCAGGCAGTAACTGAATTTGTTGGAACAATTAACTGTTGAATCTGACAACTCATCATAGATGATCATAGATGATCATAGATGATCATAGATGATCATAGATGATCATAAATCATCATATCATCATATCATCATATCATCATATCATCATATCATCATATCATCATATCATCATATCATCATATCATCATATCATCATATCATCATATCATCATATCATCATATCATCATATCATCATATCATCATATCATCATATCATCATATCATCATATCATCATATCATCATATCATCATATCATCATATCATCATATCATCATATCATCATATCATCATATCATCATATCATCATATCATCATATCATCATATCATCATATCATCATATCATCATATCATCATATCATCATATCATCATATCATCATATCATCATATCATCATATCATCATATCATCATATCATCATATCATCATATCATCATATCATCATATCATCATATCATCATATCATCATATCATCATATCATCATATCATCATATCATCATATCATCATATCATCATATCATCATATCATCATATCATCATATCATCATATCATCATATCATCATATCATCATATCATCATATCATCATATCATCATATCATCATATCATCATATCATCATATCATCATATCATCATATCATCATATCATCATATCATCATATCATCATATCATCATATCATCATATCATCATATCATCATATCATCATATCATCATATCATCATATCATCATATCATCATATCATCATATCATCATATCATCATATCATCATATCATCATATCATCATATCATCATATCATCATATCATCATATCATCATATCATCATATCATCATATCATCATATCATCATATCATCATATCATCATATCATCATATCATCATATCATCATATCATCATATCATCATATCATCATATCATCATATCATCATATCATCATATCATCATATCATCATATCATCATATCATCATATCATCATATCATCATATCATCATATCATCATATCATCATATCATCATATCATCATATCATCATATCATCATATCATCATATCATCATATCATCATATCATCATATCATCATATCATCGTATCATCATATCATCATATCATCATATCATCATATCATCATATCATCATATCATCATATCATCATATCATCATATCATCATATCATCATATCATCATATCATCATATCATCGTATCATCATATCATCATATCATCATATCATCATATCATCATATCATCATATCATCATATTATCATATCATCATATCATCATATCATCATATCATCATATCATCATATCATCATATCATCATATCATCATATCATCATATCATCATATCATCATATCATCATATCATCATATCATCATATCATCATATCATCATATCATCATATCATCATATCATCATATCATCATATCATCATATCATCATATCATCATATCATCATATCATCATATCATCATATCATCATATCATCATATCATCATATCATCATATCATCATATCATCATATCATCATATCATCATATCATCATATCATCATATCATCATATCATCATATCATCATATCATCATATCATCATATCATCATATCATCATATCATCATATCATCATATCATCATATCATCATATCATCATATCATCATATCATCATATCATCATATCATCATATCATCATATCATCATATCATCATATCATCATATCATCATATCATCATATCATCATATCATCATATCATCATATCATCATATCATCATATCATCATATCATCATATCATCATATCATCATATCATCATATCATCATATCATCATATCATCATATCATCATATCATCATATCATCATATCATCATATCATCATATCATCATATCATCATATCATCATATCATCATATCATCATATCATCATATCATCATATCATCATATCATCATATCATCATATCATCATATCATCATATCATCATATCATCATATCATCATATCATCATATCATCATATCATCATATCATCATATCATCATATCATCATATCATCATATCATCATATCATCATATCATCGTATCATCATATCATCATATCATCATATCATCATATCATCATATCATCATATCATCATATCATCATATCATCATATCATCATATCATCATATCATCATATCATCGTATCATCATATCATCATATCATCATATCATCATATCATCATATCATCATATCATCATATTATCATATCATCATATCATCATATCATCATATCATCATATCATCATATCATCATATCATCATATCATCATATCATCATATCATCATATCATCATATCATCATATCATCATATCATCATATCATCATATCATCATATCATCATATCATCATATCATCATATCATCATATCATCATATCATCATATCATCATATCATCATATCATCATATCATCATATCATCATATCATCATATCATCATATCATCATATCATCATATCATCATATCATCATATCATCATATCATCATATCATCATATCATCATATCATCATATCATCATATCATCATATCATCATATCATCATATCATCATATCATCATATCATCATATCATCATATCATCATATCATCATATCATCATATCATCATACCATCATATCATCATATCATCATATCATCATATCATCATATCATCATATCATCATATCATCATATCATCATATCATCATATCATCATATCATCATATCATCATATCATCATATCATCATATCATCATATCATCATATCATCATATCATCATATCATCATATCATCATATCATCATATCATCATATCATCATATCATCATATCATCATATCATCATATCATCATATCATCATATCATCATATCATCATATCATCATATCATCATATCATCATATCATCATATCATCATATCATATCATCATATCATCATAGATCATCATTTTAATTATCAGATTATCAGATCATCATATCATCAGTTCATTAGACATTTTCTTTTAAAAATCAGTTCTCACATAATTACGCATTCGTTTTGTAAATCAAATTCCTTTCATATATAATATCTGTGTATTTATAACGTTCCACTGTAACGCATATTTTTTATTTTAAATCAATTAATGAATTTTATATTTCGTGTTCAATCAATTGTTATTATATTTTATTTTTTGAATATGAAACAAGTATATTTTTTTTGCTTTAAACTAAAACCAAAATAAATTAAGTTGATTCTGCGTAGACGCATTGATATTAAAATCATTAATAAAGTACTTCATTTAGTGATGTTTTAATTAAAAAATGCCATATATGGGATTAATTTTGTTATTTGATAGAATAAAAAAATCAAAACGAAGGAGATGAATTGATTCCTTTTTAAAAAGTAAAGTTGCTGTGTGCAACGATTTTTTTCCACCCATCTCAATCTAATTCTTTTCCATTAACCGATATGGTAAAAGAAACGGTTATAGTCGACGCTTTCCTCGAAGCTGCTTTATACAACAAGTACGTTCACCCATAAAAAAGCAAGCATTTTTATGTATACCAAATTCAATTTTTTCCTTTATTTCTTTTTTTTTAATTTGCTACCAGTTAAAACTTTAACATAAAAGAAAACTTAATAAAATGCCACAAGAAAACTCAACTATATAAATAAAAATAAATTAATCTTGCAAACTCAAATTTAATAGTTTGTTAGTGTTTTAAGTGTTTTAAAAGTGTTTTAAAACTTATGGAACAAAAACTTACTGATAACAACATTGTTTAATTAAAATTTACATAAAACCTTTGATCAAATATTTCCATTGCTTATACGCAGATCGACTTTTCATCTTTTGTTTTCTTAACGATTGCAGTTTCCCCTATCATCTCAATGTAAATTGCAAATCAACCATTTCCATATATCATCTCAATAAACAATTGGAGAAAATATCTCTTCTACAGACAACAATTCTACTTTTTACAAAAAAAGACTTGAACTAACGTATATATAATACATTTAATATTATAATCAGATTCTACATATCAAAAAATACTAATTTACATTGACGCAACAAAGAAATACACAAAAAATTGGTTAATTGAACAGTGACTGCAAAATAACTTATCACTATTTTTTTATTTAAAAAAGAATTGTATTTCTTTAAAAAAAATTGTGAAAAAATTAAAAGATTTAATATTTCAAATTCAAAATATTTTTTTTATCTCTTACTAATTATTTAAACATTTTCAGACTTCCAAAACTCGAATGCTAATTTTGACTGAATAAATCAAATTTTTTATTTTAAATTTTTACTTTGCTTTTACTTTTACTTCCATTTTTGTTCTTAGTTCACACCCATATTGTCAACAAAATCAAAACTAAATTTTCTACATAACAAAGAAAAAAAAACAATAACAAGAAAGTTTGTAGAAAAACATGTTTCGTTTGTTCTCCACACTATGTCTGGCCATCTTCCAAAAGCTGTACAGTATGTTTATAGAGCAAATGAATAAGGATTGTTACAATTTGTGAACCAGTTTGGTGCTTAAAACGCAATGAAAAAACCCTCACGACTATTATTGGTGGTAGCTTTATCGAAACAATTAGAACGGTAGGTAGTCAGGGTAGTCGAGTACTAATTTTCGAAATAACCGGATTACCCGGGTACCCAGGTACTTGAAAAAAAAATCAAATATATTTAGGAAAGATAAGGTTTGGATGGGGGGCAGCCGTGTTTTGTTAATATATTTAAGTTTTTGCTTCACCACAATTTTAAATTGTGGTGAAGTAATGCAATCTATTGAGAAAAATAAAAATGTTACATACCCGAAATTTTGTTTTTTTGGTTTTTGGACAAATGGAGAGTAAAAATGTTGGTGTACGTCTGTGTGTGGGTGGGTATTTTTTTATGAGTTTATCCCTACTGTAGCCTACAATTACCGATCGATTTTCATGAAATTTTGATAAAAGATTTGAATCAATTTAAAAACGATTTTGTTAGCTTTTGGGGTACGTTGGACAAAGGGTTTGGGGGTCCACCAAACAACAGGTGTTTTTTTTCACTTTGTTTTTTATGTTTGTTGGGACCATACCACATTCGTTCGTGAATGAATTTTGATGACACTTTGGAAAGAGATGCAAATATGTATGGCAAAGAACTGATTAGAATTCGAGCGATAGTGAACATAGTGGTGGGGGGGTCCCCGGAGCACCTGTTTCTTTTAAAGCTCAATAACATCTGTACCTGATAATCAAATTGGATAAAACTTGGTACATAAGCATTTAAAACGGTTCACAAAAGTTCTGCATTCCAACTTCCCCTTTTTCACTTCCGGTAAAATTTTTGTTTTACTTTTTCTCGTACAACAGAATTTACCGTGCCATAGCTTTTGGGGGTTTGGCCAGGCTTTACATTTTCAAACGCCCATGCTTGGGCCAAGCTTGGAATGATATCCTGGGGTCAAGTCAGGCAAGCCAGGCTTGGGCCAAGTCTGGCAAATAAGACTTGGGCCAGGTCTACCAAGCCAATTTTTTTTCCAGACCTCCTTTAAATATGTGGAAAGAGTTAAATATATGAAAATAAAGATAAACATAATATGGTCTGCACATGTTTACAATGCATAAGAATGGTTAATAACGCTTAACATAATAAACTGAACCTTGGTTCAGTCTAGGCATTTACAACTGACCCAGACCCAGCCCAAAGCTAACTAGCCACGGCTTGGCTCGAGAATACTGGCCCGAGATTGGTCTGTTGTTTAGCATTGGCAGCTCCTACCCGGGTATATATCCAGAATAATAGGTTTCCGGCGCTGTGGTGATAAATCAGCCTATGCATCAGCGTCGCAATATTTTGGGAAATTTGTTTTATAAATAACTGTAGAGATGCAGAAGATGCCTGTATACTAAAGCCAGTATACAGGCATCTTCTGCATGATCAGTTTTATCATTCCGTTCAATATCTTAAACAACACATTATATATTTCCTTAGAATATCAGACGCACAGGTAAAAGATTTTGGTTGAAAAAAATAAAATTCAGCTGAGTTCCCAAATGTTGTTCACAACAACAACCGTAATTGCATGATTTTACTTTTGACTGATAATTTTATTAATAAATGTGTTGGGTAATAGGACTTACAGTATGGATCACACAAGAAATCATCTTAGAACCTAGGTCCCACTAAGTCTTATTAAGTACCCTAGGTTCTACGTCCCAATCAATATTAATTCACACTTAGGGATCTTTTGGTTGGCTGTTGAAAATCAAAATTTTACAGTCGATCTAATTACCCGGGTAGTTAATCGAGATACCCAAGTATTCGAGTATGTTGAAAAAGCCAAAAATACCCAGGTATGCGGGTACTCGATAATCGACATTGGATACCCTAATTAGACGATACTGTTAATGGACAGTCATTTCTAGAAATTTACTCTTAAGTTCCATTAAAATTGAAATAAATTTAGGTGTTTTTTCAATTCTGTTCTTCTGTTCTTGCAACAAAACCCTTTTGAAGACTGTTTAACTGTAGAACAAAATTTCGTTTATCTAATTCATTATTGTTATTGCAGTCATGTCTCCTTCATCAATCAATCTTGAACCGTTTCAATCTTAATTCTTGTTATTTATTTGTCAATTTAGATTAAACTGTCTACATTTAGTATATCGTAAATTTAATCAAATAAACGTACACCAAATAAGCCCGAATTTAGTCCATAAATTTATAAAGTCTACGACCATTTTCTACCAAAAATTTAATTTTTTTTGGATAAATATAAAAATTCCAATAAATCTTCAAATTATTTTACACGTATACTCTTAAATCATAATGAAAAAAAAATACCTTATCAACAAAAGTATATATTTATACAAAAAAATTAAATTTAATATGAATTGATAATGGAATCTTATATTTGTAAAAATGAAAATAAAAAAAAACTTTTATTAAAAATTTAACCACGTAGCTAACGGTATTGTTACGTGCGAAAACACATTTAGAAGATAAAAGAAAGCTTCATTTTAATCAAAACAAAAAATTTGTTTTTGTATTTGACTGTTTTTGGGAAATTTTCTTTTTGCTTGCTCAAAGCTTTACTCTAAACTTTTCTCGTTTTTTCGTATCTAGGATTTGATTTTTTTTTTGCTGTTGACGGTTTTATTTTCTAGTTTTGTGATAACTGCATATAATTTACCATATGTTGGCAGGAAATGATATTTGATATTTGGAACGAATTGTACATAATTTGAAAAACAAATAAGAATACAAAATGATATATTAATGTTCATGTTGGTATCTTTTTAATTTAAAAGATAGTAAAACGAGGAAAGGAAGAGAATATGTTAAAAAACAAAGTTTATACAAAACATTTTACTTGATTGCGAAGATCAGTTTATCCTAAGCTGCACAAATACTTCGAAAAGACTATATTTTCTAAAAATTGACATTAATTAAAATTCTTGAAATGATAAGCTTATTTGTTTGCAGAACTTCAAAAACCGTGCAATTTTCCAGCTTATACATTATTTACTTTGGTATATGAATGTCATGCGAAACACAACGTTGGTAACTGAAACATGCAGTGAAAATATCACTGATTTGAAAAAGTAGCCGGCCCTAAATTTAAAATAAGTATGTTATGAAGGGTAATTCAAACTCAGTAATTGAAATTCGAACCACTGTCCCACACATATCAAATTTACCTTGACAGAAATTTTCATGGTTGTTTTCATTTTTCGTTTACACATGGTTTCTTATACTCAATCCAGAGTCATCATCTACTATAGTTTCCGTTAAAAAAAATTATTATCCTAAAACAGTTGTGTGATATTTCCTAATGTAATTTTCTATGTTCAATTTGTGATCGTTAGTTGCTATAAAATTAGCATAGAACAGTTGTATAATAACTTGCGCTATTCCCATGTAGATGTCCTACGCTCGTTTCATAGTCAATTTTTCTGCTTATAATTATCTTCCCATTTTAGTACCAGATATTAGTAAAGACTTTTTTTAGTGGGGACAAATAATTAACGAAAGGAAAAAAATAATTCCCCAACGTTCGTTAGTTTTTTGCCTATAAATACGCCTAGCCACGTATAGAGGCCCTCTTAGTCGATGTTTTGTCGAGAAAAACAACACAGCTGATTTTTTGAAGTTTTGACGTCTGAAACAAAAAGCCAAAAAAATAGCGGCAGTTGTTATTTTTGGTTCTGGAAGATACAGGCGAACCACACCCAGCAATGGTATTGATTGTTTTATTCAGAGGTAATGTAGAGTGGATATTGTTAACCATCTGTGATATAAAGCAAATTAAACTTGACCTTTATTCGATTATTAAAATCTGTGAAACAAATTTATTTTAATCTTGCATGTTAAAATTTGTGTTGTACAATAAAAAAATTTACAATATTTGTGTCGCTAACCAAAAATAGTAATTAGTAATATTATACACATCAAGAGAAATCATTTGTTGATCCTTAGTTAATTTTATTGGAATAAGATCATAAATAATTAGCATAATTTAAATTAAAATAACTGTTCTTATATCTAATTACAACCTAAAACAAATAATAAAGGAACTTTAGGATAAATTCACATGTGTTATTGATAAGCCTATTCATATCAATACGGGATGTTATCGATCAAAAACAATAGAAAGAAAGATTTGTAAAACAAAGAAAAAAAACTAAAATAAAGTGCGATACTTACTGACCCGGTCCAGCCTTGGGTACAGTCGAGGAGAAATTATAATAACGCCACGTTATAAGGGGCAGCTATCTCGTGAAATACTGATTTTGTTGGCGGCCGAGGTACATGACGGGCTAGGATGGGACAAGGAAGGTGGAGACACGGGAATCGTCCACAACATGAGGTGAGTCGTTTAAATTTCTTTCTTTTATGTACGGTTATATAGGTGTGTGTATGGGTGTGTATGTCTATAGTTATGCATGTGTGTATGTATGCGGGCGAATGTGTGTATAGGGATATGAGGATATGGGTTTGTATGAGCGAGTGTATTGGTTGCATGCGCGTATGTCTGTCAGAACCCAATGGAACCAGAATTGTTTGTATAAAATCTGAATATCCGAGAATATATGTAATAAATGCCGTCTAAATTTAATTAAATTATTTTCATTAAACATTGGTGAACCTGATTGTGGTGCGTGTACGCCTATTGAAATAATTTTTGGTAACTACTTCTTCGCGGTAATTGGAAAAATATTTGTATTAAGCACAAAAAGACAGGCAGGTTAGAACTTATAATTGTAAGTACATTGACTTTCCTCACCTTAAGCTAACAAAAACATCATTAAACTAAATTGGTTATAACCAACAATGTGCAATTACCATGATAATGTCGAAACAACTTTAATCATGCTGTTAAATATTGAACTTCGTTCAATCATCGGAACATGTGCCTTATTAATAAAATAAATAAAATCAAAATTTCGGCTATAATAAAAATGAATATAACATTTTGATCAAATCACTTCAA
Organism: Diogma glabrata; assembly: GCA_963693315.1. NCBI lineage: Eukaryota > Metazoa > Arthropoda > Insecta > Diptera > Cylindrotomidae > Diogma > Diogma glabrata. Next base: position 436,425,658 of record OY856186.1, read on the forward strand.
TAATGAATCCAATGCGTATGTGAAAGCTTATGCGATTCGTCAACAGTTAATTGAAATTTTATGTTTACTTAAACTTAATTTAAAGTGAACCAAAATTTTACTCCAAAGTGATTGAATAATAAAGACTGGTTTTATATTATTATTATAATTTGGTGCAGCTTCGCATCTGACCTTATTTAATGTATGGGGTTTTTAGCGGCATTACCAGGTCGTGCGATGGATGGTTCCTTGCTTTCAAGACCAGATGCAGAATTACGACTTACTGATATAGTGAAACGATGTTTGTTACAACCAGCTAGCGGTGATAAAGAATACTCAATAGCGTTGGCCACAGTATCACAACAAGGGTTAAAAATAGATCGTGTTGATATATTTCCGGGTAGCCTTATTTCTAAAGCATGGCGTACAATTATGGATGAAGCATACTTTAGATCACCTACGGGTGTGTAAGTGTGGGAATGGATTAAAATTATGGGGTTGGGCGCGGTGATCGTGGTTCTTTCACATATGGGGGTTGCCAGAGTCTGTTTATTTCACTTGTTTTTCTTCTTGCCTCCGTTCTCAACTCATGTTACGCGTACAAGTTCAGTTATTTGTGCTGGAGCAGCAGGTATTCTTCTCTCGACCCCATAGGCTGCAGCTAGTGTGGGGCAAAAACAATAATCTCGCTATGTACGTGACCTGCTATGCCACTTCATTGTTCAGCAATGAAGCAGCGCTTCACTACAAGTAAATAAGATGCAAATAAAATTTTAGTTTAAACATTTTGTTTTTACAAAACAATGGCTCACTCTCAGCCGTTATATTATAAAAATTATTGGTATGAAATTTTAAAATTAATTTTTGACAAATCCTGAGTTACCGATAGTGTTGTACAAATTCTTTAAAAAAAGCAATTTAGGTAGTTCTGTACATACACTGAAAAAAATAAAGTTAAACTTAAGCTAGTTTAAAGCGTTTAAGTAATAACTACCCTGTTTTTGGTTAATTTGTTCAAAATAGGCTATGTTTAATTTAAACTATGCGTGTTTTATATTACAAAACTAGCTATGTTAATTAATGTTGTGATTTTTTAAGATAACATTGAATGCAAAACTGAAGTGTGATTTTAAAACTGTTAGACCATATGTGAGGCAAATGATAGTGGAATTTTCTGTAGTATTATTAAATGTAAATATATGGTTTTACATATGTAAATAAAAATGTTCCTATATTAGGATATTATAACTTTTTTTTAAAATTTAACATGTGCGAACGGTTGACATTACTATGCAATATAACAATGAACTGGCTAATTTAAATGATGCAAAGTAAAATCTACTTATGCACCACTAAATTTTTAGGTTCATTTCACCGTATTATTTATTTTTATTTTTTGTTTTAGTTTATTTAGTAATGATTTTGCAAATGAAAAGCAAAACTTTTTTAAAATGGTTTCAGTGAGAGTTTGTTAAATCTTTTTTATAGTAAATAATGGATTGTTAAGGTGTTGTGTGGTCATGTGGTGCTGAGTTAAAGTATTAAATATATTTAATAATTTAAACAGTTAATATTACTGCAAATGTGGTATATTATTCTGTGTGATATCTTATGTCGTTTTCTTTTTGTCAGAGCAGAAAGAGTGATTTTTTTTTCATAAAAAGAATATGACAGAATTCGATCTAGTTTTGTAGTTGTGTTTGTGAAACTGTCATTTAATGTTTTAGTAATTAATATAATTAATTAAATAATTTGTATTAGTTTTTAATTTAAAACACGATTTAAACATAAGATTTATTTAAACAATAATATTTCACTTAAAAAAATAATAATAACTAAATGGCGTTTTGTTTGTCGACAAGTTTTGAGAGATGTGTAAATGTATTTGCGCAACTCTGTGCAACAACTTGCTCTACGAAAAAATCTAGATTTATTTTCAGAGAAAAAAGAGTGCTTTTTTTTGTCAAATAGAATACGTAATGTCAAAATATACAATACAGTAAAAATATACAATACAAACAAAAGAACTAAGGTATATAGGTACGCCCGGGGACGAAGATATGCATTGATTATAAAGACATGCATTGAAAATTACATGTAAAATACAACAAACAGTTGTCTGTTTTTCAATGGACATGTGGTTTGAATTTGAGTGTATTAACAAAACATGTTTCTTTTAACAATGCTTACAAGCTGTTCATTGATTTCTGTTGTTAAATAAAATAAATGAAAACTAAAATTATAATAAAAATTTGAAGGCGAATGGTTTGAAATTTAGTGGACTTAATGTAAATACCGTAAAAGTGCGATTTGTGAAATATAAACACAGATTTTAAACAATAGTTCAAAAAGTTTCTGTTTGTTTCAAGCAAAATGCGTAAAATGTGTGAAATTATAGTTTTTACCAATTAAATAGTTTAAAAGCTTAATGTCAAACTAAAAAATGTATTGAAAGTGCATCAACAATTTTGTCTTAAAAGATGTCGTCTATAAAGGTAAATTATATTCCTTCAAAATTGTTATCTTTAATTAAAATCATCATAGGAAACATACAAGTTATAACCTTACTAAGTATGTACATCAAAGTTACGCGAATATTTTGTAAAATAAATAAAAATCGTTTAAAGTTCAAAATTTAATACATGTACTATTTGCTATTTTTATTTTTCAGATTAAAAGTTAGGAGGTTGTTTTGTACCCACGTTGTTTTGTGATTTCCTAACTTTTTTAGTACAAACTTCAGAATTTGAGCTAAATTTTTAAAAACGGTTCATTGCTTTCAGTAACATTAACAAAAAGTTGCCAAACAAAATATTATTAATATTTTTTCCAATATGTATAACATTTATTTATTTTTACTTTATTTATTTTATTTTTACTTACATCTTTTGCTCAAAAACAAAAAAGCTTCGGAGGTTCTGTTATTTTAAGTTCAAAGTTATGTTACTCAAATTTCTGTTATTTTAAGCATTTTTTCAAATTTTCCGTTTAATTGAACAGTGAATTTCTAAAAACAATATTAAACAGACATAATATACTGAATGCAATTAAGTACAATATTAGATTATATATTTATTACAAAATTATTTGGAGATAAAAATATTTGCAAAGCCACTCATATGAAAACAATTATTTTGGAAAATGCTGCAAAACGAGTTTCAAGCATTTCATTCGTATTAGCATCGCAACGATTTTTGATTTTTTTGAGTAAAACTTCTTTAGGCGAGTTTGTGCGATTTTGTATGGGGAAAAATTTATATATTCGAGTTATAGTCACACTAAATAAATATTAAATTTAAAATAAATATTGAGAGTTAAATAAATTGTAATTATTTGTTATATTCTTATTTTCTTGATTTATAATTTGTTTCTTTTTCTTTTTTATTGAATTAAATTTTTGATTTTTAATAACAGTATGTACGTGTGGTATAATAAACAAAGATTTTGTTAAAATTTAAGTTATATAGAAAAAATTGTTTATGTCATATTTGATTTGTGTGTTTTTCTTTATACTTTTTAATATAGAAAATGCAATTGATAGTACGAATTACCTAAGTATTGTTGAAATTACTTTATAATATACAATAAATAATTTTATTCTCGTTCTTTTGGTTATATTTTGGTTCTTTCTTTCTTCTTATTAAATATTCTGATGTTTTCTCAGTTAATAACAGTGTGTAAGTGTGGTAAAATAAGTAAAGATTTAGTTCTATTTAGCCGATAAAAACACAGCTATCTCACAGTTTTAAGCTTTCACTTATGTCAGCGTTTCTCAAGACTGTCTTCTTTTTTTTAAATCCAGGTTTCGGGTTTAACACGTTTTTGTCTTAAAATTTTGGTGCAAAAACTCATTATTTGAGAAGAAATTTAAAAAAAATTACCTACAAATTGATGGCAACTCTTGAAATTTGTATTTTCGGTAGAGTGCCTCGGTAGAGTTTACACATAGTCCCTGGGCCTTCACCTACATAATTTTGTGATTACCACATATTTTATACTTCGTAAGACGCTTGTCCCTGACGAGTCCTACAACTTTTTTATCTGCCATTTTCCTTGATTCGGCCGGTTTTTTCCTCGGGAAACTCCGAAACATGGCGATTTCCCGGGGTCTTGTATATTTATTACCATAATTTTGTTATTTATTATAGGGGGTGGAAATTTGTTTTAGAAAACGAGGGTAAATTTGTCCGACAAAAAATTGTCTGCTTTTGTCGAGTTCGACAACTCAAACTGTTCAAAATACCAGGGTATTGAAAATCAAACACCACAAAAGTAGTTTTCACAGGATTGTTTAACAAAAGTTAGTGAAATTGAAGGGTCATATTGTCCGACGAATTTTCGGCCGCGTTTTTTCAGTCCGACGACTTGAAGTCGGAATTCTGGCGGGGTAGTGTTTATTGATTACCACATGTCGGACAAAAATGAAACACGATAAAAAACCATTTGCTTTTATAAAAAATCGAGTTGTCCGACAAAAATATAGCCGCGTTCGGCCAGTCCGACAAGAAAATGAGAAAAATATTTCAGGAGAACGATTATTTTTGTTTCTTTGTTAAATTTGCTAATATTTATGAACAAATTTAATGTATACATTTATGACGTAACATTTTTTAATGAAACAGTGTTTACAGATGGCACTGTATAAAGAAAATTAGAAAATTTTGGTAAATAGAACAATTATAAAAAAGGAGCATGTACCCAAAAAATGATGTAAAACATGTTCTCATATTAATTTTAAAAATTTAAGGAACATTAATCAGTTGAAAAGGTTATTTACACAATTTTAATTAAAAAGATTGAGAAGGATTAAAAATATGCGCCAATTTTAACAAGAAAAAATTATTGCCATTTTTTCTATCTACCAGATTTAAAACTATATGCGCCTATAGAGTATATAAATATAAATTATACTTTTACTCGCCGCGAGAACGGAAAAGTAGTATATATACGACCGATATTTTTAATCGTCGTCTTGCAATCTGGGACCAACAAAAACAACCTGCTGAATGGAAAATAACAAGCAACACAAGAAATGTGGCCGTCTAAAGTGTGCTTATTATCATGGAGTCGCACTGATGAACACTGCATATAAAATACTAGCTAATGTCGTACTTGCTAGACTCATTCCGTTCGCCGAATCTATCATCGGTGACTATCAGTGTTGTTTTCGTCCCAACCACAGATCAATGTTTTACCTTAAGGATGATTCTTGAAAAATATTGGGTGATTAACATCAGCATTCATCAGCTTTACGTTGATTTCAAGAAAGCATATGATATTATTTTATCTATTTTATTTGTTTCTCTGGGTAAACTCACAACATAGGGATCAAATTGTAGAATAGTAATCAGTCAGTTTTTGATTATTTTGATATAACATCTGTAGCCCTATTCCGGTACATCGTGAAATAGGAATTGAGAAATAAATTATAGCATTTTTTTCATAACTAGTATTCCGTGTCGCGGGAAATAACAAATTCGTATTAGAAAATATTTCTTTATTTCATTTATTGCACTTTTTTCTCAATTTCTAATTCCCAGGGAAATGCCGGAATAGGCGTACTGGTGTTCAACAAGGTGATTTACAATGATGAGAGAGAGAGAGAAAGAGAGAGAGAGAGAGAGAGAGAGAGAGAGAGAGAGAGAGAGAGAGAGAGAGAGAGAGAGAGAGAGAGAGAGAGAGAGAGAGAGAGAGAGAGAGAGAGA